>JAPDPM010000022.1:10582500-11182500 GCA_032173925.1 Heritiera fomes | reverse complement strand
ACCATAACTTAATTAAACTTTTTAATTAAGTTCAATAATCCCTTATTAATTATAATTTGATCCAATCGCTTAATTAAAATGCTTTTAGTTGAGTCCACTTAATTTAAGTTATTTAATTAGGCCCAATTACAATTCCATCAAATGATTCTCATGAAAATCCTGAATTTGTCAAACACATTTAATTCAATTAATCCATTCACCACTCTTAGGTGCATGACCCATTATATTTCCAACTGGCAACGAATTTAAATATTTATTTAAATTATTAGATCAAGAGCGACATGTAGCACAATATCATGACTACCTAAATGTTAGAAAAATTAAAGAGGTTTAACAAACCTGGGGCTGGCAATTTGTGTTTCTATTTCATATTTACGTCGTGAAAAATTTTGTTCGTGTCGTGTAAAACACGAAAATTTCGTGTCACAATGGAAAACACAAAACCTTATTTTTATAATTTACCATATTCATATACAATTTTTACTTAATTTTAGACCATGTCACCTGAGTGTCATATATTTGTGTCGTATCATCGTGTCGAGTTTAGGATTGCTGGGACTTTAGCTAACCTATTCAGCGTGCATTATCTCAGTGTAATTCAATCCTTTCATCATAATATCTCAAAAATACATAAAGCAAGGTATAGTGCCTACTTTATGTGAATTTTCATATTTACCCTTAAGTTACCAATATTAACTTCAATACATATATTGTTTTGGCCAAAGGCTTTTGAGACAATATGAGTTAAGATGAATGAGATATTATCCCCAAAGTCAGTAAGGGTGATGAATCCTCTTCTTGACTAATTATCCACGTTCATATGCTTAGGCCATACTCAAAAGCATCCTGATTAGGCATTTAGACATCCAAAGTCGTAAAGGTGGAATCAAAATATCACATTTCACATATAAGATGACTTGACATTTAAGTCATAGGATCACTTACACTAATATCAAAGGCACTTGAGTGACACTACCAAACAGAGCTCTAATAGTGGATTATGTTAGGTGAACCTATTCTCTAATAAGCACCCATATACTATCATCAAATATCTCCATATTTTCTACCTATAAGATCGGCTGCTTACTTCAAAAGTAAGAAGGCTTAACATGTGCCAATCTTTGAGCACTATCAATGCCTTTTCTCTATAGTACAATTTAGGAACATAGTTTTGATGTGTAGGGATCATCATAATTCTAACCCCTTACAATTCCTTTTGCAAGGCTTATATTGTTCCAAGAGCTTCATCTTATTAGTGACTAATAATCATCATTATTGTTGATCAAAATGGTAAAGGGAAACACTTATGTCACTTACAATAAGTGAACATATATAGTTGCGGTACTATGTCTGATACTAAGTGTGTTGGCTTTAGGTCATAAACCAACAATTACTATATAAAATAATATAAGCATCAATTTTTAGGGTTTCAAGCAAACAATGGAGTTCAAAACTTTTATCTTGTTTAGAGATATCGTAATCTCAAGACTTTGATCTCCTGTTGTTCTTGTACACCGAGGCTATGTTGTCGCAAACCAAAGCCGTCTAGTTGTTTGCCTCTAATGAGATCTGCACGAGTTGTGATAGGTGCCTTCTCCTGTTGTTCTTGTACACCGAGGCTATGTTGTCGCAAACCAAAGCTGTCTAGTTGTTTGCCTCTAATGAGACCCACACGAGTTGTGATTGATGCCTTCTCGAAGGCTAAGTTGAATTACAATCGTTATCGTGCTAATAGGTCGAGTATCAATATACTTACCACCTAAGGTTCACAATCTTGAAAATGTAATCCCAATGAAAAACACCTTCTTCCAAAGTAAGAAAACAATTCCCTATGCTCTTAATAGAAATTGACACTTACTTGCACAACCCTTTTTGCTAGCCAATTTCTATTATATTGTGTTGTAGAGATTAAAAGCCTTTAGGGAATATCAACATGTAGCTCTTAATTCTAACATAAATTCCTATAGGATTTAGCAAATTTATCATAATTCTTGCTCACATGAATCAAAATTTGCCAAAATCCTCATGCCGGAAGCTACTAGGCTTGTCAATTTTCTCAAGAAGAAATCACCTAATGTTGTTGCAATTCTACAGGAAAGAAAACCCTAGTTTGTCACAACTTGTAAGGAGGGAAAATGCTTTAGTATTTTGCACAGTATTATGTTTCAAGGTGACAAGCCATAATGATGCTTATATAGCTAATTAAGTAAATTATGTTTCATTAATTGGCACAATCACTTTTTAGCCATTGTATTATTGTTAAATATAATATGGCCTAATGAAAGGATTATAATTTAATTTTGAGGCAATTGTCTAAATTTAATTACTTGAAAGGATTATAATTTAATTAAACCATTTAATTAAATTCCAATAATCCTTATTAATTAAAATTTGGCCTAATGATTTGATTAAAACATTTTTAATTAATTTAGCTTAATTAAACACATTTAATTAAGCCCGATTATAATTTTAACAATATGTCTCAGAAAAATTTCAAAATTTTGAAACACGATCAACTCAATTTAATCTGTCCACAACTATTATATGTGTGACCCTTTAGGTTTCCAATATATTTAAATTTTCTTTTAAATTCATAGATCAAGATAGGTATCTAGCAATACATCATAACCACCCAAATGTTAGAAAAGTTAAAATGGTTTAACTAAGCTATTTAGTGTAGAATATCTCAATGTAATTTGATCCTTCCATCAAAGATACTTCAGAATTACACAAACTATGGTATAATGTCTACTTTATGAACACTTCCATTTTCATCTAAGAGCTACCAATATTAACTCCATAAAACTTATTGCTCTAGCCAGCAATTTATGAGTTAACATGATCTAAGATGAATGAAACATTATCTTTTAAAGTCACTCAAGGAGATGGATCCTCATCTTGACTACTCATTCATTTTCATGTGCTTCATGGCACACATAAAATCACTCCTTTTAGGCATGTGGCACCCGAACTCTTAGAAGTAAAACCAAAGCGTAACAATTCACACATAAGATGATCTAGCATCTCAAGTCAGAAGACTATTTACACTACTGACATGTGAGAGCATTTCCATATACACTTAAGTGGCACTAACAAATGGAACTCTCATAGCAGGTCATGTTCAATAAACTTATTCTCTAATAAGCACTCACATGCTATCCTTAAATATTCTTATATTTCAACCTATGAGATTGGTTCCGTACTTCATAAGTAATGAGTTTAGCATATGTTAGTTTTTGATCACTATCAATGCCCTTTCTCGATATTATAATAATCGAGAATAATTTAAGAACGTAGCCTTAATGCATAAGGATCTCATAATTGTAACCCTTTACAATTCTCTTGCAAAGCTAATTTGTTTTATAGGATTTACCCATTTAGTGATTAAGTAATACATTTCTTTATGTCACTTACCTTAAGTGAACATATGTTGCCATGGTACTATGCCTTATGCCAAGAGTGTTAGCTCTAAGACATACGTTAACAGTGTGAACTCAAGGCAGAAGAAGGAAAGATCACGTGAGGAAATGGTGTCGAGGAGAGGCGGCAAACAGTTGGGAATGACGAGGAGTGGCGACGAATGGAGATAACTGCAAAGAGTGCGAAGGAGAGAGAAGTTAGGGAAGGAGAGAAAGAAAGGGGACAAGAAAATGGGAAAATTTTTGGGTAAAGTTATTTTAATTAGAGTTATTAACGAAATATTTCATCAGTGACTTCAAAATAAAAATTTAATAATAATAATAATTAAAATAAAAATTTAATAATAATAAATATTATTTTAAAAAAATATACCAACGAATTTAACCCTGCCTTTTATGTCTTTGGTGCATACTTTTACGATGAAATCCTTTTCAACTGGTAAATTTCATTAGTATTCCATCAAAATTTTGTAAGTGATGTAATTTTATTTTTTCATTCCAATCGGTGTTCCATTGGTATTATTGAAGGAATATTTTCATCGATAAAATTCCATTAGTGATAGCCTTGATTCTGATAGTGAGCCAAATCATGCTTCCACTCTTTCCATCAAATTCTATTAAGAACTTTAGATAGTTGAGTAAGTTATTCGTGGGGTACTTCTTAGCCAATAAGAAGCAAAGTATATAAGTTATTCGTGGGGTACTTCTTAGCCAATAAGAAGCAAAGTATATAAAGACTAAAGGAACCCCTAAAAGAGTATATAAGGCAATGTACAGTAGCCTACGCAGAGATAAAAGATCTTAATGACAACCTTGTTACGCAGGCAAGGATATCATGTTACCATATTCAGTATGCCTTATATGATGAGGAGTTGCTAGTCTTGCATGAGGTGCTTCACAAAGATCAAAGCCTCGTTGTAGTATAAGAGATCAAAGAGATAAACATGAGGAAAATAGAGAGAAATAATGACCAGATGAACCCCTATCCAAGCAAGGGCATGTAAAACCATAGGCAAATGTTTTTGTGAGATCTCTACAGGAAAAGTTCTAAGCATATACACCATTGACCACTAGTGGGGAGTAGATACGCAAATACTAAATGCCATCGCCAACAAGTCATATGTTAAGTGACCAAAACCTGCTTACCTTAACTCACATGCAGATAAGAACAAATATTGTACATTCCACTTTGATTATGGCCACACCACGAGGTCTGCCAAAAATTCAAAGATGAAATCGAGTTACTTATAAGAAAGGGGTATCTAAAGAACTTCATCAACAACAGTAACAATGACAATTCATGGGACTTGGAATGCCTACCATTTGCAATATTTTCCTATTTTTGTGATTTTACATCATTAAGTTTAATTTGTTATTCGACAATAGCAATGGCTAGCATAAATAATAATGAGCAATAAATTAATAGCTTGCTCGCTTATGGCCAAAATGCTAGGATCTTATGCTTTTACTCGCTCATAGCCTGAGCGTTAATCTCTTGGATACTTGCTTGCCCACATCTTAGGCACTAGTGTCTTGGTCATCTATGTGCTTAACAGCCTGAGTGTTAGTTTTTTAGGCACCTGCTCACACACAACCAAAGTAGCTACTCTTTTGGGTATCTACCTGTTTGCCACTTTGGAGACTTGAACCTTGGGTTTCTCATTTCTTGTAGCCTTGAGCACCATAATTTTGAGCTTGTCTAGACCCACAATATTAGGCGCCAATATCTTAGTTAACTCCTCACCCGAGGTAGCAATCTTAGAATGCCAAGATAAACAATAAAAGGTTTGTGGCAAACATCGATCACTTTATAACCATCATTTGCCAAGGAGCATTATGTTAGTACACCAATGACATGGGTCCTAAACATGAGACACAATTGTTCACTTAACTCATGAACATTCAAGAACCTCTTACCATCTCCATAATCGCCCATTTAGTGCACAATAACTAAGCCCTATTAAACAAATGCGTGGAGATCATTCCAAAGAAGACCTTGCCATTATAAAAAAGATCTCATGACAAGCCAAAAGTAAACACAATCATCTGAATACTCTAATTCTCTTATTCTCTAAAGCCTTAAAATTTGTCTCACATTAACTTGAGTGTCAGTGCAAGTTTCATTGAAAAAACTTCAACGAACCTTTTTGTTTTACAAGTTGATCCCAGTTTACAAGGCTATAAATTCATCTAAAAGCCTATCACCATTTTTTTAGCAGCACCAAGCAGTGCAACAAAGGCACAAAAGTTGTTTCAAATTATAATAGAAGTAACCGATAGGTCCATTCACGAAACAAAAACAAAAAGAGAAAAATTAAATTGTAACCTTGCACTTAGTATTAATATAATTATAACCGGTGATTATTATCTTCTTTAAAATGAGATTAATGCAAAGTTAGAAGGGTTAATGTATCATTTAGCTCCTGAACTATACCACTTTTATCACTTTGGTACTTAATGAATTTTTGTTATCACTTTGGTACTTGAATTTTACTTCCGTCAAACACTTTAGTACCTAAGACTAACACCGTTTGAAAATACTGACGTGGCATGGAATGCCCAATAAGAATTTAACACGGGGCACCATGTCAGTCATATTTCTTTTTTCTTAAAAAATATTTTTAAAACAATTAAAAATAAGTAAAAAAAATTAAAAAAATAAAAAAATTTAAAAAAATATAAAAATTTGTAAAAATATTTTTAAAAAATATAAAAATATTTTAAAATATGTAAAAATACTTAAAAAATATTTAAAAATATTTAAAAATATGTAAAAATATTTAAAAAAATAGGAGGATTCCTTGTGGTTTTTTAATTAGTTTTTATTTAACTAATATTTTTACCTATTTTTAAATTTTTTTAAAGTATTTTTACATATTTTAAAATATTTTTATATTTTTTTAAATATTTTTACATATTTCTAAATATTTTTACATATTTTTAAATATTTTTACATATTTTTAAATATTTTATATTTTTTAAAATATTTTTACTTTTTTTTAAATGTTTTTAAAATATTTTTTAAGAAAAAAGAAATATGACTGGCATGGTGCGATGTGTCAAATTCTTATTGAGCATTCCAGGTCACGTTAGCATTTTCAAACGATATTAGTCTTAGGTACTAAAGTGTCTGACAGAAGTAAAATTCAAGTATCAAAGTGATAACAAAAATTTATTAAATAACAAAGTAATAAAAGTGATATAATTCAGAAGCTAAATGATACATTAACTCAAATTAAAAATTCCCTTCACTTGTTACTAGACCTGCTCAAGGGCTGGGCTACCCGCCCAAGCCCGAAGGTCCGTTCAAAATTTGGTCGGGCTTGAACAAAAATATTAGATGTATTTATCGGGCATGGACAAAATTTTTAGGCCCGATCAAAAATGGGCCTAGGCCCGGGCTTGACTGTCTAGAGCCCGGCCCGACCCGAACATATTATTAATTAAGTTTTTTTAAAATATATCTATTAAGTATAATATAATTATATGTATATAAAATATTATTGATTAATAAACATGATTATATACATTTAATATGAAAATTAACATGAAATTTTTGACAAATCAAATTAAATTTTAAAGGGAATAAAAGAATAAAAAACAAATAAATAAAAAATAAAATACAAAAATAAATAAAAAATAAAATACCGGCGGATAGGGCCGGGCCTCGGACTTATATAATAAAATTAAAAACGGATCTGGACTAAAATCCAGGCCCGAATTAACGGACCGGACCGGCCTTGAACATAACCAAAATATATTGCTACATGCCTTCGGCCCGGCCCGGCCGCTCAATGAACAGGTGTACCTGTTACAGAAAAAAAAAACTAATATATTCACCTAATTTTAGCGATCCCTACTTTTTGTATCTATATAAAAGGGCTACCATGGTTACTGATATGCTAAGTGATTGTCCGGCCTTTCAGTTCCAACGTCTGTCTCTCGCACGCTCATTAAACCCCCGAAGTACCAGCCATGGCGACAATGCTGAGATCTCGGCTAACTTTCACACTCTTCACTCTTCTCCTCTCCCACATTTCAGGTACTTTCTTACTCATGACTTCATCTTTTTCCAAGATCTGTCATGCAATACAGTGCTAGTGTTTTTCAGCTTTCTCCATTCCTAGCTTTCACATTTTTTGTTGATTCAAAAGTTTTTTCCTTTTTTTTTTTACTTTGAAGTGACCATTACAGAAGAAATAGGGTTAGGATATAGCATTTGCTCTTGAATGAGCTTCTTATTGTTTTAGATTAAACTGCTGTTTTGGCATAGATTTTCTGTATTCTTTGGCATTTGGAAATATCTGTGCTTTCAAAGCTCTAACATTGGCAAATAGATGCATTTTAAACAGTTTATTGAGACTTTTATAACCCTTGTTTTTGTCTTGAACAGTTGAGGTGTCAGCAACAACTATAACACTCTACAACAAGTGCCCTCACCCAGTATGGCCAGGGATCCAACCAAGCGCTGGAAAACCTCTTTTAGCACGCGGTGGCTTCAAACTTCCACCCAACAAAGCCTACTCAATGAGCCTCCCTCCCCTCTGGTCAGGCCGCTTCTGGGGTCGCCACGGCTGCTCCTTTGATGCCTCTGGCCGCGGCCGCTGCGCCACTGGGGACTGCGGAGGCTCCCTCTTCTGCAATGGGCTTGGCGGTGCCCCTCCCGCCACCCTGGCGGAAATCACCATCGGCAAAGAGCAAGATTTCTACGACGTCAGCTTGGTGGATGGGTACAACATAGCCATGTCTATAACTCCTTTCAAAGGGTCAGGCAAATGCAGCTATGCCGGGTGCGTTAGCGACTTGAACTTGATGTGCCCCGTCGGGTTACAAGTGAGATCAAGGGATAACAAGAGAGTGGTGGCTTGCAAAAGTGCTTGCTTTGCTTTCAACTCGCCAAGGTATTGCTGCACTGGGAGCTTTGGGAGTCCTCAGTCTTGCAAGCCAACCGCTTATTCAAAGATATTCAAGGCTGCTTGTCCAAAAGCGTATTCTTATGCTTACGATGATCCCACCAGCATTGCCACTTGCTCACGCGGCAGCTATTTGGTCACTTACTGCCCCCATCACGCCTAGATTTTAGGCTAAACCCTCCATAATCCATTGCCATATTTTATGTACTTACTAATTAATTAGCATCAAATTTAGTGGTTATATCTACTTCTTCCGTCCTATTTTATCTCTTTCATATGCTCTGTTCTGGACTCTGTAGTGCGCTTTTTATTCATAGAAACAGAAACATTATATTATATCTCTCGCGTTCGCTAAACACGATTTTAAAAAAAGCTGAAAAATTTTAATTGTAACCAAATTTCGAGTAAAATTAATTTTAAATTATTAAAAAAATAAAAATATCTATAATTTAAAAAAAAATTATATCATATTGGCTAAGGTGAAATTTTTCGCTTTTCTGTTTAGAACTGCTCAGTTAATTAGACTTGAATGGAGAAATTGGCTTAACAATTAAAACTTGATTTAATAATTATTATTTTTTACCAAAAAAATTAAGTAAAAAATTCGATACTTTAATTTCTTTTGTAACTCTTTTAAAAAAAGAATGGAGAACCTGGGTCCTGACAGTGTTGGCAGTTGGCTCGAGTCCCTGTGCAAAAGCATGAAAAGGAGAGTTGTTCAGGGAAATTGATTTTCACCAACTTCAATAATTAAGAAACGCGCTGCCCGTGACTGTCAGAGGGAGTTGGGGACAGCTAAAACCTTTTTGTTTGTGTCCGTTGCCGTCGCAGTCTGTCTCGCACCATTTCAAATTTCTACTGCACTATAAATTTTTTAAATTTACCTTTTTTTTTTTGCTGAATTTTTAAATGACCTTTTGTATCATATTAAGTATAAATGTACAAAAAACTAATATTAAGTATAAAATTAATTTTTATTTATATTGTATGATTGATGTAATTTAAGAACGTAAAATTTTTTGTTATAGATCAGTGAGGCTTTAAATCACTAAACCATTCTTTTTGAGTTGAGTTTAAACATTGATGGAAAACGAAACTGCTACAATTATAGTCAATAATGCAACAATCAACATTTTGATTAAGCAAGGAATATCGTCTTTAATGAAGAAGGGAGGGTTTCAATTTTGTATTTCATGTTTAGGATGCCTATATTTATCCATAGATCAAATGCATTCAACCGAATTAGAAATGTTGGAATTTTATATCTTGCTACAAGTACTAAAGAGCTAGTTAGATAGTTGAATTTAATTGCATTTACATGTCATAATTCATAACATCAAGGTTTTGTTTGATGAAGTAGATAGAAAAACAAAAAGATAAAAAATTGAGGAATAAAAGAAAAAAAATAAGAATCATTGATTTGTTTGGTTGAAAAGAAAAAAAAGTTGAAATAAAATATAACTTTTTATTAATTGCACGTTGGAGTTCAAAATAAAAAAATAATTATATTGCATTATCATTAGAAAGATAATTTTATAAATATATATTTGACTTATATCTTTTTATTTTCTCTTTGTTAATAGTTCAATTTAGAATAATTTATTTTTATGAATAAAGAAAGAAAATTAATATCATTTTTTCTCACAGTTTTTCTTTTATTAAACACTAATAAAAATTATTTCTATCATTCAATCATGTTCATTTTTTTCACTCTAGTAAACACATTAAAAAAAAATAATATATTGAATAATTTTTCACTTAATGATAGGACATGTTTAAAAAAGCGTGCCCTTTTTTTTTAATGTGTAGTAGCTGCTTTCTTTAAATTACTCATTAAAAGTATTATTCAACATAACTTCGAAATTAATAAATTCCGGACATTCCTACGTCCAATACAAATCGTACCTTAAGGACAAATTAAATTTTATTACAGCACGTGCTGCCCGTTCCACTCACTGTTTAAGAAATGAAAAGATAAAAAATTAAAAATAAAAAAAGATAAATATCTATATTTTTTTTTCTTTTCATGGATGCATTTTATAGGAAAGAAGAAAAAATGTGAAAAAAAATATAATTTTATTTTCATCCATTTTTTGGTAAAATTGAAAATTGAAAGAAAAGAAAATGAATTTATATTGCTTTACCATTATACTATTAATTCATTAAAATAACAAAATAAAATTAAAAAAATAAAAGTTAGTTTGGTTAATATACATAGTTTGGTAAATATTTCTCACATTTTCTCTCTACTATTTGGAATGATTTGATTTTGTTAATAAATAATGAAAATAGTAATATTTTCTATTTTCTTTCCACACTTCTTTTTTTTGCATTACTAAAATTCATTTTCTTTCCACTTTTCCATTAACTCTTATCTATCATTCCATTTTTTCACTCTACCAAAAACACCTTATTATATACCGCCAAATTACCCCAACCAACCAATATATGAAAATTAATCAGCAAAAAATAAAATAAAAAGAATAAGAAATGAAATGAATTTTATTACTCATCAATTAACCTCCTTGTAGCCAATAGTAGAGATAATTTCTTTCTTGTAAACAGAGGTATAGAAGTCGAGCAATGTCATTGTGGTGATTGAAGAACGGACAAAGCATCTTGGCTACGACCGATGATCTGGCATGATGGTTCATATGGACATGATGAGAGATCAATGTTTTTGGAGTCTATTAGAGATTGACTCATAGTTTGTATTAATGAGTATATTAATGAATATATATTTGGTAATAAATAAATCATTAATGAGTAACTTGGCAATCAAGTAATTGGGCTTTATGAATATAGAGTGGTATCTAAAATTAGAAAGACAGTTGAGAAATATAATTACTATATGATTTCCATGTGAGAGAGGGATTTATAGGATTTGGGGAAATGTTGGAGAAAATATCAGGTTAACACTGTGGAGCTGGAAAATTGGGTTTGTTTTGAAGCTTGGCTAAGTATTTGTTTTGGGATATTTTATACTCTTTGTAATCTCATTGGTTTATAGTGGATTTTTTTTCTTGTTCATTAATGTAGGCACTTGAGCTGAACCACATTAAACTTGTTTGCTGTGTGTGTGATTTAATTCTGTATTGATTTCATCTCAGTCTGAAATACATATATGCTTGAAAAATCTCAACAAGTGGTGTTAATGCTATGGTTCGAAAATTTTCATGAAGCATAATACAAAGATGATTATTTGGTTTAAGAGATTTGCTGTTGCAGATTGTGTTCGTAAAATCAAGGATATGCAAGAGAAGATTTGCTGCAACAATGTGCCAGTTGCAAGTAGAGCCAATATTCTAGAAGAATTTGAGTCAAGGTGGACATTATTAGATATTGACTCAAATTCTGTATTAAGGAGTATATGATGAGTACATATTTGGCAATAAATATATCATTAATGAGTAACTTGGTGACCAAGTAATAAGGCTTTATAAATATAAAATGGTCTTTGGAATTAGAGAAACACAGAGATATGTAATAACTATGTGATCTTCATGTGAAAGAAGGGTTTTATAGGGATTTGGGAAAGAGTTAGAGAAAACACCAAGTTAACACTATGAAGCATGGAAACTATGTTTGTTTCAAGGCTTGGCTTAGTGTTTGTTTTAGGGGTGTTTTGTACTTTTTATAATCTTTATGTTTTATAGTTGATTTTTTCTTTCTTGTTTGTGGATCTAGGCATTTGGGTCGAACCATATTAAATCTTATCTTTTGTGTGTAATTTAATTTCGTGTTGATTTTATCTGGTTTGGAATACCTATCTGCTTGAAAAATCCAACAAGTGGTATCAAAGCAATGGTTTGAGAATTATCATGTGTGGAGATGATGATTCATTTCAAGGGATTTACTGTTACAGATTATATTTATAAGATCGAGGACTTGCAAGAGAAGGTTTGCTGCAACAATGTGCAAGTTGCAAGTGGAGCCAATATTTTGGAGGAATTTGAGTCAAGATGGAAATTATTAGATATTAACTCAAATTCTGTATTAATGTGTATATTATTGAGTATTTATTTGGTAACATTTATATCATTAATGAGTAACTTAGTGACTAAGTAATAAGGCTATATAAATATAGAGTTCTTTTTAGAATTAAAGAGACACAGAGAGATGTAATCATTATGAGATCCCCATGTGTGAGAGGGGTTTATAGGGATTTGGGAAAGAGTTAGAGAAAATGCCAAGTTAACACTATGGAGTAAGGAAATTAGGTTTGTTTTGGAGCTTGACTTAGTATTTGTTTTGAGATGTTTCGTACTATTTGTAATCTCCACGGTTTATAATGATTTTTTTCTCATATCTATGGGTGTAGGCACTTGGGTCAAACCATGTTAAATCTTATCTCTTGTATGTATGTGATTTAATTCCACATTTATCTAATCACGGTTTGGAATACATATCTACTCGAAAAATCCCAACACAGTCGATGAATACCATGATGAGCTGTGAAATGTGGTTTGAGAACCACTGATTTTGTTGATGAAAATATCAATGGTGTAGAAGAGAGTGAAGCTTTTAGGGAAGTGGCGATGGTGACCATTGTTAAATGCTACTGAGAGAGAGAGAGAGAGAGAGAGAGAGAGAGAGGATAGTTACTATTGCCCGTTGCTGTAAGATAGTAGGAGTTACATACTATATACTAACATTAGTTTAAGTTTGTCATAAGAGTTTGGAACTTGAAGCATGTGGGGCTAGGAAGTGGCTTGTCTCAAGAGCACGTAGTTGTTTTGATTTTTTTTCCTTTTGAATATTTTGCAGATGATTTTATTGATAATTTTATTGATAATTAAAACTGAATATATAGTCACTAGAATTTAGAATTGTACACTTAAATGATTTGAACGATGAGAAATCAAATATTCTAAAATTTTTATATTCAAGCACATTTCTATTTTTTAAAATCTTATTTTGCCATCTTAACTAATTAATGGTATAATGGTAAAATAATATAAATTTTTTCTTTTCATTTTCCAACTCTATCAAGTAATGAATGGAAAAAAAATATAATTTAATTTTTTTCACTTTTGCCATCTTTCCACCAAGCATATTAATGGAAAGAAAAAAATTGTTTTCCATCTTTTCATTTTTCTCCCATTCCAATTTTCTATCTTTTAATATTTCTTTTCAATTTAACAAGCAAAGTTAGGGACGTAAATAGGTATCCTGTGCTACCTGACCTGATAAAGTAGAATTAGGGTAGTTAATAATTGAGTTTGGGTAAGGTTCAAGTTGTAATTTTACTACCTATCATGGGTTTGGGTAGGGTACCCGACTAACCAAACTTGACTACAAATAATAATTTTTAAATATTATTATATATTTTTATTTATAAATTATTTATTATTAATATAATATTTAATTAAATTAATTCATTAAGTATTTTATTTATGATTTTTAACTTTAATTTATTTTTATAAGTTAACTTAAATTTTTTTAATTTAATTTTTCGTAATAATATGCATTAAATTTAAATTTGAAAGTCAAATTTTGACTTAATAAATGTGTATTTAGCTAGTTCAAATAGTTAGCAAGTATTTCTTATATTATATAGGCAAGTTTGGGTAATAAAAATCAACATATTCAGGCATTTAATTGAGTTCGTGTATTTTAAAGCATAATCAGATTTGGATTTGGATACTTCAAAATTAGCGAGTAGTCACTCTCTTTACATCCCTAAGCAAAGTATTAGTGTGTTCAATAAAACATTCATCAAAACATGCTAGCTCTCTTAGTAGAACTGTTTATCGGTCGGATTGTTTGTCTAAATTCAAATTTTAATTTGATTTTTGGATAATTTAGGACAAAAATGTTAAATCAATTAAACAAGTATATAATAGTGAATGAAGTTCAATAAAATTTGGCACAATCCAACAATCATAAAATTTTTATAATTTTCTTTTTTAACATAGTTAATTTGATATTTTATTAAAATACAATGTTATATTTTGTAAGTTTTAAAATGATTTTTGGAGACATGTCAAGGAAGTTATTGAAAATATGTTAATATATTTTTTAATTACTTTTATCTTATTTTTGTGCAATTTAATTTGAATTTGTGTTATTTTTTAAATTTTGGTTTAGTTTTTCATTCTCTTGTAGTCTTTTTTAAGAATTTATTTGAGCTTATTGTGATATGTTTATTAATTATTATGTATGTTTCCAATCAAAAAAAAATTTTATTATGTATGTTTATGTTTTATAGATTTTATTTTAATTTTTCCTAAAAAAAATTGATAGAGTTTAGGTGAGCTTGAGCAAACTTGGATTTCGTTACTGTATTGTATGTAAAAATGGTCTTGGGTAAAACATTATGCCTGAAAAACCAGACCAATTTAAACTTGAACTCACATACAATTTTGTAATACATTGCCTAAACTTGATCCAATATTAGTCCAACCCAGCAAGAGATCTATCTCCTACCCTCGACTTTAATAGGCACTTTGCATGAAAGATCCTTATCAATTGATGCCAATTGCTTTGTTATATCTAATGCATCACCATCCAAAATTATTTTCTTAACATCCTGTTTGGCCTGCCATCTACAATGCTTTAATTGTAACCATCGCTTCTGTTATACATGCTTCATGAACAAGATTAATTTTTAGGCTCAATGCTCAATCTAGGCTCTAACCTTTAGAATATATCTCAATAAAGGATATAATCTTTAGTGTGTCAAATAAGGGTTGTTCAATAAGGGTTTAGGGTGATTGTGAAACCAATACGTCATTAAGTTAGTAACGACGTCTTATAATAAATAAAAAATAACGCTTATTTTTCTGTAACTTTTTTTTCTTCAACAATCATTCAACAATCTCTAAATTTCTTGTTTCTCTCAACATTTTCTCTTGTTTTCTTGAAAAAGTATAATTTCTAGGTGTTGTAGTAGTTCTTTGAAATCTATGGCTTCTATCTCTTCCACCCGAACCTTATAGCAAACCTTTAGTTTAGGAAAAGAATTAGGAATTGGTTATTGAGTAGCTTGATTTATTCATATTAGAAAAATCTGTAAAAGAAGGAATATATATATATATATATATATATATATATATATATATATATATATATATCAATGTAAACCCTAAATTATCCAAGAAGAAATTGATTCTTGAGTTGCTTTTTTTTTTTTGAAATATGAGTCATCCAGCATTTCCGGTTCAAGATTAATCAACGTTTAGTTGATTTTTTAGAATTTTATTTACTTTATTTCATGTTTCTTTTAATTTTGGTTTTGCGTTTCTTAATTTTGCAAGTTTATCATGAATTGGGTGTTAAGATGTTAAATCATATAAGCTAATTACAAGTACTTATCCTGTTGACTTTAGCAATTAAAATGACAATCTTTTTCATTTTAACCATATGAGATTATTTGTTGACTTTAAAATACTTAGGACTTTGATAGGACTTTATAAAATTTTAAGAGAATTGGATTTTATTCACACTAGCATGCTTCTAACTTGAATTGAATATGAAACTACATGATGATGTCATTCCAAGTGTCTTAGGAGTTGAATGAGATACAAACTATGAACTTAAATGATTAAACCATGTTATGCATAGTTGATAATGTGATCAAATGGTTTCCTAGCTATAAATGTAATTATTGCATTCAAAAGTATAAATACCCTTGAGAAGTGCATGAATACTTGTGTTTAAATAGAAATGGTTCAGGAATGTATTGATACCCTATAGTTACCCTTGAGCAGAAGTTTCTTGGTTTGTTTTGCTTTTGATACGCTAGGGAAAAGTATTGATACATGTGTTTTTGTTTTTACAAAAATTCCTCTCAAAGTATCTGTTGATGTCAAGGAGGGTAGGTTGATAAGAATTTGGCAGAGTTTCTTTTCGGAGTGCTTTTTTTTTCTCTCCCTGCATTTGAGGATTCGGGAGGTATTTATAGATCGAAGTGTGGGACGGGATGACGTGGAGAAGGTGGTTCGCTCTTATTGGGCTGTAGTCCAATAAGAGCGAACCGAATTGCCAACCTGTAGTACAGGTTGGCGAGGCTGATGGCGGTAAGTTTCCCGCCAACTCCTTGAAGTATTAACCAAGTTCGACGTAATGATGAAGCTCAGCTCCGGTCAGCATATCAAGTGCCGGCCTTAACATTCAGTAACGTTTCTGGGTCAGCGTGTCAGGCGCTGACCCTGAAACCCTTGCCGAGGTTAATACGACGTTATGTTAACCTCGGCCATGTCACCTACTGACAGCTCTAAGGTTTAGTCGAGGTGAAAGACTGAGTTGCCCTTAATGGTAGATTATCCCTCATCATTCTGTCCCCTCATGGGTCAATCTTGAAGCTCGGCTTGCGCGAGGAGGCAACAGCTCGGCATGAGCGATGAGGCAACAGCTCGGCCTACGTGAGGTGGCAACAACTCGGCCTGAAAGGTCGAATCGCGATTCTACAATCAGAATAGGGGCCTCCAAGTAGGCCGGTTCAAGGCTGTTTCTTTCGGGTGATCGGATGGGCCGTAGACGTACTTAGTTTTTAGTGGTCTCAGGACTCAGTCTAACTATTTTAGTGAGGCGTGTTTCGGTTTTGGGAAGTTCAGTTGAAAAAATCTTCATCATTTAAGTCTGACATTCGTATTTTTGGGAATCTTTTTTCGTCCGTTGGATTGTATGGGTAAGTGCAATCAGCAGTGGATCGAAGGGTTGTGTTTTGAGCTTAGGTCGGCGGTAGGTCTCCAGATGTTCCCGAGATGACTCTTAACCTTCCCAAACTCTTCTATAAAAAGGGGGGGTGTTGGCTCTTCTTTCATTCATTCGAGCGTCTCCAGTGGTCTTTTTCCTCGGTTCGTGCTTTGCTCCTCCGCTTTTCCCAGTTTGTCCCTACAAACGTGAGCTTGTTAGGTAAGTCTTTCCTTCCCTCTTATGTCTTTTTCGGTCGAAATAGTTAGTCCCCCAAGTCAGGAGAGTTCAGAATTCCTACGAGAGCTTGGGGCTAGGTTAGACTCAGCAGGCAAGGCCGATGTGGCTGAGGCTGAGGTTGACTTTGAGGTCGCAGAGGTTGCTGAAGATTTAGCGTCCATGGCCTCTGCGTCCTCCACTTCTCCTGAGCTTCCCGTGGAGCGTATCTCCAAGGGACTACGGTGGTTTGAGCCGATGTCACCTGAGGAGATACAAGCGTTAGATGAGAGTCTTCGTGCCTCGGGTGTTCATATACAGGAACGGGGTCTAGTTCTGGCTCAGGGAACCACTGTCCGCCAAGCTTCCCTTGACGTCATGAGGGCATTGAAGGGGGGGGGGGGGAGGGGGAGCTTTGCCTGAAGTCTGGCCTAACCTATTTACTAGGGTAGCTTTTGCTGAATTAAAAAAGGATCGGCATATTTCTCATGAATTCTTGATCGATCCTCCTCATCGTACTGATAGAGTGACCGAAGACCGAGGTGGTAACAGATTGTGGGTTTATAGGGAGGCCGTCCTTTCGAGCCTTAGATTTCCTCTTCATCCCTTCGTAGTTGAGCTTTTAAATTTCTATGGTCTTGCTCCTTCTCAGTTATTGCCGAACAGTTGGCGTCATGTGATCGGTTTCGTTATCCTTTGTGAGGGTCTACAGTTTCCTTTGTCTATAAAATTGTTCAAGTCATTTTTTTCAATAAAGGTCAGCCCAGTAGATAGGAGTTGATATTACGTGACAGCTCGTCCTCGTAGGAAACTTTTTAATAATATTCCTTCTTCAAATAAAATTTGAAAACTTCACTTCTTTGGTTTAATAAGTCCTCGAGATTGGGAAGTAAGTAATAACCGAGGTCAAATGAGAGACGGGGCTGACGAGGTTGAGGAGATTCATGGAGAGGAGCTTAGGGCTTATCAGGAAATTAATAAACTGAGAGATTATGGTAGGGCCCTTCTAGACGCTAAGCTCTTGACTTCGCCCAACGTGTTGGATCTCCTCGGGTCACCTGGAGGTCCTGGTAACTTGTGTTTGTCTCTCGGTTCACGATTTTCTTTAATTGTGCACTTGACTAAAAACATGTTTTCCTTTTCCATTGCAGGTGTGGCAGGTCGTTTCAATGTGTTTGATTACATTCCCAAGGCTCCTCGAGCTCCTCAGGCTGTGGGTGCAGGTCAATCCTCCATTGTGCCGCCAAAGAAAGGCCGAGGAGGCGGTTCGAAGGGCAAAAGGAAGGCCGTAGTGGCTGAGGTGAGGGAACCTTCTCCTAAAAGGAGTAGGGACTTGGTGGTGGTTCCCTCAGTACAGGAAGGTGAGGTCGGGACCGCGACCCCCAAGACTGTGCACCTTGGTGTTGACCTAGCTCCTAGTGATAGTGCCTTCGAGAGTGCCTCGGTGGCTCGTAAGGTAGCTCAGTCCATGATTCCTCCAGCAGGTAATTTCTAGGGGGTAACTTGCTCATTTTTTGGATTTTCCTTGGTCATTTGTTTATTCATCTGTTTCTTTTTCTTTTCGTAGACAAGGACAAGATGAATTCTCCTTACTCGGTCAATGCCAGCGCAAGTCTCCACTATGCGTGGCTTGCCTTGGTTCACGCTACTAAGGTCGAAGAGCAGTCTAAGAAGCTGCATAAAGACTATAGTTCTTACCGGGAGAAGTCCCACTCTGTATCGAAGAAATTGGAGGAGTCGGAGGCTAAGGTTCTCGAGTCCGAGGGTCTTTTGGCTGAAATGAAGACCGAGGTGGAGAAGCTGAAGGCTGAGCTAGCTTGTTCTGGGGAGAAGGAGGAGGAGATCCGACGTGTTGTGGCTGAAGAGGCTTTGGCCAACTTCCAGGACACCCCTGCGTTCCAAGCCGCCGCTAAAAGGGCCAATGCTGAGGGTGTAAGAGGGGCCTTTGCACTGGTTGTTCAGGAGGTTGCGTATGTCTATCATGACATCGATTTGTCGATGGTGTCTATTGATGACCTCAAGACAGTCAGCGATGAGCCCGAGCAAGCCGATGATGATGGCGCCGACCTAGAAGTAACCGAGGCCATTTTGGCTGATGGTGAGGGAGAGGCCGAGGTGCAGGACGAGGCTGCGAGGGATTGATTTCATGTTTTTCTTATTTAGCGTTTGTTTTGTTTTTATTTGGAAGATGTGTACGTCTCTTGGAGCGATCGTGTGTTTTTATTTGGATTTTATCCTTTTTTGAATGGATTACTGTTTAGAACTTTCTTCAAGATGTTAGGCGAAAGAATCCAAATTCTGTTTTTAACAAAAGTTGCCGAGGCAAAAATTCCGTCGTAAATTAGCTCGGTCATATTGATAGGCCGAACTAAGAGCCTTACTGACTCCAATACAATCGTGTACCGAGGTAACCTTTACAAGCTCAGACAAAAACTATTTGGAGCAAAGGTTGAGTGAATAATCCAGTTGAAGCGAACAAAAGTTGAGTGAATTTTCGGCTGAGGTCGTCTTTACTGATAATAACTCCTCAGGTTATCAGTGTTCCATGTCCTCGGTATCTCTTTACCATTTAGGTCCTGCAGCTTGAATGATGCCGTTCTTATTACTTTCTTGATAATATATGGGCCTTCCCAGTTCGGGGCTAACTTCCCCCCATCCCGATCTCTTCCTGATGCTTCAACCTTCAGCAGGACAAGATCTCCTTCTTTGATGGTTTTTGGCCTAACTCTTCTATTGTGATATCTAGCCACCCTTTGTTGATACGCGGCCATGGTGACTAAAGCTCGGTCTCTCTGTTCTTTCGTTAAATCAAGGTTGTTCCTCAAAGCTTCCTCGTTTCCTGCCTCGATGTCCAGTTCTACTCTTAGACTTGGCAAACCGATTTCCACGGGAACTACGGTCTCAGTCCCAAAAGCCAGGTTGAATGGGGTTTCACATGTGGGGACTTTCGTGGTCGTCCTAAGTGCCCATAGAATTCCAGGCAGCTCGTCCGGCCAGCTTCCCTTTGCTTCATCTAGTTTCTTCTTCAAGGCTTCTAGAATAACTCGATTGGTAGCCTCGGCTTGTCCGTTGGCTTGAGGATGGGCGACCGAGGTGAACCGCAAGTCGATGCCTAAGTCCTTGCACCATCCTTTGAATCTTGGATTGTCAAATTGCTTCCCATTGTCTGTGATGATAGCCCTTGGCAGCCCGAATCTGCAGACTAAGTTCTTCCAGCAAAAGTTCTCCACCTGCTTTTCAGTTGTTGTTGCTAATGCTTCAGCTTCTACCCATTTAGTGAAGTAGTCCACAGCTACTAGAACAAATTTCCTTTACCCGAGGCTACTGGGAATGGTCCGAGCACGTCCATTCCCCACAGCATGAAGGGCCATGGGCTATTAATTGAAGTAAGGTCGGTAGAAGGCAGGTGCTGTATTGGGGCAAACCTTTGGCATTTGTCACATTTTTTCAGCAATTCTATAGCATCCTTATGGATCGTGGGCCAGTAGTACCCTTGCCTGAGGACTTTATGCGCAATGGCTTGAGGTCCGAGGTGGTTTCTACATATTCCCTCATGGACTTCCCTCAGGGCGTAATTTGCCTCGGCTGGGTCCAGACATTTTAAGTACGACATACTGAAAGATCTTCGGTACAGCTTTCCTTCCAGGAGAGTGTATCTCGGGGCCTTGCGCCGCATCACTCTGGCGTGGTTCCTATCTTTTGGTAGTTCCCCTGTGGTAAGGTATTTGACAAGAGGAGTCATCCATGTTTCTATTTCTTCCAGAATTTGTCCGACCTGTTCTTCATCGTCGATACTTTTCTGAGCTACATCCTCTATAGTGACATGTTTCACCAGATCAGTCTTCGCTCTAGTAGCTAACTTGGATAAGGAGTCAGCCAAGGCATTTTCTGACTTCGAGATTCTTTTCATCTCACAGAGTTTAAAGCTCCCCAAGAGGCTCCGAACCTTTTCCAAATATCTGGCCATGACTTTGTCCTTTGCTTTGAATTCCCCACTGACCTGGTTAACCACTAGCTGGGAGTCACTGTGCACGAGCAACTCATCCACCTTTAGTTCCTTGGCCAGTTTGAGACTGGTGATTACGGCCTCATATTCAGCTTTGTTATTTGACACTTTGAAGTTGAATCTTAAAGCGTATTGAATCCTTATTCCTTCGGGGTTGAGCAGGATGAGTCCGGCTCCACTTCTTTTGTTATTTGTCGACCCGTCAACATGAAGTTTCCATGTTCCTCGTCTATTTGTATCTTCCTTGTCACCTTCTTCTTGCTTTCCAGTGGTGACGCACTCCACCACAAAATCCGCCAATACCTGAGATTTAATGGCTGATCTAGGCTTGAATTGCAAGTCAAATTCGCTGATTTCAACAGTCCACTTGATTAGTCTTCCCGACAGCTCGGGCTTTTGCAAGAGCTGCCGTAGTGGCTGGTCGGTCAGCACTATAATCGAGTGAGCCTGAAAGTAAGGCCTTAGTTTTCTTGCTGAGATTACTAGAGCATAGGCTAATTTCTTGATCTTCTGGTAATTTAGCTCAGCCCCTTGCAACACTTTGCTTGTAAAATACACCGATCTTTGCACGCGGGATTCTTTCCTAATCAGGACTGAGCTCACAGCCTGCTCCGTGGTAGCTAAGTAGAGGGATAGAGTTTCTCCTTTCCTCGGTTGTAATAGAACTGGTGGGGAGGAGAGGAAGTCCTTCAGTTCCTCGAAGGCTTTCTGGCATTGCTCGGTCCATTGGAATTTCCCTGCATCCTTCAGGGTTTTAAAGAACGGGAGGCATCTGTCCGCCGATCTGGACATGAATCTACTCAATGCGGCTATTCTCCCTGTCAACCTTTACACTTCCTTTATGGAGGTCGCCGCTTTCATTTCCAGGATGGCATGTACTTTTTCGAGGTTTGTCTCAATTCCTCTCTGATTCACCATGAATCCTAGGAATTTTCCCGAGGTGACACCGAAAGAGCATTTCGCTAGATTGAGCCTAATATTGTGCTTTCTCAGGGTCTGGAATGCTTCCTCAAGGTTTTGTAGGTGTTCTTCTATGGTGGAGCTTTTGACGATCATATCGTCGACATACACTTCCATGCTTCGCCCGATCTGTTTTCTGAAAACCTTGTTTACCAATCTCTGGTAGGTCACGCCTGCATTTTTCAAGCCAAAAGGCATAACTCGATAGTAGTACAGTCCTCTTTATGTCACGAAGGACGTTTTTTCCTCGTCTGCTTCCAACATTCTGATCTGGTTATACCCTGAGTAGGCATCCATGAAGCTTAGTAATCCTTGCTCCGCATCATTGTCTACTAGTCTGTTTATGCTGGGCAGGGGGAAGCTATCCTTTGGGCATGCTTTGTTCAGGTCGGTAAAGTCTACGCACATTCTCCACTTGCCATTATGCTTCTTTACCATCACAACGTTTGCGAGCCATTCCGGATAATATGCTTCCCTAATAAACCCTGCTTCTAGGAGCTTGGATACTTCTTCACTTATCACTTCCTGCCTTTCTGTCGCAAAGCACCTTTTCTTCTGTCTGACCGGTTTTGCTTCCGGGTCCACGTTGAGGCTGTGAACCACGTCCTCGGGATATATACCGGGCATGTCCCCTGCTTTCCATGCGAAGAGGTCGGCGTTTCTTCTGATTAGCTGAATAAGTTCTTCCCTCTCTTTGAGCTTGGAGCTTATCAACATGGATTTGTTTGGACTTTCGTCATTGAATGGGATGTTGATCAACTCATCGCTGGTTCAGGTCGGCTCAAATCTAACTCAGGTCTCTGGTCTGGGATTTCAATTGTCAGGGTTTCATCGCCCTGCTTTTTTACCTTCTGGGCGGTCAAGTAGCATTTCCGAGCTAGCGTTTGTTCTCCTCGGACTTCACCTATCCCGTTTGGTGTCGGGAATTTTAACTTTAGATGAGGCACTGATCCGACTACTCCGAGCTTCATTTGACTAGGCCTTCCCAAAATCGCATTGTACACCGACGGGATTTTTACCACCATGAATTCCACCATTGCGGTTATTGTCCTTGGTTCTGTGCCTAGAGTCAGTGGGAGGGTTATTGTTCCCGGTACAGGGACTTTCTCATTTCCAAATACCACGAGAGGTGCCGCGTAAGGTTTGAGTCTGTCTTCAGCGATTCCCATGTTTCTCATTGCCTCATAGTACAAGACGTCGCTGGCACTCCCGTTGTCGATGTAGATCCTTCTTACCACATGGTTGTAAATAATCACGCTGACGACAATACCATCGTCGTGGGAGAACTCAATACCAGCAAGGTCGGTGGTGGAAAAAGAGATTAGCTCGTCCCTCCAAGACTTCAGTCTCTTGGCTAGAGATCCAATTATTGGGTTTATAGCTCGGTCTGCCTTTTTTCTGGCTGAGCTCGTTGTTCCACCGGTGATGAAGTTGATTATTCCTGCTGTAGGTCGGTTGGTCCCCTCTTCACAATTCTTTCTTTCTGGTCGGTAGCGCCTTGCATTTCTCCCGTTGAAGTTGTTCGGGGCTCTGCCCGTTCTCTGTCTAGGTCGGCCGTTATAGGCACAATGGTTCCCTCGTGGGTACCTTCTCTGTCTAATGTCTTGTGTCATGTCGTCAAGCACGAATCTTTTCAGCTGACCTCTTCTCACGAGGTTTTCAATCTCATTCATTAGGTCAGTGCATTCCTCGGTAGAGTGGCCGTGGTCTCGGTGGAATGCGCACCTTTTGTTTTTGGGCCTTTCGGGGTTTGGCATCATTGGCTTCGGCCATTTCAGCTGGGGGTCCGATTCTATCTGCATCAGTATTCTTTCCCTCGTTGTATTCAAGGGAGTGTAAGTGTCGAAGCCTTTCTTTTCTAGGCTTCTTCTGGTCGGATACCCTCCAGGCCGGTTCAACCTTTTTCCCCCTTGGTCTCTCTCGACCTCTCTCCCCCTTTTTCTGTAGTTTCTGAACTCTCCTTTGCTTTCTTCATTGTTTGGCTGAGTGGTCATAGCCTCTTCGGCGTTGATGTATTTTTCAGCCCGTTGTAGGAGTTCGGGCAATGTTTTTAGGGGATCTAATGAGAGGGAGAACTTGAAGTGGAATTCTTCGTCCGTGAGGCCATTCATTAGGCTAGCCATTGCCACGGACTGTTCTAAGTCTTTTACTTGCAAAGCTTCTGCGTTGAATCTTGTGACATATTCTCTTAAAGACTCTTCAGGCTTTGTTTGACCGCCATTAAGCTGAGGGTTGTCTTCTTTGCTCGGCGGCTGCTGACAAAGTGGGTTAGGAAGGAATGCCCAAGCTCTTTGAATGAGCGTATCGATCGAGACGTCAACCCGAAGTACCAGGACCGAGCTGCTCCCTTCAAAGTCGCCAAGAATGCTTTGCACATTAAAGAGTCATCCGCACCCTGTATAGACATATTAGCACGGAAAAGTTCTAAATGGTCGAAGGGGTCAGATGTACCGTCATACGCCTCGATCACAGGCATCCTAAATCCTGGTGGTGGCTGAGCTCGCTCAATTTCTTTTGAAAATGGCAAGGTTTCTAACAACCTCAGTTCGTCCATATGGACTTGTGCCTTCTCCTGAATTTGTCTTTCCATGGCTTCCATCCTCGCCTCAAGTTGGTCGCGAGTTTTATCGTCAACTGTGGGTGTAGAGGTGGTTTTTCGTGGGTTTTTTGGTTTATTTTTCTCCGTGACTTCTGGTACTGAAGAAGAGCTACCACTTGGGTCCCTTTCTGGGATGGGGATGGTGGAGAGGGCAATGGCTGGTCGAGTCATTTCTGGGTGGTGGTCGTTGGGCTGGAGGAGAAGGGGTAAGGAGGTGTGTTTGGACCAGCTCGATCAAGCTCCTTAGTTGTTGGGAGAGTTGCTCAAATTGCTCCGCCGTTGGGGGTGGTCGTCTCCCTTGCTAGTCATCCTGAATGGCGTCTGGGCTTGTTGGAGCTGCCGGTTCCCCTTCCTCTGCTGCTCTTCTTCTTGGTGCCATCCTAGACATCAACGACGAGTTGAAGGAGCCCTCACCTGGCGCGCCAAATGTTGATGTCAAGGAGGGTAGGTTGGTAAGAATTTGGCAGAGTTTCTTTTCGGAGTGCTTTTTTTCTCTCCCTGCATTTGAGGATTCGGGAGGTATTTATAGATCAAGGTGTGGGACGAGATGACGTGGAGAAGGGGGTTCGCTCTTATTGGGTTGTAGTCCAATAAGAGCGAGCCGAATTGCCAACCTGTAGTACAGGTTGGCGAGGCTAATGGCGGTAAGTTTCCCGCCAACTCCCTGAAGTATTAACCAAGTCCGAGGTAATGATGAAGCTCAGCTCCGGTCAGCGTATCAAATGTCGGCCTTAACATTCAGTAACGTTTCCGGGTCAGCATGTCAGGCGCCGACCCTGAAACCCTTACCGAGGTTAATACGACGTTATGTTAACCTCAGCCATGTCAACTACTGACAGCTCTGGGGTTTAGTCGAGGTGAAAGATTGAGTTGCCCTTAATGGTAGATTATCCCTTATCAATATCTATACCCTTTAAGTATGGCAGGTAATCACGACCATTTTTTTTAATGTAACAGAAAGACGAGCATTTAATGCTTATCTATTCCCAGTTTTCAAGAAAGAGAATATTTATTCAAGCATTCAAGAAGAGAAAGAGAGACAAGAGAATAAGCACTTCATTGATTTGAAAAAGAACTCTTTCATTGCTGTATAAAATGCTTCATTGAATTCTCTACTAATCTACTAGATTGTATTCCTTTTTAACCTCAATCCGTCATTTAAGAAATGAGGTAATCCTAAGTGAGCCATTAACTGTAAAAAAGGTTGGGTCCACAAAGGGAAAAAGAAAAGGTGGAATAAGTTACTCTTAAACCTAAGCAAAATTGTAACGACCTTGGAAGTGGAATAGTGAATTAAAATTTTCCTTTACTTATGTCATTTATAATTGCGTAGTGTAGATCTAAGCTATCAAGTAGATCGCTACTCGGTTTATTTAATGTTATTTGCCTAAGGTCCTAACATAATTTACCTTGTTATGTGTTCCCTTAACATTTTAAGAAGATCATGGTTCTTTAATAAATTCCTTTAACGTAATTATTGTCCGGTGATCATCTTTAACCATTAATCATATAAAATTTACGTAACATTCCATAATATCATTAGGCACCATACATTTAAAACGAGCATTATTTACTTCACTAAGTATAAAAGACTTAGTATTTACATTCATACATTTTCTATCTTACATCCCAACTTACATTATTGTGTGTATAACTGTATGGAATAGAAACAATATAAACACTAAGGTTACACCTCCAAAATTTGTCAGGCTTCGAAGTGCGTGAGCCACTCCAGTTAGCCTTTGCTCGTAAGTTTAAACCTAACCCAAGAAATCTGTAAAAAAAAGTAACATAGGGGGTGAATTTGCTCTTAATAAGAAATATATATAAAGAAAAGTTAGGCTTATACTAAATGCATACATGTAGGATGTATCAACTTATTTTAATACATGTTATACATTCCTAACATTTCATAAATTTAGTATTTCTTGTTGTTTTTATGAAATTTATTGTTATTTTAACTTACACATAAATTAATAAATGCTTATATATATTATTAAAAAAGAATGTTCAATTAAGCATCCACCTAAGATTAGATTTCTATCTTTACCTCAAGCCAACGTTTTGGCAAAAACCAGAAAGGCAATGAAATTGAAAGCAATGCCAGTGCCTCCCTCCTTTACTGCCGTACAGAAGAATATGGTTACATGATGTTTGGCAGCATCAATTCGAAGGCCTCTGTCAAACTACCATCATGAATATGATCCTCACTAAACTGAAACTCCCATCGCTACGCAAATCCCCAACCTTCCCTTTTGCATTCCGTTTTTCAACTTCTTCTACGCCGCAATACCATCAACTACAACAACAACCCATCACCAACAAGCCATACTGGACCAACAAAATCCACAACCTCTGCGCCAAACACCGGAACGTCGATGAAGCCCTTCACCTACTCGACACCCTCTGCCTCCATGGCTACCACCCCAATTCCCTCAACCTCAGCAGCATAATCCACGCCCTTTGTGATTCCAACCGCTTCGCCGAAGCACAACACCGCTTTCTTCTCTCCTTGACTTCTCATTTAATCCCGGATGAACGAACCTGTAATGTCCTAATTGCCCGCCTGCTCCATTCTAAAACTCCACATTCCACGTTTCATGTTATACGTTCTTTGCTCGATGTAAAGCCCGACTTCGTGCCTTCGTTAACAAATTTTAACCGCCTGATAAACCAGTTTTGTACGGATTTTCGTGTAGATATAGCTCATAGGTTGTTTTTTTATATGAAGAGTAAGAGGCAATTCCCTAATGCTGTTACTTATACTACTCTGATGACTGGGTATTGTAGAATTGGTGATTTAGGCGCTGCCTTTAAGGTGTTTGATGAAATGCGTGACTGCGGAGTGTTTCCGAATTCACTTACTTATAGTGTTCTTATTCGTGGGGTTTTCAGGAAAAGAGATCTTGCTCACGGGACGGAGTTGATGGAAAAGCTTTGGGTAAGAATGAAGGACGAAAAGGACGAACAGGCTGTGAATACAGCAGCTTTCTCCAATCTTATTGATTGTTTATGTAGAGAAGGGTATTTTAACGAAGTTTTTAGAATTGCTGAAAGGATGCCTCAAGGGAAGAGTGTAAGTGAGGAGTTTGCTTATGGTCATATGATCGATTCCCTTTGTAGAGCTGGAAATAACCATGGAGCTTCTAGGATTGTTTACTTGATGCGCAAGAAAGGTTTTCTGCCGAGTTTAGTTTCTTATAATTGCATTATTCATGGGCTTTCTAAAGAGGGAGGTTGTATGAGAGCTTACCAGTTGTTTGAGGAAGGAATTGAGTTTGGCTACTTGCCATCCGAACACACTTACAAGGTTCTAGTAGAAGGGCTTTGCCGAGTATCTGACTTCCATAAAGCAAGGCAAGTTTTAAATTTCATGTTGGTTAAGAATGACATGGACAGAACTAGAATTTACAATATATATTTACGAGCTCTTTGTCTTGTGACAAACAACCCAACTGAGCTTTTAAATATACTTGTATCAATGCTTCAGAACCAGTGTCAACCTGATGTGATTTCCTTAAACACGCTTATCAATGGGTTTTGCAAGATGGGAAGAATCGAAGAAGCTTTGAAGGTACTAAGTGACATGATAAATGGGAAATTTTGTGCTCCTGATGTGGTGACATTCACTACAGTTGTTTGTGGTTTATTAGATGTAGGAAGAACACAAGAAGCTCTTGATGTATTGAATCAGGTAATGCCCGAAAGAGGCTTTAGGCCTGGTGTTGTTACATATAATGCAGTTCTTCATGGTTTATTTAAAAGCAAACATGCTAATGAGGCAATGGGATTATTTAATTGCATGGAAAATGAGGGTGTGGCTGCCAACTGTACCACTTATGCTATAGTTGTTGATGGATTATGCCAATCTGGCCAGATAGAGGAGGCTAAGAAGTTTTGGGATGGTGTTATATGGCCTTCACAAATTCATGATGATTTTGTATATGCAGCTATTCTCAAAGGGCTATGCTGTGCGGGCAATTTTAATCAGGCTTGTCATTTCCTATATGAATTGGTTGATTCTGGTGTCACTCCAAATGTCGTGAGTTATAACATTGTGATTGACAAAGCTTGCAAGTTGGGTTTGAAAAAAGAAGCTTATCAAATTTTCAGAGAAATGAAAAGGAATGGAATGGAACCGGATGCTGTAACGTGGCGGATTCTTGAAAAACTACATGGTGGTATAAGAAAAACATATTGTAATGAGGATTCTCTACTAAAATCTAGAGGTCTACAATAAGGTAGTTTCATTTCACTTAGCCTTGCTTCTATAAAATGGGATTGCTAGTGTGAGTCCTTTTGCTGCAGCCTGCTTCATTCAAAGCAACTGGCAACAACAGAATAAAATTGCCAACGTCATTCTTAAATAAGAAACAAAATGAGCATGCTTTGGGAAGAATCATATGTCTGAAGGAATTATAACTTGAGGGTTTGTCAAACTGCATGTGCAATAAATCTGAACTTGAAAGCACTTCAGATTTTTTTATTGAGGTAAGATTAATAGTTTCATGGGAGGAGCTAAAGGCATGTAAGCATCATGCAGAAGAGTATCTAGGAGGATGGCTTTTGTGGTCAACATAAAGGCAGGTTAGAAAGGCTTTGTTTGTACACATTTACTCAAATTATATGTAGCTGATATCACCAATATTGTATTCAGATGGTTAGATTGCAAATAAACTACACCAGTTCATATTTATGTAGCCCATGGAAACATTTCTTGATTCTTTCACCACAAAAAAAAGGTTATTTGGCAGCATTTTATTTCTGGCTGTTGCTGTACCCCTGAAATTTTTTATATTAATAAAATTCTCCTTCTGGAGTAAAAGAATTGCCGGCTGAGGAGCATGATTAGTTCCATTCTTTTTTATTCCCCCTTTTGCATGAAACTCTCATCATCTGTTCTTGCTTTCTCTCTTTCCCCTGCTTACCATTCCTCTCTAGTTCCCTCTTTCCTTCATTGTCTCCCGTGGTGATTTGTGGGGATAAGGAAGGCGGCAGGTCTTTGGCATTTCTCTCTACTTTGTGCTGCCATTATCAGGTTCCCTACTTCTCTCTCTAAGCTAAGCCTATTCGTTTTTTCTTTTCTCCTCCAGCAATGTGCCCTTTCTTCACAGGTAAGCTTTCTCTAATGTTTTCAAATTTCTGGGATATTTTGTTGTTCTGTAACTCTGGACTCGCTGCTTGCTCAGTAGTTTGTACTCAACTTGTCCCTCTATTAGTCTTGTGCAAACAACTGGCTTGTTTTACAATTTTGTTGGAAATTATAGCAAATTTCAGTTTTCCTTAATTTGGGTTTACTAATTCCCATTAATGTTAGATATGTGCCACTGTTGTCACACTGTTCTTACCACCACTAGTGCTAAAGGTCTCTCTCTACTAATCCAGCCATTTCTGAATTGGTTTGGTAGCCATCACCTCACTTGAGATTCTCATTGTTATTCTGGTTTTGATTTGCTTTGTTGCATGTTAGTTTCCTGTTTCCTAGTTTCTGAGCTACTGAGAGTGAGCAAACAGGTTTTCCGTTCCCTTTACTTGTGACTTGTGGTTTTGCTATCTGTTATGGTTAAATTTTGTGGCTTAGAATTAACTCAAATGTGATTTAAAGATCTTTATGTTTTATATTGGAACTAAATTTTGAATCGGATTGTTACACCAATTTGCTGTTTCCAGTTATCTTCGTTTAGTAAGCTTCCAGATTTAAATGGTTATCCATTAAAACTTGAAATTTTAGAAAAGAAATTGCTGATTCAACTCTTGTCAATGATTTAGGACACTGAAGCTTATTTTTCTACTATTTTTTGGGGGTCTATTGGTACTTCAGACTCTAAATTCACTGATATAGTAGCCGCTAAGATAGCCTAGGATTTGTTTTGCATGTCGGAGTTGCTTGGCTGTGGATCTTTTATATTTGAATTAGATTTAACAGTGGCATTGATGTGGGTGTTAGATGCAGACAAGAGTCCTTAGAAGCTATCAGGGTGTTAATGGAATTCGTTTTGCTGCGAGAAAAGTAATTGGTTCTGTTTACTTTTGGAATATTATTAGATAAACTGTTAAGTAGGTTTGCTGGCATAAATACAAGTTGAAAGTTTTCTCTAGGTAATTGTGAGTTCTAAATGTCCTCTTAAGCAAATCTTTTCACTTGTTGATGACAGCCTGGTTTTGGGGTTTAATGGGATCATTTTGGTCAATGTTCTGTTTCGAAATAGGTGCTCTGATGGAGATCCACTTGCTCGTGATGTTTGTGATGCTAAGGATCCATTGGTCATCCAAGGAGGTCCAATTACCCGAGCTCGAGCTAAGAAGATGCAACAAGCCTTGGCCTCATTAATGCAACAAGCTCTGGCATCATTGAAGTGTCAAGGAAGCTTCCATGAAGAGTCCCAAGACATCTATACTTACTTGGAAGCCCAAACGACATGAGCATGGTTTACTGTCTTATTTTAGCTTAACAATAAGATGGGCTAAGTGTTTGGATAGCCCACGTTTGAGTCTTGCTGTGTTTTGAACTATTTATTTTATGTAATTAGGTTTAGGCATGAATTTGGGTTTAGTCTTATTTTTTATTGGTGTTAATTCCAACCCACTTGTTTATGGGCTTAAGTGCTAGGTATTATTATAAATACCTTGTAAACGTTATTGATAGATAGATCAGTAAAAATTGAATTTTCAGAATTTGAGTGTGCCTTTCTCTTGGGTTCCCTCTCTACTAGGCTTATCAAGGTCTTCTTCCTTGTGGCGCCTCCTTCTTCACCATCCACCATTGCTATACCTTAGGTTTTCGAATTCTTATTCGTAGGGTCAAGGTCCAATACCTTTGGGTTCGAGTCTCTTTTAGGCTTCGGGTCTAGGTTTCAGAAGTTTGTCCTGTTGCGTTTTAGCTCCTTCAAATTCCAAGCTACGTTTCTCTTGTCCGTGCGCATCAGTTGGTATTCAGAGCTCAAGTTTTGATTTCTGGTTTGTTTGTGCGTCACTCACTTTTAGATTTTTGGTTTATTGGTTTCGATTTTTTTTTCCTTTCTTTTTTCTCTCTTGTTGGTTTCGATTTCTGGTTTGTTGTTGTGTTTGAGTTGAATTCATAACCCTAGCCGCAATTCCTCAAAACCCTAGCTGCACCCCTTCCTTCAAAAAAAAACCCTAGCCGCAATTCCTCAAAACCCTGTCGCACCCCTTCAAAAAAAACCCTAGCCGCACCCTTCAAAAATAAAACCCTAGCCGCACCCCTAAAAAAAAAAACCCTAGCCGCACCCCTCAAAAAAAAAAAACCCTAGCCGCACCCCTCATCTTTCAAGGAAACCGCAACACTCAGAGTTTAAAAAAAAAGAAGAAAAGAATTAAAAAAAAGAAAAAAAAGAATTCGAAAAAAAAAAAGAAGAATTCAAAAAAAAAATTTTGCGGTACTATTCAAACAGAAAATTTTGGTTGAGTTAGGAGGTGTGCGAATACCCGTTTTAAAGAAAACGATGAAAGAAAACGACCTCGTTAAGCTTTGCTTCACTAGCCCTATCCTATTTTGGCCAAATTCCATCGTTTTCCTATAGTTTTAGGCCATTTTTTCATTTTTTTGGTCGTTCTAGTGATTTTTTTTTATTTTTTTATTCTGTCTTTCTTTCTTTGAGTCATCCTAGCCATAGCCATACCTTTCTGTGAAAAAAAAGAAAGAATTCGGAAGAAAAAAATCAAAAAAATACTTGGTGAAAATACCTGGTGAATTAGTTAATTCTGCGATGTTGAGTCTTTGATTGAGTCTCTAGTGCGATTGTGAACCTATAGAGTTAAGGTAGAGTAAGGGAAAAAGGCATGAGTGTGTGAGAGACATTAGTAGAGAAAAGCCAAATTCCTTGAGTGAAACACGAGTGTAAACACGTGAGGATATCTTTGTTGAAAATGTCTTTTGAAAGTGATAAGTCCGACTTTAAAAAGATTGAATTCATGCTTCAGGCAATGCAACAACAGTTCCAACGGATGGACGTGAAATTTAATGACATTCATGATAAGTTGAACCAACATGAAGCTCAGTTTGCAAAGATCCAGCAAGGTGATACTTCTCGTCTAAAAAGTAAGGTTGTTGCCAATGACGAGTATGATGATAATATTGGGTATGATTCGAATGAAGAGTCTGGGATAGATAGACATCATAGAAGGTCCCATGGGTATAGAGATCGAGTTGATAGAGCTCGTGATAGAGGCAAGGAGAAGATGGATGGAAACCTTGGCAGTATAAAATTGAAGATTCCTCCTTTCCTAGGCAAGAATGATCCTGAGGCGTATTTGGAGTGGGAAAGGAAGATTGAAATGGTGTTTGACTGCCACCACTACTCTGAGGAAAAGAAGGTCAAACTTGCAGCAATTGAGTTCACAGAGTATGCTATGGTTTGGTGGGATCAATTAGTCACTAGTAGAAGAAGATATGGTAATCCTCCAGTGTCTACATGGGATGAGATGAAGCGCATCATGAGGAAGAGATTTGTTCCTACTCATTACTACAGAGAGTTATACCAGAAGCTCCAATGTCTTACCCAGGGTGTAAAGAGTGTTGAGGATTACTACAAAGAGATGGAAATAACCATGATCCGAGCCAATATCCAGGAGGATGCAGAAGCTACTATGGCTCGTTTTCTCCAAGGCTTAAATCGTAAGATTGCCAATGTAGTAGAGTTGCAGCATTACATGGACTTAGAGGAGATGCTGCATGTGGCCATCAAAGTCGAAAGGCAACTCCAACGGAAAGGTACATCCCGTTTCACTCCTAGTTCAGTTCCTGTTTGGAAATCTAACACCTTTCGTAGGGATGATAAGCCTGTGTCTACGCCTAAGTCAGAGAGCCATGCTAAGCCCAAGCCTGAGGGCCCTCCAAAGCCCAAGACTGAACCCGCCCAAGCACCCCAGAGCAGGACACGTGACATTAAGTGTTTCAAGTGTTTAAGTCGCGGACATATTGCCTCACAGTGTCCCAACCGTAGAGTGATGATCATGCATGGGAATGGAGATGTTGAGAGTGAAGGTTCTGAAATCAGTGTAGAAGATGAGATGCCTGCGTTAGAAAATGTTGACGAAGAAGAAGTTGTTGAGTATGCTGCTCATGGTGAAGCACTTGTTGCTAGGCGTGCTCTTACTACTCATGTGAAGTTTGAAGATGAGGCACAGCGCGAGAACATCTTCCATACGAGATGCCATATTCGTGACAAGGTATGTACTGTAATCATTGATGGTGGGAGTTGTACTAATGTTGCTAGCACATACCTTGTTGATAAGTTAAAGTTGCCCACTACCAAGCATCACCACCCATATAAGTTGCAGTGGATTAATGACTGTGGTGAAGTCAACGTGGTGAAGCAAGTCTTGGCTCCTTTTCGTATTGGAAGGTATCACGATGAGGTGTTGTGTGACGTGGTGCCCATGCAAGCTAGCCACATGTTGCTGGGCAGACCGTGGCAGTATGATCGAAAAGTCATCCACGACGGTTACACTAACCGTTACTCCTTTACTATGGATGGCAAGAAGATCGCTCTTGCTCCCCTTAGCCCCAAGGAGATTTATGAGGACCAATTAAGGCTAAAGGAGCAACATGATGAGCAAAGGAAGCAAGCTAAAGAACAGAAAGAAAAGAAGGAAAATAAGGAAAGCAAAACAGTGAGCTGCTATGCCAAACCCCGAGATGTGAAGATTCATATCTTGCTAAGTCTCCTATCCTTTTACTCTTATTTAAAGATTCTTATTTTATTGATGCTGAACTCCATGATACTTTGCCTATTGATGTTGTCTCATTGTTGCAGGAGTTCGAAGATGTATTCCCTGAGGAGATCCCAAGTGGATTACCACTGATTCGTGGGATCGAGCACATGATTGACCTTGTCCCCGGAGCTACCATTCCTAACCGTCCAGCCTACAAAAGTAATCCCGAGGAGACGAAGGAGCTTCAAAGGCAAGTTGAGGAGCTCATGAGGAAAGGTTATGTGAGAGAGAGCATGAGTCCATGCGCCGTGTCCGTACTGCTTGTGCCAAAAAAAGATGGGATGTGGAGGATGTGCGTTGACTGCCGAGCCGTCAACAAAATCACTGTAAAGTACCGCTATCCTATTCCTAGGCTAGATGATATGCTTGATGAATTGCATGGTGCATGCATGTTTTCTAAAATCGATTTAAAGAGCGGATATCACCAAATTCGTATGAAAGAAGGTGATGAATGGAAAACCGCATTTAAGACTAAACATGGTCTCTACGAGTGGTTAGTTATGCCTTTTGGCTTGACTAATGCACCATGTACATTCATGAGATTAATGAACCATGTTTTACGTGATTTCATTGGTAAGTATGTGGTTGTCTATTTTGATGACATTTTGATCTACAGTCAGAGTCTGCATGAGCATGTTGAGCATCTTAGGAATGTTCTTACTGTCTTGAGGAATGCAAGTTTGTATGCCAATTTTAAGAAATGTACATTCTGCACTGATAAGATTGTTTTTCTTGGGTATGTCGTTTCTTCACATGGCATTTCTGTTGATATTAAGAAGGTAAAGGCAATTAAAGATTGGCCTGTACCTAAGTCTGTTTCTGAGGTGCGTAGTTTCCATGGTTTAGCTCGTTTCTATCGTCGATTCGTTAGAGATTTTAGCACTATAGCTGCACCTTTGATCGAAGTGGTCAAAAAGAATGTTGGATTTCATTGGGGTCCTGCACAAGAGCATGCTTTCAATTTGCTTAAGGATAAACTTTGTTCTGCTCCTTTGTTATCTCTGCCTGACTTTACTAAAACTTTTGAGATTGAGTGCGATGCCTCAGGTGTAGGTATTGGAGCTGTGCTTATGCAGGAAAAACGCCCAATTGCTTTCTTTAGTGAGAAGTTAAGTGGAGCAGCACTTAACTATCCCACATATGACAAGGAGATGTACGCATTAGTGAGGGCCTTGGAGACATGGCAACATTACTTGTGGCCCAAAGAATTTGTCATCCACACTGATCATGAGTCCTTGAAGCATTTGAAAGGACAGAGTAAGCTGCATAAGCGTCATGCTAAGTGGATAGAGTTCATTGAGATGTTCCCGTACGTGATCAAGTACAAACAAGGTAAAGAGAACGTCGTAGCTGATGCGTTATCTCGTAGGTATACTCTTATCACTACTCTTGATGCTAAACTTTTAGGATTTGAGTATATCAAAGAACAGTATGCTGATGATGTTGATTTTGGTAATGTTTATGATGCATGTGCTACATCTGGCTTTGGCAAGTTCTTTAGGCACGATGGGTTCTTATTTAGAGAAAATAAATTATGTGTGCCTAGGAGTTCATTGCGCGAGCTATTAGTTGGAGAAGCCCATAGTGGAGGATTAATGGGCCACTTTGGAGTTAGGAAAACTCTAGATGTTTTGCACGAACATTTCTTTTGGCCTAACATGAGGAGGGATGTAGAGAGGTTATGTGCTAAATGCATTTCATGTAGGCACGCTAAATCTAGAGTTCATAATCATGGTTTATATACTCCTTTACCCATTCCTACTACTCCATGGACTGATATCTCTATGGATTTTGTTTTGGGCTTGCCTCGAACAAAACGCGGTAGAGATTCTGTTTTTGTTGTGGTTGACAGGTTCTCTAAGATGGCTCATTTCATCGCTTGCCACAAGACGGATGATGCGAGCAATGTTGCTAACCTTTTCTTCAAAGAGATAGTACGTCTACATGGTGTACCGAGGACTATTGTTTCCGATCGTGATGTCAAGTTCCTTAGTTACTTTTGGAAGACGTTATGGGGAAAGTTGGGAACAAAATTGTTATTCTCCACCACTTGTCACCCCCAGACTGATGGACAGACTGAGGTTGTCAATCGAACCCTATCTACCTTATTGAGGTCCATTATCCAAAAGAATTTGAAGAATTGGGAAGATTGCTTGCCCCATGTGGAGTTTGCATATAACCGCAGTGTTCACTCCACTACTAGTTGCTCTCCATTCGAAGTTGTTTATGGCTTCAATCCTCTTACTCCTTTAGATTTGTTACCATTACCTAGTGCGGAGCAGAGTAACTTGGATGGAAAACAGAAGGCTAAGTTTGTGAAGCAACTCCATGAGAGAGTTCGTCAAGCTATTGAAAAGAAGACTGAACAGTATACCACCCAAGCAAATAAGCATCGAAAGAAAGTAGTCTTTGAGCCTGGTGATTGGGTTTGGGTGCATATGAGAAAGGAGAGGTTTCCTGTTCAGCGACGAACCAAGCTGCATCCCCGAGGAGATGAACCATTCCAAGTGATAGAGAAGATCAACGATAATGCCTACAAATTGGATCTTCCTGGTGAGTATGGTGTATCTGCTACTTTTAATGTTTCTGATCTTTCTCCCTTTTCTTTTGATGAAAGTCTATGAGATTTGAGGACAAATCCTTTTGAGGAGAGGGGGAATGATGGAGATCCACTTGCTCGTGATGTTTGTGATGCTAAGGATCCATTGGTCATCCAAAGAGGTCCAATTACCCGAGCTCGAGCTAAGAAGATGCAACAAGCCTTGGCCTCATTAATGCAACAAGCTCTGGCATCATTGAAGTGTCAAGGAAGCTTCCATGAAGAGTCCCAAGACATCTATACTTACTTGGAAGCCCAAACGACATGAGCATGGTTTACTGTCTTATTTTAGCTTAACAATAAGATGGGCTAAGTGTTTGGATAGCCCACGTTTGAGTCTTGCTGTGTTTTGAACTATTTATTTTATGTAATTAGGTTTAGGCATGAATTTGGGTTTAGTCTTATTTTTTATTGGTGTTAATTCCAGCCCACTTGTTTATGAGCTTAAGTGCTAGGTATTATTATAAATACCTTGTAAACATTATTGATAGATAGATCAGTAAAAATTGAATTTTCAGAATTTGAGTGTGCCTTTCTCTTGGGTTCCCTCTCTACTAGGCTTATCAAGGTCTTCTTCCTTGTGGCGCCTCCTTCTTCACCATCCACCATTGCTATACCTTAGGTTCTCGAATTCTTATTCGTAGGGTCAAGGTCCAATACCTTTGGGTTCAAGTCTCTTTTAGGCTTCGGGTCTAGGTTTCAGAAGTTTGCCCTGTTGCGTTTTAGCTCCTTCAAATTCCAATCTACGTTTTAGCTCCTTCACAGTATTATTTAAAGAATTTAATCTTACTATTAATTTAATTTGATAATCTCAATCCTTATCATTAGATGAGTCCGTTACCTTTTCGTTAATTCTGCACATGTGACTGTTGACTTTTTTTCACGTGGCGTTAATTGTATTAACGTGGTATTTGGTTCAACTAATATTATCAAATTAAAATAATAAAAAGTTTTAATTCCTTTAAATTTTATATTATATGGACTAAATTTTAAAATTTAACATGGTACTGGGATAATCCATATAATTTTACTTATAGAAACCTAAGAAATTTATTTTTCATGATTTTCATTTTTCCTTTCTCTCTCTAACTCTATCTTACCAACTGGTTGTCACTCATTATTTTTTAAATTTCGGGGATTGATCGTCTTGCTAGCCATCTTCCACCATTGCATGTTGGATATTCCTAAACAATGCCTTAACACTAAAGAAATACTCTCCAGGTGGTGTCATAACACACCTTCAAGCCAAAATCAGCAAATCCTTAATTGTTTTCTATCATCCCGGATGATTTTAAGCTTTTTCTTTTTATTTCAAGAATTCCGACTAGATTTGCAATAAAAATAACCAAATCAGAATTCACTTCCTCTTTTGTTTTGTCAAATTTAGCACAAATCACAACGAAGTTTTTTTTTTCATAGAATAGAAATCTAGTTAGGAATACATAGCTGATCAACAATAGGATGCATGAAATAGTTAGGAATACATAGTTGTTTAATCATCGAGGTTCCAAAGTGGGAAAAATCATATGCCTTTGGATTCATAGGAAAAGCTGTTAATATGAGTAGGATTTAGGGTTCAGAGCCTAAAGCAATTGGGTTTTTTTTTATAGCACAAGAAGATGGAAACTAGAAGATCTTTGACACCTTTTAAACCAAGTTACAAGTTTTGCACTTAAATGTCTATATTTTAAATTGTGATTAGGTAGTGACAATTAATACTCAAAAACTTTCTTACATCAAAAGGATTACCAACATTTTTATTAACTACAATTTAAGCTGAGTAATACGAGGAAAAACATAATGACTTATATATTGTAAAATTGTATCACCTTTTTAAGAATAGTTTGGTTAGTGAAGTTGTATAAACTAAAAAAGAAAGGTCAATAGGAAAAGAAAAGAAAAAAAATATGCCTAATTATAGGCAATTGTTGAAAAATAACTATCACAAGCATTAAACATCTAAAGAAAATTCCTTTTAGTTCTCCCCAAAAAATGGAGAGAGAGAGAGAGAGAAGATGTAAATATGGATGCATGTGGACAGTGGTCGACAACGATGGAGGACGATCGACACTACCATCAATCGCTGAAATTTGGAAAAAGAGCGACAACTAGTTGGTAGGATGGAGTTAAAGAGAGAAAGGATTGAATTCGAGAGAGAAGAGAGATGAAAATGAAGGGATCGTTTGGTTTTGTTGTCAATTTTGTGTTTTATGTTTTCTGTTTTTGAAAATTTTGTTTTTGTTTTTGTTTTGTTTTGTTTTGTTTTGTTTAGAAATTTTGAAAACAGAAAACATTTTTAGTGAGCTAAAACTATTGTATATTTTTAAAAACCAAAAACAGGAAACATGTTTGGCATCAAATAAGTTTTGAAACAATTTTTTTAATTTTATAATATATTAATGTTGAACATTAAAATATATTTATTAAAATTATATAATTCAATATATGATTAATAATATGCTATTTTATTCTTAATTTTGATATATTATGAAAATTATTTCATTTATTATTAAATAAAATTTCTCTTAAATTTATGATTTTAAAAATTATATGAGATTTATTTCATACTCTATATCTATACACAATTAATATTTAAATTTAATACAACTAAGTTTTAATATTTTATATGTAAAATTTTATAAACACAGTTAAAAAATAAAAGTAAAATTTATTATACAAAATACAAAAAAGGAGAGTTTAAGTCCTAATATAAATACAACAATTAATTATTTTGATATGCATTTCATAATTCAGTAGCAATATCATCACGAATTCTATGCATATATGGTAACTGACTTGATGTAACGTTAAACTCCACATGTTCTTGTGACCTGCTTGCTCTTGAAGTTTCTTCATTGTTATCAACTACAAGATTGTCTGTCTCATATTGTTCGAACATATTATCTTGCATCCTATGTGTTCTAATAAAATTATGCACCACATAACAAGCAATAACAATAAAACGTTGCATGCGTAAACTATACGGTGGCATTCCTTTTAAAATTGAAAATCGAGCTTTTAGTACTCCAAAACATCACTCGATACAATTACGCAAAGATGAGTATCTGTAATTGAAAATCTCTTTTGGAACATGTGGTTGTCGTCCTCTTCCTCTATAATCTCTTAAATGATATCTTTCACCACGATAAGGAGACAAAAAACCTGGCATATTTGTATATCCAGAGTCTACAAGATAATATTTACCTAGGCCAAAAAAATTGTTTTTAATTCTCCAAACAAAAACTAGAAGGTTTAATAAAATACTAGAAAGTAAGATTACCTTGTGGAGGCATTGGAAAACCATTTTTCAGGATTAGATACACATTCAACAAATACTTTAGCATCATTTGCAGTTCCTTCCCATCTCGCCATCACATATGTAAATCGCATATCAAATGAACAAGCACACATAATATTCTGTGTCGGCTCCATTTTCTTCCCACGATAAGGTATTTGTTGTTTAGTAGGAACGTGTGCAGCTATGTGTGTTCCATCTATTGCACCAATGCAATTCTATTAAAAATATATATATGTCACTGTAGACACCCTATTTTGTCCGGTGTCTTAATTTGTATAAATACTTAATTGGGTTAGGTGACATTTGTATTTTAATTTAACAATTTAGAATTAGGCTAGAATTAAATTAGAATTTAGAATTAACATTAATTAGGAAATTAAAATTAAAATAGGATTTAGGAATAAAAAAAAGAAAAGAAAAGAGAGAGAAAAGATAAAAAGAAATAAAAATAAAATTAATTTTAGGATTATATAATTAGGATAATTAGATTTTTTAGGATAATTATATGGATTAATATTAAATTTGATAGAATTAGATTAGGATTAACATAAGAATAAAATAGATAAAATAGGAGATAATTATTAGAATAAGTATAGTTGTATTAGGACTCTAACAAGTTTTTGAACTATAAAAAGGGATCAAGGCTCATGATTTGGGGAGACAGAAAAAAAAATACACTATCAAGCATTCAACCCGGCCACCATTGCACCACCCGTCGTCTCCACTACAACCGCAACTGCTCACTGATTCTGAACAAGAGCTAGCCCATACGTGTGCTACTGCTCCAAGCATTCAATCACTTGCAGACAGAAACAAGAGAAAGAACCGCACCCTCATCACCGTACATCAGTTACTAGTTCACTGCTTTGCAAACCATCGCTGCGCACCAGACTACTTGCTGCTCCTGCCCCGCGTCGCACAGTCCGCGCCTTGCCTCATCATCATCGATTGCTGCTCGTATCATCTTCATAAGCACGTGAAATTAAGGCAAGAAAAGAACGTGAGTTGTAGCTAAGAAATATAAAGGAGTAAGCTTGATTTCAACCCCTGCAGGTTAGTAAAAAATGCTCAATTAATGTTTAATGAGTAGTTTATGATTGTTGGGTTAGCATATGTATATAATGGGGCATTAATTGTTATACTAATAGTTAATGGTTTAGCATATGAATGATGTGATAACGATTTGATAAATATAATAATTTGGTAAGTGCATGATAATACTAACATCTAATTTAATAATTTAAAAGGAATATATATTTTTATGTTAATTAATTTATTGGTATATAATATTAGTAATATATTAAATTATGTTTTTGCATGATATATGTAATACGATTTGCTTGCCCGATAATCTGACTTAGTTTGCATGTATGATTAGAACTAAATGACTGGTTTGTACGGGATGTAAAATAAAACTTTTAAAATCAAATTATAAAGATATAAGAATCTTTAAGAAAAATGGATATAAGATAAATAAATAAATAAATAAATAAGATAAGAATAATTAAATTATGAAGATGAATGCATATTATCCGATGATGAAATTCCAAGAAAGTCGAATGGTACTCCTTGGAAATTTCTAGGTGAGGAGTTTGCTCTAGACCGAACCAGATTGATAGAAGGTTTAGAGTAAATTTTCAATACAATAATATGTGTTCATTTTCTAAAATAAAAATAAATAAAATATAATAATAAAGACAATTAAAATAAAATAGAAATAGGATATTGAAGTAATATGAATTCAAAAAATAATAGACACATTTAAAATAAAATAGAAAATTGGGTATAGAGCCAAAATTAAGATTCTCATAATATATTCCGACGACGGAGCCTCTTCAAGCAAGTCAATTGATACTACTTGAATACTCATGAGGTGAGGAGATTTACTTATTGTCTGAACCAGATCAATGGAAGGATTTTAAGTAAATTTCCAATATATTAAGCATATCGAAATTAATTTAAATTAAAATTAGAATGACCTATCAGGTATAGAGTCAATATTAGGATTGTCACAATGTATTTAAATGATCCGACGACGGAGCCTCTTCGAGCAAGTCAATTGGTACTACTTGAATACTCCTGAGGTGAAGGGATTTACTTATTGTCTGAACCAGATTGATGGAAGGATTTTAAGTAAATTTTCAATATATTAAGCATATCGAAATTTACTCAAAATAAGGTAAATTTAGAATGACCTAAAGTAGTTGGTACTATTTTAGGATGGGCGTCGTGAGGGTGCTAATCCTTCCTCACGCGTAACCGTACTCCCGAACCTAAGATTCTTTGAACATAGACAAGCCTTATCTTTAGACAAGAATAGGTGACCAATCACACCTTAAGTTTGAATGGTTGGTGACGACTCCTAGAATTTTAAAGTCTAGCGAGTTAGGTTCATGGACCTGACACGTTACGACAGTTTGGTGACTCCACTGGGGACATTAGAGAGTCAGGCCGACATATATTTTAGATCATTAGAAATTAGCTTAGAAATAATGTTGATTTCATAATGCTTAATAATCATTTAATACACACACACTTCACATGCATACATGCATAAGCCCTCAACCCGGGCTCTGTCCTTGTTAGGAAGGAGAAAAGTACCTACGCCTTCGTGAGATGGTAACCTCCGCATGGGCTGGCGAAAAACTCCCACTCAAATTGAACCTTTCCGCTTGTAGCCTATAATGGGTGAGGATTGGGTGCCTTACTAGTCCAGTGTGGATGACAGTAGGGAGCAATTTGAGAACCTTTAGAACTTTGAATGATCCAGGCCCCGCATATAAGGAAACCTAAGGAGCCTAAACCTTAGATAAAGCCTTACAAAACCCTTGAAATATTAGACTTAAATCCAAAATAGGACACAAAAAAAAAGAGGTGAGTTTGCTATCATTAAGTCATGCATAATTATATTTGATTTTGCATTGCATAACATATCATGCACATAAGTTTGCATTTGTCTTATCATGAGAATGAACATACTTTTGATTGTTAGGAGAGATTGTTAGACTTAAGTGTATTCCATGTGCATTCATTTTTGTGCATAAACATATCATCACATGAAATATAATTTCAACTTAATTGTGGCACTAAAGGGTATCAAAATTGCATCCACTAGACGATCTGCCCTCCACAGATATCATACAAGGTATCAAGCACGCATAATGGAAGAGGATCAAAATATTAGGATAGAAAAGTTGGAAAGGGAAAATACAGAGATGAGGGGGCAATTAAGTGAAATTACCTAGTTGTTAAAAGCCATGATTAAAGGAAAGGAGAAGATGGGTAATCAAGAGGAGTCTGTTCAAGAGGCTCAACAAAGCGTGCGAGACAACCCCATTTTTGTTCTTGAAGAAAGTACTGTTAAAGCTCCAACACCTCTACAGATGCAAGTTCAAAACCCAACGGAGGTGCCAAATTTAGATGATCCCACAGAGTTAGAAAAGTTGAAGCATAAAGAAGAATATAGTGGTACTAAAGCTCAGTTTAGTTTGATAGAGGAAAGACTAAGCGCCGTGGAAGGCTTGACTATTTTGGGCCCATTGATGCTGAAAGGTTGTGTTTGGTACCTGGCGTTGTGCTTCCACCAAAATTCAAGGTACCTGAATTTGAAAAGTTCAACAGAACATCGTGCCCAAAAGATCATCTCACCATGTACTTTAGGAAAATGGTGGCATATGCATGGGATGCTAAGCTATTAATTCATGTTTTTCAAGATAGCTTGACTGGGTCAGCTGCTAAGTGGTACAACCAATTGGAAAGGAGCAAAGTTTCCTCTTGGTCTGAGTTGGCAAGAGCTTTTATAGCTTAATACAAACATGTGTCTGATGTAGCTCCTGACCGCTTGTCTCTCCAAGGTATGGAAAAGAAGAAGGAGGAGAGCTTCAAAGAATATGCCCAACGGTGGAGAGATGTGGCGTCGCAAGTTCAACCTCCTTTAACTGAAAAGGAAGTCACCATGTTCTTTTTGAATACTCTCAAGGCACCTTACTATGAGCGTATGCTTAGTAGTGTAACTAAGAATTTTGCAGACATGGTGTTAACCGGTGAAGCCATTGAGAATGCCATCAAGAGTGGTAAGATCAAAGCACCAATGAATGATAGTAGGAGGGGAGGATTCTTGAAGAAGGAAGGAGATGCACAAGCTGTCCCAAACAATTCACGTCACCCCTATAACTCTTATTTACCTTCAGTGAATTATGTTTATTCTCAACCCCACCCACAAACTCATCATCAAAATGCTTACCAACCCATTTCCCATTCACAAGCCCCTACTTTTTCGCCTAATGACCAAAAGAATACTCGAGCTAGCCGAAATGTCACCATAGACCCTATACCAATGACATACACAGAGTTGTTCCCATAGTTGGTAAGGGGTCACCTTATTGCCCCTGTTTATGTGGAGCCCTTGAAGCCTCCCTACCCAAAGTGGTATGATCCTAATGCAAAGTGTGCTTATCATAATGACAATGTTGGTCACTCTATTGAGAATTGTATGGGCTTGAAGAGGAAAGTCCAAGAACTTGTCAACGCTGGAATTTTGAGTTTTAGGGCAAAGAATGATCCAAATGTGAATGATAATCCTCTACCAGATCACACAAAGGGTAGTGGTTGATGCTATGGAAGAAAGTGGATGATATTGATTGATTCACTGAATTTGAAGATAATGGTTATTTCTTTGTGTCTAATTTCATTCATCTTAGGACATTTTTTAGGTAATATAGGAGTGCCTAAGCCCAAAAGGCATTAAGAATTCTTTTGTATTGGGCTAGCTTTCATTTGTTTTCGTTTCAATAAAAGTTCAGTACAATTCATTTTTCTCAATTCCTCATTTCAATCTTGTTCTTTTATGTAAAACACCAATACCCATATTCTTTACATGTTACCAAGCTTGAAAGTATCCAAATAATGAAAATGATAATGATAATGGCAATGAGTGTAAAATTCAATTCTGAAAGAACCACTTTGTTTAGTTGGATGGATTTCTAGTTTGCCAAAATTGTTCAAGCAAGAAGAGAATAGAAGATATTTGTCTAAAATCTTCACCTATAGAATATTACGATTAAAGGTGAATCTCTACATGAAATTCTAATGAATTTGGCTTTGTTCAAAAGATGACCTTTTAATGAGAGTACTTGTATTGAGATGAGAAATGACCTTCTTTCATTACCTTTCAAGCGTGAGTAAAATTATCCATTGATTACCCCTTTTGAGCATATTATATTCTTTTTGATATAACCTACCAAGAATCACCCTCCACACTGAGAGGCAAAGAGAATAGAAGATGAAAGATCGATGGGGCAAAGAAAAAACCCTTTTGTGAAAAAAAAAGAAAACAAAAAAGAAAAAGAGAATGAAGAAGGAAAGAGGATTTGAATCAAGAAAGTGAAAACCCTAGTCACATTTGAATAAAAAAGGAGAGAGAAAGCAAATTAGAATGGGGCAAAAATCAAAATGCCTAAATGATTCATGAAAAATGATTCTTGGTTTGATAAACTCTAAAACACTTATTTTGGGCCTATATTATCCTTTCTTTCATGAACCCTCACCTGAGCCTACATTACGTGCCTTAAAAGTCCATTTTGATCAAATATGAGTACTCCTATTGAAGAATCATGTGTTGAATAAAGGCATACTTACACTATGAGATGATGATCCTTTGGATAGAATTAGGACAAGCAGATCAAGATAAGCAAAAAGATTTCGTCTAGATGGAAGAAGTGGGATTCCAAAAACTCTTTTGGATCCATGAAAGCATTAAATTGGGTGAAGAAGTATCTGATGTTGGGACATGAATCAGAATGGAGAACAGATAAGAGAAGTTTCATCAAGGACAATGAAGTTGAAAATGAAGAGAAATGAATAAAAAAAAAGAAAGAAAAGAAAATGAAAAAGAAGCAAAAAAAAAAGAGAAAAAATGAAAAGAGGATTCAGATCGAAAACCCAAAAAGGGTGGTTTGGATCAATGGAGTGCATCTAAGTTGAAAACCTAAAAAGGCAGCTTGGATACGAGAAAAGCTAGATGTCAAAGATACTGGGGTAAGAGGATGTTTTGATAAACTCAACATGATCAGGTAAAGTAGACATTTGGAATGGAATTTTGTATTCGTTGACCAAAATCATTTGAATTTTTGTTATTTGGATACTGTTACCTAAAACTTAACATGATAATTCTAGCTTTTCCTTTCTAGCCTTTTTCCTTCAAGCTTGGCTACCCCTTATAATACTTTCAGATATTGAATAACACCACTCTTTTCTTTTCACCTATCATTCCTTTGCTATTTCTTTACCTTGAGGGATTGAGAAATTGTATTGTATTAATTTTGAAATTAGAATGATAATGAATGTTTGCTTGGAAAAATATGTGAAAGACTCCTATATTATCTAGGAAAATGAAAGAAAAGGAAACTTGTGGATGAATCGAAATTGGAAATCAAGAAAAACCAATGAATAAGAAAGAATGAATGATGAGGTCTCAGTAAAGATTTTAATGAGCAAATGAATGACCAGAAAGAGTGAATGAAGGTGAAAGAAAAAACAAGGGATAAGATAAGATATAGAGGGCACGAAGACAAGAGATTCATTGGGAAAGAAACATGGAAGAAGGAAAATGAGAAAAGAAATAGGAAATATAAGGACAAGATGACAAATAGAAGAATGCATGAGATGGACTGATACAGAAAAACCTTTTTATTGCCACAGCTAAAGTTCAAATGCTTTTCAAAGAAAACATTGCATGAATAGAATAGATTGTGTGAGTAATATTGCATGAATTGCATTACACAAATGACATTGCATAGATAGGATAGAATGCATGCATAGTTGCATACATGATGCATTGCATGAGAAAAATTACAGACAAGGTTCCTTGAGTACAATCTATAAGACCTTCGGGCATGATTCCTCCAAATTTTTGGACAAGATTTTTAAAGTTTGACTGCCTGCTTGTTTAGGAGGAGCTTTTTGGACAAGATTTTAAAGTTTGACTGCCTACCTGTTTAGGAGGAGTTTTTAGACAAGATTTTAAAGTTTGACTGCCTGCCTGTTTAGGAGGAGCTTTTGGACAAGATTTTTAAAGTTTGACTGCCTGCCTGTTTAGGAGGAGCTTTTGGACAAGATTTTAAAGTTTGACTGCCTGCCTGTTTAGGAGGAGCTATTAGACAAGATTTTTAAAGTTTGACTGCCTGCCTCTTTAGGAGGAGCTTTTAGACAAGATTTTAAAGTTTGACTGCCTGCCTGTTTAGGAGGAGCCTTTTTAAAAAAATGATGAAAAAAAAAGAAAAAGAAGAAAGAAAGAAGAAGTCAGACAAAATAGGTGTCTATGTCTTTGTGCAATTACTGTTTCACAGCAAATGCACAAAGAGGGGCAGCTGTAGACACCCTATTTTGTCCGAGGTATTAATTTGTATAAATAATTAATTGGGTTGGGTGACATTTGTATTTTAATTTAACAATTTAGAATTAGGCTAGAATTAAATTAGAATTTAGAATTAACATTAATTAGGAAACTAAAATTAAAATAGGATTTAGGAATTAAAAAAAAAAGAAAAGAAAAGAGAGAGAAAAGATAAAAAGAAATAAAAATAAAATTAATTTTAGGATTATATAATTAGGATAATTATATGGATTAATATTAAATTTGATAGAATTAGATTAGGATTAACATAAGAATAAAATAGATAAAATAGGAGATAATTATTAGAATAAGTATAGTTGTATTAGGACTCTAACAAGTTTTTGAACTATAAAAATGGATCAAGGCTCATAATTTGGGGAGACAGAAAAAAAATACACTATTAAGCATTCAACCCGGCCACCATTGCACCTCCCGTCATCTCCACTACAACCGCAACTGCTCACTGATTCTGAACAAGAGCTAGCCCATACGTGTACTACTGCTCCAAGCATTCAATCACTTGCAGACAGAAACAAGAGAAAGAACCGCACCCTCATCACCGTATATCAGCTACTAGTTCACTGCTTTGCAAACCATCGCTGCGCACCAGACTACTTGCTGCTCCTGCCCCGCGTCGCACCGTCCGCGCCTTGCCTCATCATCATCGATTGCTGCTCGTATCATCTTCATAAGCACGTGAAATTAAGGCAAGAAAAGAACGTGAGTTGCAGCTAAGAAATATAAAGGAGTAAGCTTGATTTCAACCCCTGCAGGTTAGTAAAAAATGCTCAATTAATGTTTAATGAGTAGTTTATGATTGTTGGGTTAGCATATGTATATAATGGGGCATTAATTGTTATACTAATAGTTAATGGTTTAGCATATGAATGATGTGATAACGATTTGATAAATATAATAATTTGGTAAGTGCATGATAATACTAACATCTAATTTAATAATTTAAAAGGAATATATATTTTTATGTTAATTAATTTATTGGTATATAATATTAGTAATATATTAAATTATGTTTTTGCATGATATATGTAATACGATTTGCTTGCCCGATAATCTGACTTAGTTTGCATGTATGATTAGAACTAAATGACTAGTTTGTACGGGATGTAAAATAAAACTTTTAAAATCAAATTATAAAGATATAAGAATCTTTAAGAAAAATGGATATAAGATAAATAAATAAATAAATAAGATAAGAATAATTAAATTATGAAGATGAATGCATATTATCCGATGATGAAATTCCAAGAAAGTCGAATGGTACTCCTTGGAAATTTCTAGGTGAGGAGTTTGCTCTAGACTGAACCAGATTGATGGAAGGTTTAGAGTAAATTTTCAATACAATAATATGTGTTCATTTTCTAAAATAAAAATAAATAAAATATAATAATAAAGACAATTAAAATAAAATAGAAATAGGATATTGAAGTAATATGAATTCAAAAAATAATAGACACATTTAAAATAAAATAGAAAATTGGGTATAGAGCCAAAATTAAGATTCTCATAATATATTCCGACGACGGAGCCTCTTCAAGCAAGTCAATTGGTACTACTTGAATACTCATGAGGTGAGGAGATTTACTTATTGTCTGAACCAGATCGATGGAAGGATTTTAAGTAAATTTCCAATATATTAAGCATATCGAAATTAATTTAAATTAGAATTAGAATGACCTATCGGGTATAGAGTCAATATTAGGATTGTCATAATGTATTTAAATGATCCGACGACGGAGCCTCTTCGAGCAAGTCAATTAGTACTACTTGAATACTCCTAAGGTGAGGGGATTTACTTATTGTCTGAACCAGATTGATGGAAGGATTTTAAGTAAATTTTCAATATATTAAGCATATCGAAATTTACTCAAAATAAGGTAAATTTAGAATGACCTAAAGTAGTTGGTACTATTTTAGGATGGGCATCGTGAGGGTGCTAATCCTTCCTCACGCGTAACCGTACTCCCGAACCTAAGATTCTTTGAACGTAGACCAAGCCTTATCTTTAGACAAGAATAAGTGACCAATCACACCTTAAGTTTGAATGGTTGGTGGCGACTCCTAGAATTTTAAAGTCTAGCGAGTTAGGTTCACGGACCTGACACGTTACGACAGTCACTAACTATTATAAATTTTGCTATTAATAAATAAGAAAAAGCTAATCAACTATATTACCTTAAAAAATGGATAATATCTTTGATCATGTTGAATTTGAAGAGGAACTACATCGAATGATGGTGGAATTATGATTTCTTTTCCAAGACAACACACGGCCTTTAGCACATTTTTAAAATATCGACAAATTGTTTCTCCGGAATGTTGAAATTGTTTCGCAATAACTCGATTGCATTGATTATGTGCCAAAGTAAATAAAAATATAGCAACTTGTTCTTCTACTATCAAGTGCTTGGAGTTTTGTAATAATCCCCGTTCTTTCAAAGTATCACAAAAATCAATAAACATTGATGGTTTCATTCGTAACTCATCAAAACATCTACTTTCATTCCCGTAAATAATTTCTTGAACATATGCATGACCTGACAATTGAGATGTTCTGCAAGGTTGTTAAAGTAAATACCTGTTATAATATTCTTCAATAAACATAGTCAGTAAAATATCTTCCACATCATCATTTTCATCATCTAACTCTGTAAGTGATGCAATTTGTATCCTCTTATTACGATCCATCACGTAAATCTGATAAATCTCATCTAAGTGAACTAAATGGTTAAAAAAAATTCAAAAGCGTATTAAAATTTCATAAACGAAAGCATATATGATTTTTTACTAAATGGCTAATAAAAATAGTCAAATACATATTAATGTAAAACTAAACTTCATATTCCACTAAGAAAATATATCCCAAGTAACATAGTCCACTAAGAAACAAGAAATAAAAAAAGACAAACATAAACATAAACATAAACATAAACGTTGCAAATAAAAATTCAAGACAAAGTAATATGTTTTAGGATTGGAAAAAACATAACACTAAAAACACATTCACTTTAAATTAAGAACCCAATCTTTCTTCCTTCCATCATTCATTTGAAGAAATATTTCTCTCCACAGTTCATCATCATGAAATTTCTCTACAGCTTTGGCATAAGCTGCCCCATCAATACCATCAAGCTTGTCTAATGCTTCTAAACTCTCCTTTAAAAATTTCCTTCTAAGTGATCTAGATTCAGAAATAGCTTCAGAATAAATGTCCCCAGTAGATCCCCCTGAATGAGCGGAATGAGCTGAACCAACTAATAATTTCTCCCATATATCAATCTTTCTTTTATAACTTTCACTAATAGAGTTCAAGGCAAATTGCACTGCTATGGAGATATTGGATTTTTTTCCCTTGGCGAATGGTAGAGGTAGTAGAATGGGTACGCTTTCTAGTGTTACTACATTTAGGATTAGCATCGCCATCACTTTCTACATCTTCCTCTAATTCTTTGTCTATTTCATAGGTTGGATTCACTCTCTCCTCATCACTATCCGATGGACTATGTGTCGAAGGTCTTGCATTTGATCCGGTGGCAGAAGTATCTCCATAAATTACACATAACTTGTCATACATTAGACAGCCCTTTTTTTTGAAATCTTTTAGCCATCTTATGAACCTATATAAACAAACACATATGTCATTAAAATGAAAATGAAAATATATAAATATTGCAATATTGAAATTAGGGGACTTACAGCATATAGACGGTACCATGTTTCCTCCGAAGCAATTACTTTTCCATTAGTAGCTTTATATCCAACTCCAGACTCCTTTAACAGCTTCTTGAAACTACTATAGCAAATTCTCAATTGATTAAACTTATTTCTCAATTGCGAATCGAGATAGTTGTACTTTGCTCTTTTACTAAGGGCTTCTCGAATAAACTTCCATGATTCTTTACTAAATGTTGTTGTAACTCTATTTCCCTTAACAACCTCTTCCTCTATAATGCAAATAAATAAATTCTCTTTCTCAGATGTCCATATATTTTTATCATCACTTCCAAGTTCAACAAGCTCATTTTCCTCACCCTCACTATTAATTGATTGCAAATTTGGATCACCACTTGCCATCTAAAAATGCAAAGTTCCCATAGCAAGGTAGTTGTTAGTTTATTTAGGTATTAATTATTCTTCAATTTATTTGATTAAAATTTTACATGTTTACATGTCTTACCAATAAAAAAAATTACTACAAATTTCCAAAAAAAATCAATTTTCAATCAATCATCAAATAAATCCAAACAACTTGATGTTCTGTCATTAAACATGATCTTGATGCTTAAATAATTAAGAAATTAAGGAAAATAATATATAATGCACTATTGTCAACATTAATGGTGTACATCACAAATGTGAAAACATCTATATATCATTATGAGAATGGCCCTCACTAAACATGTTAATTTCAAACTTGTTGATTGTCACGTGATTGATTGTGCAATAACTTATGGGATGATCATTAAAATTTTCTTGACTCTAGTTGTGGGTCAAAGCACTCATTCCTCTTTTTCTTTATTTTCTTTACTCTTTTATAAATATATATATATATATATACACACATATTATAAAGGACTATTTTTGTCACATCCCGTGATTAAATTTTTCATATTTTTCTATACATTTTATACGGTTGGGCTCTCTGTGATACTTTACTCTTCATATTCATTTAACTATTAACTATAAAATTAGTAATATCAATTACATCCCCTATCTTAATTCTTAAGAAAGTAGTACTGAAAGCAAGTCTAAATACAGAAAATAAATGATCATACCTCATATTATAAATCAAGCTGTCGCAATGTCTTCAAATGCACAGCTCGAAATCCTCAGATGTCAGATCTCACAGTCACCGAAAATCTGAAATGTTAAAATTGGGGAGTGAGCAAACCATGGCTCAGTAAGAGAGTTATATGCAACACTTGATATTCAGCTACCTATATGCTTAAAATACTTTTTCACTTTCTTTAAATTTTCCTAGATGGGCTCTAGGCTCACATGTAGGAAGGATACTACTGTCGGCTGGAGATTCGAATGCGGTAAGGCGGGTATTTTGAAATACATGTCTTGTCCCAGAACCTAGAAGCAACTGTAGAGAGTAATAATCGTTTTCTTTTGATATTCAAATCCCAATAAACATTACATATTCACGTGATAAAACACTTAAGTAAATAGATAAGGAATTAATATTCCTTTCACAAATACTCATTTCCACACTTGTAAAACACCGTATAATATTTAGTTCAACACGTAACATATCAAAAGCTCAGTAGCTGTAAATAATTTAGTATTAGCAAAAAGTTCAGTGAAAAGTACAATCATCAGTACAGTATCATGGAGACTAGGCAACACCCTAAATATATCATGTTATAATATCATCCCAAATAGGGGAAACACATGAGATCTATGGCCATAGTCTATGGGGTCCACAGTGTGCACTGATCAGGTGTCCACTGGGACGCTGATAATAGGATCAGTATCTATCAACACTAACACATGACACGTGAGCATGATATGGGGTCTAACAGTCTCAAAACAGTAAACACGTGATATAAACCCCATTTATGAAATCAATTTCACTGAATATAAGTTCAATCAATCCATAAATATTCATAAGGAAAATATTTTCATCTTATGAATAACAATTTATAAAATATTCATACTGGGGTAATTACTCCCGAAAATGTTTTGAATATTATAGAACAGTGTAAATCACATTTTCCATACGGTAAAAACAGTTTATAAAATAATCACACTGTAAAATAAATTTCATGACTATTTCTTTTTCACCGTAAAACATGTACACACGTTTTTCCGTACTTTCTTTTCAAAACATGGCTTTCAAAATTATCGGAATTCAATTCAAATATTTTCATAATTTATGGAAAAATAAAATATTTATTTTCCAAATTCAATAATCCCGTCACCATGTTTTCCTCTACAAACACATGTAGAGACCTCCTAGTCTCAAAATAATAGTTTTCATCATTACTTAACCTTTATGGAATTTATATAATTAATTATTTTCATAATTAAAACCATAAAGGTTTTATATGAAATCGAGTGAATATTTAAGAAATATTTATAAAATATTCATTTCAGTCCTTTTCATTTTCCATCTCGTTTCACGTGAAATATCACATATCGGGGGATTTTCAGTGATTTCATTTTCATCATTCTCGAAAACATGAATATTTTAAAATTAAATATCAGTATATTCATGTTTTATGAAAACTAATCGATTTCTCGATTTACGTGGTTGGCAATCGTTCCTCGTGATATAAAATCATTTATTATGATTTTCGGTAATTTTCTAAGATTTTTCGGCAGTATAACGGCTGCCAATTGGCTAGCCTCCTGCATAAAAAATACAGTTTATATTTTCAACCGGTAAATCGTCACAATTTTCCAACCAATCATCATCAATAGCATTTATAAAAATTTAAATGCATATTTAAAACATGTGTGCCGAATATCCCTACAGGCTGCACATGTCTCCTTTACCTGTCTCGGGTCGGCGACTACCTCTCAAAGGTCGCGCTCGTGTTCACCTCTCCAGATCCATCGTCTCGGTCATTGAGGGACATTTTTGGAATTCAAATTCTACATTTTAGAATTTTTCATAATTTATTAAAATAAATTACTCGAAACTAATTTTCGAAATTCTTATCAAATTTCCGTAATTTTTGAGTTTTCGAGTTTCTCGGGATTTCTGGTAATTTCTGAATTCTAGAGAATTTTTTGAATTCCCGGAATTCCTTTTCTCTTTCTTTCTTCTTTTTCCTCCTTTCTTTTTCTTTTCTTTTTCTTTTTCTTTTCTTTTCTTTTCCTTTTTCTTGGTTGGACCGATTCAAACCGGTCCGTCTCTCCTCACCGCCGGTTCTTCTCCGACGACCGGTTCTCCAGCAGTTCGACAGCTCCACAGCTGGCCGAAGTGGCGGTGAAGATGGATCTGACCTCCGTTCAGCCCAGATCGGCGGCACAGCGGCGGATCTACTCGGTTTTGGTTCGGTTTTTTCTCCTCCTCCGTTCACCTCCTTCACCGTTCTCTGCCTCATCGGTGGCCTCCTACCCTTTCCTCTTCCTCCTCCTCCTCCGGTGGTTCGATCGCAGTGGCGGTGGCTGAATCGATCGGCACCGCCACTTTCCCCTTCTTTTTTCCTTCTCGGCTTCCACCGATCTCGCCTCTGTTTCCTTTCGTTTTTGTTTCAGTCTTTCCTCTTCCGGTCACCAACTTTCTCTCCTCTCTCCGTCTGTGCCATCTTCCTCCCTCGTCTCTCTTTCTCCGGCAACAGTGGCCGGCAGCTTCGGGGGAGAAGAATCAGGAGGCTTCCCGATTCTTTCCTTCCATTTTCTTTTTATTTTTTTTCTTTTATTTACTATTATAATTATACATATATATTATACTTATAATATATATAATATATATAATAATATTATTATATATTGTATAGTACTATTTATATTTTATATATAAAGATATATATTTTGTGTATTACAAAATATATATAGTATATATATATATATGTATATTTATATACTTTAAAAATAAATAACCTTTATATATATATATTTATATATATAAATATATATATTATACCACAATATATATTGTATTTACAATATATAATTATGCAACCTTTAATGTAAAATAATATTTATATTCTCATATATGTATATATTTACATATACATAAAATATACATATGTACTATTTAAATTTATGAAATAGTATATATTCATATATATACCAATGTATAATAATATATACTATATATCATTTAAGTACATATGTATTTGTATAAAAATACATTTACATAATATATAATTATATAATTATATATCATTTTCATTTCTCATTTTCTTATTTAATTTGGATTTCCATTTATCCAAATTAAATTTCCTATGCTCATTATTTTTCGAATTTCCAAATATTCTTATTTCCACTTGCATTTTTCCTTCACTCGAATTTTCCCAATTTGTCACTTCCTCAATTCAAGGAATATTCATTAATATTCCTATCTCATAATTATATTTATTTATTTCCACTTATCTATTTTCTTTAATATTAATTTTCACTATTAAACAGTAGAAATTTTGTGGTTATCAAAATTTTGAGTAAATTCCAAATAACATTATTGTCTTGTAAGATAAAGTTATCCACTCAAATTTAAGACATAAAACTTTACATTTTTATATTTTAATGATTTAAAATAGTGATTTAAATGATTATATCTTTAAAGTATGAAAGTTTTATAAATAAGAAATTTGAATCTCAAGGCTTGTTTTTTTTTTTAATAATCGACAAATTGATTAACTGAATTAAACTTTGATTTTACCAATTAATTCAGTTAAAACCTAAGTTTGAACGACCTTAGCTATCGTACCAAAATGGATTATATAAAAAATGAATAGATCATAGAAATCCAAATTACAGAATAATAAATGCAAGTGGATTTTGGGGATAGGTCGTAAATATTAAGATAATAAAAATGAGTTTTAAGTTTTCAGAATTGGTAGCCCAAGCCTAACATGTTTCTTCTAACAGAATCACCCTCAACACCTTCTCTTTCTTCTAACAGAATCACCCTCAAGACCCTCTCTTTCTTCTAATAGAATCACCAATCTGAAGGAACAACAGAAACCCACCTACAGCATCAATTAAAAAGCCATCGAAATGGTTCAACAATCTTAACTTGGGCCAACCTTCGATTACCACCAGTGCAACTTAGCATTAGGTTAACTGGTGGTTCTTTTCCAACACAACCTCAGATAAAACACAAGCAGCAAGAATCAGGAAATTTATTTTAATATGGATCGGAAGCTTAAAGCATGGAAAGGGCTACCCTGAGGATTTGAAGCTACAAAATATAGCAAATATTTTCTTAAAATTCTTTGTATTTTTAATATAATCTTAGAACTATAAAAATAATACAAAACCCGATGCTTTTTTTTATAAGCCAAATAGATTTGATTAAATTATCCAAAAGCATATGTCAAGCAACAAAGCTAGTGACAACAAATCTGAAGCATAGATCTGTAACAAAAAAGCAGAACATATTTTAGGCAAAACCACCATAAGCCCTACATTACAACCCAAACCCAAAAAGAACAAATCAAACCAGACGAACAACCAAGAACCAATCTCCACCAAAAGCAAAAAGCAGCAAATGATCAAAGTTTTGAAAAAGAGCATCTCTTTGATGTTAGTCACCATAAACGAGCATTCTTAAATTATCAAATAATTATGTTACTAACCTTTTTAGTTAGTTGCTTGAGAAGATGATAGATCTTATGAAGATTTGATGAAAAATGACATGCTTTGAAGGAAGGAAACAAGAAGTTGAAAGAGTAGCTTTGAAGCACAAAGAAGAAGAGATGCAGAATGGCTGGTAGAAAAGAAACGAGAAAGGAAAGGATGGCTGGTTAGGGCTTTCTGTGTTTTAAAGGAAAATACGATAAAACTGCTGGTAGTAGGATTCGATATCAGGACCTCTTTAAAGTGTTACTATTCGTCACTATTCACCCGTGTTTTTGAGGAAAATCTATTTCCAAATGTTTTGAAAACCGGTGGAAACACAAAATTTGTGTTTCCTATTATTTCAGAAATATTGTTGCCAAATTTTGAAATTATAAAACAAAACAAGTTAACCAAACAAAATTTTTATTTTTTGTTGCAAGATTTTAAAAACAAAAACATAAAACAAAATCATTATCAAACAACCCTGAAGAAAATAATTTTTTGTTTTTTAAAGGTTAAATTATATGGACAGTCCCTATACTATGTTAAAATTTGAAATTTAGTCCTTATGAAATATAAAATTTGAAATTTAGTCCTTATGAAATAAAATTTAAAGGAATCAAGTCCTCTTACTATTTTATTTTGATAATATCAATCCAAACAAAATGGCTTATTAGCATGGTTAATGCTATGTCAGCATGATTAATGCCACATTAGCACACGGACAAATTTAACGGAGGCTAACGAACTCATCGACAGTAACAACTAAGATTATCAAATTAAATTAGTAAGAGAATTAAATTTCTTTAAATAATGCCACAGGAACTAAATTTCAAATTTTGGAATAGTAAAAAGACTATATGGTTAATTTGACTTTTTTTTCCCATTTAACCCTTTCTGCATTTTCTTAACACAGCCACCAATCTCTTTTCCAAATCTTCATCATCACTTTTCCAGTCTCTTCAATTCCTTCGCCAATTCTTGAGGTATTCTAATTTTGTGTTTTGATGTGTTTTTTCTTTTTGTAAATTTTTGACCCTTAAATCACAATGAACAAATAAATTTCCCGAAATCCATTTGTTCATCAGGCTCACAGCCTGTAGAAGGCACTTTCGCAAGCCTTTAAGCCTGCAATGTTCATCTCTCAACAAGATGCTGATGTCATTGAATTATTTGCTAATGTCTATTAGTTATATTTTTACCCAGCTACTCTTGCTTTTGTCATAATTGATGAGATTTTGAAAAGAAATGGATTACTAGGAAGTATAATTTAGTAATAATATTTTAGTTGTAGCCACAAATTTGATCTCTTATCTTTTAGAAGATGCGAAAACTACTTCTTATTCACCTCATTTGTATCTTCTCTCAATTAATATCTTATTGATGATGGTGCTAATTATAGGTTCTTGAATCTTGACAACTTTTTAGAACAATATTACTCACACCAATAATCAAGCTTCAATGGAGAGTGTCTTTGATTATCCCAAGGGGTTCTCTGCAACATACTTTCAGGTAATTGCCTAATCTTAATCTCTATTTCTAGGTTTTTTCCTACAACATTAACTTGTATGTTCAAGTTTTTTATTAGAAGCATTGATAACCATTGAATTATTGCAGGGAAAGCTTGCATTCTAAGATCACTATGGTTTTTTCACTCCTCATCTAGAAACCAACTACAAAATAACCAGTCAAGTAACTTCCAAGTAACATTTTTTGCTTTATTTTCTAATTGTGTGTGTGTGTCAAAATTACAATGTTTTAAGCCTTGAACATTATCCTTTTTCATTATAGTTTGAATAATCACCTCCTCATTATCAGTATCAAAATTGAAAAGTGGTTTTAAGGAAAGAGAATATAGTGGAGATGGGAAATGGAAGGTTAAGTTTCTATATACCAACTTGTCCTCGCTGCTACTGAAGTTGCTGCTCTAAAAAGAAATGGAAGAAGGGTTGCCAAAATACTCAATACCCAAAAGTGGTTCTTTATTTCCCCAATTTAAGCACTATAGCATTAGGATACTAACTCTGCTCCTGCAAAGCAAAACTAATAGACAGAATTTAAATAGAAACCTAATTGGTATATCCTTTGCTTTAGATATGGATGTTTCTGTTGGGAATTTAAGCATCTGATTGATATAAATAACGCAATGAAAATTTAAAATTTTCTTAAATTTCCTTACTTGGATCACTTTGTTATTAATAACATGAACACATAATGTGAAGATCAAAGAATGACATTACTTAAATGAATGCTAAAAGCTTTTGTGCCATAGAAGTCAATCGTAACCACTAAACTGTCCAAGCATCCAACCTCTAACAATATAGACATGAATTGCAAAGAATGAATATTCTTTTGTTAGCGTTCTTTCTTTTTAAAGAAAAACACTAAACACAAAAGAGAGACATTCTAGGGAAAAAGCCCATTAGGCTACGTTAAGGTAATGCTTCAAGAGTTTTAGCCTTGAACTTCCTCTATAAGCATGTAAAGTGTGGCAGTCCTTAGTATTATGTATAAATACATGTGGCAACCCTAATCCTTGTATGGATATATGTTTGTACACCTTTATCATGTATATGGATGTGCGGAACCCCTTATTTTTCAAGAGTGAAGAATGGCTAACCCTAATAACAAGTAAAGGTCTTGCCCCTTGTATCACTAGTCTCACTAGAAGTGCAACTCTTGAACCTTAATTACTTTAATTAGGCTTAAAGTTAGAATTAAATCCAATTTAATTCAATAATTCTATGCTTTATAATTAAGTCTAGCTTAATTTCTCATTTTAATTATTCTTTTATAATGTTATTGTGTGTGACCAATTAGATTCCAAAACAAGTTGGCAGTATATAAGAATTAAGTCCTAAAACTAATTAGGATTGGATGAATTAAACATCCTTTAATTCATCAATGGATCAAACTACTTTGCACCCATCATTAATTAATTCCAAATTGAACAAATTCAATAATATAGATCGTGACTAGCCACTAGCAATAGTTGCACTACCCCAAATATTTTAAGGAAGAGCCATACTGATGTGACAAACTTATTTGTGCAATCTTCCCATATAATTCAATTCTTTCATCTTTGTATCCTGATTAAACATAGAGCTTAAAGCAGTGCCTACTATGTTGTTGTCTAATCTTATTATTTTGATCCCTAGTAATTAACTTATCTCAATGAGACTTGAAAACTCTTAGTCAAATCTCCTTTAAGCCTTGACCAGGGACTTGAGTAAATCTACCATTGATCAAGGGCCTTGGGATATATTCCCCAATGATCACTTGGGGTGATGATCTTATCTTGACCACACATATATCTATATGCAATTACTACTAAATTTCATTCCAATTGGCAATCTTTTATAGGAATTCGTTAAAAATAGTCAAAGTATAGTATTAATCACACAAGGTAGTATTGTGATGTCAAGTATGAGGAACAGTTATACTTGAGAAGATATTCCATAGACACTTAAATTAATATACTAAGTAGACTTCTCAATGCGGGTTAGTTTAGTGAACTTGTCTTTTCAAACAAGCACCCACAATGTTAGTCTAAGTATACCAATGCTTTAGCTTATGGGATTAGCTACTTACTTTATCAAAGTAAATAAATCACTTTGCGCCAATCTTAACCTCCTTTATCGATATCCCATTTTCTTGGCAATGCTTGACTAGGGAAAATTTTAGAAACACTATACTTTATGCAATAGAGATTTCATAATTATGACTACTTTATAATTCCTTTTGCAAAGTATATTTTGTTTCAAGGGTTTTATCATAAGCAAGTATTAATAGTTCAAAACAATATGCTTGGCAGATAAAGAATAATACCTACATTAAGTAATTATTTCAAAATAATAAATGTTTAAATATCCAAAACTAAATTATCCAAATTAGTTATAAGGCATACCTTTAAACCAATAGTTTCCATTGCAATGAATATATAAGCTTTATCACAAGCTTCAATATGTTTCCCATTCTTTTGACATTCCATGTTTCTTGTCTCCATCATTCTCAACTTAGGTTGAGATTGGATTCAATCGCACTACTGTTTCTATGTAATTGGATCACTTATTGAATCCAATCACACCCATGCACACTTGAATTCCACTGTTGTGGCATGCTGGAGTTATTTCCACCATGCCATGGAGTAATTTTCTATTGCCACTTTTTGGGTCCAATTGGATAATCAACCTCCCAACGCGCTAGTCTTATTTTCAATTTTATCCTAGTTGCTTGTTTTTTTACACTTAACATTATAAGTTTATATATTATGCACTGATAGTGTATAACTTCCATACACTATCAGTGAACCATAAGATGACATCTCATATGCAGGTCCGTAAAAATAAATATTAATAAAGTTTTTAAATTTATTTTTAAGGACATATTCACTTTTAGGTTTTGCTCATTAATGAGGTGTCATTCTATGATTAATTGATAGTATACAAAAGCTAGACACTGTCAGTACATTATATATAATCTCTAACATTATAATGTTGTACAAAAATATCAATACATTTTTTCATTTTATTGTTTATTTAAAAATGTTATAATAATTTTACTAATATATTATATAAATAATATTATTATATAGTAAACCTTATCATATAATAAACTAATTAATAAATAATTTTGATTACTAAATGATAAAGTAATAAGTTTAATTATTACATAATTAATTTGAGTTAAATAAAATTAGGCAACTATATAAATAAAATAAAGAAAAATATTATTTAATATAATATTGTCATTTTAGTAATTTTTAGTTTACTAAAATTTATTGTAGAGTATAAAACAATGTAGAAATTACTAAATTTCCATAGCGGAATCAATCCTATGTGAAACAAAAGTGTACATATACGTAATAATTTTTAAATATTTAATAACAAAAGTTTTAGTTGATTTAAAAATTAGTTTAGTAATTTTTTAATTTATTAACAAAATATTAATTTATATAAAAATAGTTTTAATTATTTTTGATTATTTATTGAATTTATAATATATAATATATACTATGAATTTTATTTTTATACAAATTTTAGTTTTATGTCTATGATAGTTATTTTTTTCTCACTATATTTCATCTCACCATTATAATTACGTTTGCATCAAACCACATAATCTACAATTTATTTTAATTTCATTGCTACAATATCTAATCTCACCACCAATGTTTTATTTTTTCAATCTTACAAGTAGGGTACCTATTAATTTTGATATACTCGTGCTCAAAGTTAGTTATTTTCATAATACACAAGTCTAATTAACTGCTTGATTATATTTATAGATAAATTTCATTTGAGTCCTTAAGATTTGAAACTAATTCAACTTTAGTCTATTAGTATTAAAATGGACATTTCATCCCAATAACTTAACACTGTTAACAAAAGTTGATGGAATGTGAGCAATTTCAAAATTACCCAACTGTAAACTTTTCAATATGAATAATTATTCAATTTTCTATTTTTCCTCTATCTTCCATAATTTTTTTTACTTTTTTTCAAAATTTTTTCACTATTTTTCACTAGTATTATTCAATCCATGATTTTTTTCTCAAATATATTAGATTTAATCTTATTAATTATTAAAGATAAAATTATGCTTAATTTAAATTTTAATAATTTCAATAAATATTTCAAAATTTAAATTATTTTGTTTTGAATAATTTTAAATATAAATCATTTTATACTATGTTATTTTAAATAAAGTTATCTACATTTTTATTAGAAGTAAATAAATAAAAAAATTAAAAGTAAAAATAAATAAACAAAAAAAATAAACATTTGTTCCTCATTTATATCCATAATATCCTTATCTAGTATCCAAAATAAATACTCACTTTCATTTCTTTAATATTTGGATCTCTTAATATCCGAGAATTAATCAAAAATAATAATTTCCTCAACTTCATTACTTCATCAGTTTCGGGAATTTCAACAATATTCTCATCTCGTAAATAAATCTATTTATTTACCTTCGCTTATTTATTCGCATAAATTAAATTCTCGAGAAATTTAATACCAAAAATAAGAAAAATTTTCTGTTATCACATCCTCCTCACCTTAAGAAATTCAGTCCTCCGAATTGAACTTAAATTAAAAGGTGGTACCTTCCTGTACTCTTATCTTTCTTGTCCTTTCAATCATCTTTTAAATGATACTGCCAGCATACCTTCAATATTAAAATCACCTTTTATACCGTCATATATCGTTTTTCTCTATATATTTATACTCTTTAAAACTTCTTATAAATTTGGGAGTTAACAAATTTCATCTCTCTTTGCATTATAGCTGATTCATATTGTTCATCATCCATTTTTCTCATTTGGTGCCAAGTCGATATAGCTTGGTAGCTATCATTTAAACAATTTAATCAGTAGTATGTAATTGTCCCAGTAGCTTTTAAATTCAGTTCACTCACTCTCAATATATCTGTAAGCGTTCACATATTACGCTCGAATATTCATATCAATACGGAGTAGTGTTATCAATAAATTTGGAAATCCCAAAGCCTTTTGCTATTTCCCATAAGCATATGGCAACTCAGGGATTCCCATCACATGTATGCTCACTGGAACTTCACATATGTTCTCATCATTCTATAATCATGTTCCGACTATGGCACTAGAGAAATTTAGGAGCCTGATAATGGAAAGTGATTCCATTCAGACAATCAGTCCTTAATCATTTCCATATCATCATATCTCTTCTAGACTCTTTATTGCTATCCCCAATGCTCATTTTCATATTTATTTCATCAAGGCTGCACCTCATTGCAAACTTTACTATTAATCATCTCTTGCCATAAATACAACATTTATCAATCATTTTCTGTCTATATCTCTTTTCATGTAGTATTCTTATTACATCTCCTATTCTTTTGGTATACTCGATATCAGCCAGGTTTTAAAGTATACCTGAACATGAAATCTTTTCTTAATCTAGACTCCATAGGTGACTAGTAAAATCATCAATTTTGTCACCATGTTATCCATACAATTCACCATTCCGAGGTGTGTGTATATATATATATATATCATTTTCATTGGCAATTTCTTCACTCCTTTCAATCCTTTTCAGTTCACATATCGATCATATTCTATACAATCATTCTATTATCTTCCCATATCAAATGCCCCAATTAATCATTCTCAATCATTCAATATCTTATTCCTTTAAGGTGATACACAATTCTTCTATACCGTATCGATACCATTCATTAACGATTTCCAGTCCGTTTCAATAAGCCATCGATTGACATCTTAATGTCAAAGTCCAGCCTGTTTCAATAGGCCATTGACTGGTATCACCCATACCAATAGCTGACTAATCTTGGTATATATTGAAAATCAACAAGTTTACATGTAGACATTACACAGTACATGGGATGTAACACTGTTATGGTCTCAACTACACCGACCGTACTAGACAAATCGTGCTCTGATACCATTTAGTCTGTCACGACCCGAAGACCGCGACTTTCACTTGATTCTTATACTTTTCTTACTATACAAATTTATAGACTAAATTTTTCATTTTCATTTTAAGGTTTGTATTCGGTGTCAGTGTAGTTACTATACTATCTAGGTGACCTATAGTCATTTCATTTAAATATTAACCTAGTAAGGAAACGGTTCTTAATTACATCCCGACTTGTTAAACAGAATATGTACTGTGCACCAGTTAAAGTTTTACATGTAAACAAGTATTTTATAAGAAACATATACCTCAGAAGACTAGTACTAAGTCTATACACCGTCTTCGATGCCCACTTAGCAGCTCACATGACAGATGTTAACTTCAATAATCTGAAAGAGATGAAATTTAGTGGGGTGAGCAAAACCATAGCTCAGTAAGGTACTAATATAAATACAAGAGTAGGATTATATTGTCTTAACCGCAATGCTAAAAACTTGCAAGGATGCAATTACAGTTAATCCTTTCTCCTCGATAACATCTCATTATCTCAATTCTTGTCATCTGTCTATCACTTATACTTTTAAATAAATCATCATTTTCACTTTTCAGTTTTCTCATCCTTTTACTATAGTGCATCGCACAACAATATGTCGTGTCCAATTTGAATATCATGTACCATTAGTCCATATTCTCATCAATCTCATAGTATATTCTATCCAATTGAGATATCGTATCAAGTCACTTTTCATTTCATAATCATACTTCTGTATTCTATCATATCATATCACTTCTCATATAGGGACTTATGATCACAATAGTGTAAGTTCACAATTCTCTTCATATCAATCTTATGTTCATGTATCATGTCATATCATATCATGTCATCGTATAGATGAAATACCATTAATGTTGAGTCATGACATTCCTCATGGAACTCTCATGTACGAAGCATATTATCATGTCAGGGTTTAATATACAATTTATGTAATTTTACTGTACAAACCGCTATCCTTTCAAATCGTATCATATGTACTTTAGAACATGCTCAACGTATGAATTTTCAATTCATTCAAATCTACCTTTACGGCATGATAAAAACATGTTCAATTTCAATTCATGTATTCGTTTTTAGAGCATGTCTAAAACATGTGCGGTTTTAAAACATTTTTCATATACTATAAGTCATGTCAGGTCTAGAGTTCATATCAAATCAATCTATATTCTAAACCGCATATCATTTCAAGTTTGACACAAAATTGTATATAAATCATATAAGTGTCGAAATCATTTATCATGTACTTTTAAAACATATACTGTAAGTCATATCAGGTCTAGAGTTCATATCAAATCAAACTATACTTTAGACTGCATATCATGCCATGTTTGACACAAAATCATATATAAATCATATAAGTGTCGAAATCATATCTCATGGACTTTTAAAACATGTTTAAGACATGTACTGTTTTAAAATATATTTCATTTCAAACATGTCTCATGTATTGTATAAATCATGTCAAGTCTAGAGTTCATATCGATAAAATCATACTCTAGACCTTGTATCATATCGGTTAGAGACTAGGCTAGATCCCTATCATCTCTATCAATAAAGACTTAAATCACTGTAGCTAGCAGTGAAAATCATGTCATCGTCCCTTGGAAACCAACTAGGGCACTATCTATGGCCATAGACCTCATCTTTCTCAGCCCTCCTGATCAGGCATCGCTGAGACTTGTCCACGACTATTGTCGAACAAACATCTCTGCCTAAGCTCCAATTAGGCGGTTTCCACTATGCTTTATTGAATTTAATTCTTTTAGGGTGCCTACAGTCTCATAAAACATTTAATCTTTGGCTTTCTTTTCAATATCATGAAAAGCATATGGTAAAATTCTGTATGAGGCTTCATATATCAAAATATATATTTACCGTATACTTTCATTTCAAAACAAATCAATACTTTACAATATTCATATAAACATTATTATAATGTTTCAAGCTATAAGAAGGCATGCTTAAATGCCATGCAGATTCAATCATGAGTTTCAAATAATGAACTATCATCTTCGTAAAATATATCATTTAATTATAGTGTTAACTATAATCCAATTCTCTCATTTCCATCCTTTTGATTGCAATCAGATCATAACCTAATAGGTAAATTCGATATTATTTTCCAATATCGATATAAACAATATTTTCGTCTAATACGGTGAAGCAATTCGTCTAAATTTATCACCATCAAACCATTCGATATTCAATATCCTTTTTCATAATTATCAACTTAAGGTTCAATTTCATTCACTATCACAAAATCAGATCACAATCCTCAAATCAATTCTTCATATTGCCTGTATAATTTAATATTGAAATTATGAAATTGTCAAATCTTATTATTCAAGGCCTATTCTATGGTTACAAGTAAGCCACATATTCATATATTTAATCACTCATTTATTTAAATCTATAAATGATCGGATTGTGTCATAATTCAACCTCAATTTCAATAGAATTATGTATGCACAAATTATACATTCATTATGACTCAGTAATATAACTATTCATTGTGTACCACAGTATTGATACTAAGACCCATACCACTAGTATAGGTTCGTTGATTATCTCACATATATCCAACAATACGGTGTAATACTGTGAAATCCTTTCGGCATCGACCTCTTGAATTAATCATATCATCACATTCGAAACTACTTCAAGATTAAGAGGTCAATTCGGTAAATTCTAGAATCACTCTCCGTTAATAGTTCCACAATTCAATCACTTGACTATCGAAATTTCAACTGTGATCTTCTCTTCCAAGCTATATCATATAATTATCATCACTTTTTATCCGTGATCCGTCTAATAAATAATTCCACCTCAATCTCAACTTGATACCGTTTGTGATATTAAGATGACTTGATTTATCGATTCTATAAGATTCTCAACAAAATTCCTCGCGTTATCTTACTCATCCATCACCCTTCTCACCAATTTCAACAATTAATTTCTCCATGACATGATAAGATCCTTTCAAACTTATTTATGATGATTCTTCCCAAGATTCTATTTACATGAGAAGCTTAATCTTTTTCCTCAAACATTTTCATAGAAATTTCGACAGCATAACGGCTTAATTTTCCCTAACCTCCTGCAAGAGAAACACAATTTATACCACAGCCGTTGATTCTCACAATTCCTATGTCTCTACAAAGACCCCCACCATCAGTTGTGGGTCCTCTTAGCATTTTTAACATCAATTCAATCAATGCATCATATTAAAAAAATCACAATTCCATTAAAAATCATTCCATCAATGCATCATATAAAAATCATAAATCCCACATACAATATAAAGCTACTAATGCTTTATAAAAGTATCTTACCTATTCGCCAAAGCTTAGCGCACTTTCCGATTTTCGAGCCTTGCCGAACACCATCATTCGTCTCATTTCCGTTTCGCTACAATTTCAATAATTGACGCATATTTTCATTTAGAAAATAATCCAACAATTTCTAATAAATTTCATAGAAATTTAGCGAAAACTTTTAATTTTCCTTACCCATTTCTTCTTCTTCTTTTTCTTCTTCCTTTTCCTTTTTCTTCTCTTCTTTCTTTTCTTTTCTGTTCTGTTTTTTTTTCTCCTTTTCTGGTCTGAATCGATTCAGACCGGTTCAGTACTTACCGCCTGTTTGACCACTTCCCGCTGGCATCACTGTCGGTTCGGACCTCCCACAGCTGGTCATGGTTGCGGGGATGTCGTATCTAGCCTCGGTTTCACCTCATCACCAGCGACGGCGTCGACTCTGGTGATGTGGGTTTCGGATCCTTTCTCTTTTGTTTCTTCCTTCCTCCGCCATTTCCTTCACCGCCGGTGGCCTTTTTCTCCTTCATTGGTCCTCGTCGGTGGTGTTGGTGACAGTGGCGGTGCCTAGATCGGCCGGCACCACCGTTCCTCTTTTCCTTTCTCTCGTTTCTTCGCTTCAGTTTCGCCTCTCCTTTCCTTCGCTTCGATTCCTTCTCTTTCCACCTCGGGCCGCCGTCGTTTACTTCTTCTCTCACCGGCGACGCCACTTCTCCTCCCCTTCCTCCTCTCGCTCGGCTGGCCAACGTCGGCTTCTCTATTTGCTTCTCTTCTATTTTGGCTAATAAAAGAGAAATGTGGGAATCGGGTTCCCCGATTTCCACTTCTGTTTCATTTTTTTTAATAATTATATTTATATATATAAATATAATTATTAATTAATAATAATATATATGCACATTTTTATTTTCTCAAATTTTTGGATATCTTAATATCCAAAATAAGTACTCACTTTCATTTCTTTAGTATTTGGATCTCTTAATATCCGAGAATTAATCAAAAAAATAATTTCCTCAACTTCATTACTTCATCAGTTTCGAGAATTCCAACAATATTCTCATCTCGTAAATAAATCTATTTATTTACCTTCGCTTATTTATTTGCATAAATTAAATTCCCGAGAAATCTAATACCAAAAATAAGGAAAATTCTCGGTTATCACACTTGTTTTCCTAGCAACCTAATCAATTACATGATTAACATCACAACCAGTGAAACAAAAGGAAAGATAAACAAAACCCTTCCACAAAGACAAAATATCACTTTCAATAGTCAAAGATTGCCAACATTTGGGCATGGAAGGATCATTTAAATGAGCAATTACCTCTTTATAATCAAATTCCAAGATGACTCTGGTCCAACCTTTCTCAGCGACCAACTTAAAACCTAGCCTAATGGCAAGAGCATTAGCAGCAATAGTTGAGTTAACCTAAACCAGGGAGTTTCCTCCACCCACCATAAATCCATTTGTATCTCTAGCCACGGCTACTAAGCTAACTAATCCACTCCTAAGATTGAAAGAAGCGTCACAATTGATTTTAATGACAAGAGAAGGTGGCTTTTGCCATTGTGAGGGTGCTATTAGGCTCTAATGATTAGTAAAGTGCAAAGATGAAAGCTCCAAGAAAAACTGGTAGTCCCTCATTACTACAAGCGACAAAGAGATTAGGTCACCAACTTTCCCTTCAAACACAAATTCATTTCGACTCTTCCAAAGATGCCAGCACACGTAAGCAATGAGACATTGTGGTTGGAAAGACCCAATATCTGGCAAAGAGAGAGTTGTTGCAATCCATCATTAACAAAACCCTCCCTACTTGGACAATAACTGAAACTTGAGGCACCCTACAACGCAGTAGCAAAAGGGAAAAAGAAAAAAAAATATGTTCAAGGGATTCATGGTCATCATTACACCTAGTGCAAAGGGAATCAATAGAACAGAAACACTTGGATAAGTTCTCCTTTATAGCAAGAGCGTTGTGACACGCCCCAAATGAAGCTTCTAACTCTTGGAATAACTGGCAAATCCCAAAGATTTTTTTCCAAAAGTCTATATCCTTTGAGACATCACTACTAAAACCAACAAAAGGAGCCCCAAATTGATTATGGTCTCTATTGCTCAAAAGTTTTAAATCAGACTTTACTAAATAAAACCCATCCTTGGAAAAGTGCCAAACCCAAGAATCACAACTTGTTGAATTCCTAATCGAAATGCTAATAATAGCCTTTTACTCAATGTCTAAAAACAAGTCTTTAAGCAACTCAAGTTTCCACTCCCTTTGCTCATGGTCGATCAGTTCACTCACAAGTAAAGGATTAGAGTCGGCGTGCTGGGTCAAATAAACTTTAAAGGACGGTAGTGACGAAACCCAATTATCCTCCTAGATAAACTATCCTTACCATTTCAAACATTCCACCTGACCTCCAACTTGAGAACTTTAATGCATTCCAAAGGGCTCCACCATGCCCAATATGACATCTAACCTCTTGGCGTTGAAAACATAGAAGAAAAAGGAAAATAGGTAGCCTTCATCGCTCTAGCCCAAAGTGCATCAAGATTCATCAACAATCTCCAAGTTTGCTTAGCCAACAAAGCTCTGTTGAAGAAATGGAAGTCCCTAAAAGCCATGTCACCTTAATCCTTTGGGGCAGTTAATTTGGTCCAACTCAACCAGTGGGTATTAAAGTTTTCTTTAGATGAGTTCCCTTACCAAAAATTGCTCAAGATTGAAATGAGCTCCTTGTAGAAAACCAAAGACAGCTTGAAACATTGCATAACGTAGACTGGGACAGCTAAAGTAGTAGCCTTAAGAAGAGTTTCTTTTCCTGCCTGTGACAGGAGCTTGCCTTTCTAAACCTAGGTTTTACTCTTTCCCAAAAATACAAGGAGTCCCAAATAGAAACTATCTCTACCTATTGGTTGGATATTTAGCTTCTATTTAATCACCAGCCTTAACTGCCTTTTTGTGTTTGTGAAGAAGAAAACTGCAAACTTAGGAAGATTTACAGTTTACCCCATTGCACATTTGAACTTCTCCATAACATCCAAAATTGCCTAGCAACTTTTGGAACTTGAAGGCACGAAAACAAAGCAGTCATCTGCAAACATACGATGACTAATAGAAGGACATTAATTAATTCAAAAAGCTTGCAAGCATCCTTGATCAATAGCCTTAACAAATAAGCATGAAAGCACATTACCAATAAAAATAAAAAGGTAAGGGGAAAGTGGATTTCCTTGGCGAAGCCATTGCTGAGGTTTAAAATGCTAACCCCTTTCACCATTGATCAATATTAAAAAACTTGGGGAGGAAATGCATTCCATAATCCTTGTAACCTAAAACTGGATGAACCCTATTTTTAACAACTTCTCTAAAAAGTTTCACTCGACTCGGTCATAAGCTTTACTAAGGTCAAGCTTTATTTCCATAGCTTCCTTAGCTCCCCTTCTTCGATTTCTCAAGGTATGAATTACCTTGTGGGTGATGAGTATATTATCTTGAATTTGCCTACCTGGGATGAAAGCTAATTGGTGTGGGAAATAATCTTAGTCAGATAGGGCTTCATTTGGATTGCCATCACCTTGGCAATGATCTTTGTTAGCTTTAAATTGACATATATATTTTGAAATGACAAAAACTTAAGTAAGCTTTAATGTTTTAATTCATATTGTAAATTTGCCTTATCACATATGATTTTCTCAATACATTTCAAGTGCTCATATCAAACATTAAGACCATGATTTAATGATGCATACTCTTATTGCTCTTAACACTTTATAAATGTTTTGAATATTTTAGAAAATCACTTGATGATTTCTTGGACAATATTCTCATTTGAGAAAGTCAAGAAAAACTCCCTTAAAGCTTATAAATGTTTTGGGTTGAATTAGGATCAAAAGTCATATCATTTCTAACCCAAAAGTGCAGGAAAAATGCCCTCTGGAAGAAAAGGATCGATCCCCACTGTAGCAGGATCGATCCCTTTTTGGCAGAAAGTCTTCCCAAGGTCCCTGAAGCCCAGAATCAAGATTCTGGACAAAAGGGATCGATCCCCTATGGAAAGGGATCGATCCCTTTGCTCGAAAATAGCCTATAACGGCTAGTTTTTGTGAGACAACGGTAATATTCGAGATTTGGCTCCACCCAACGGCTAGAATACATCCAAGGGACTATAAATAGAGGCTTAGAAGCTAAAGAAAGGAAGGGGAACTACTCAGCAACTCCATAACACATATTCCTCAAATCCTCAAGCCTCAAACAACAAATCAAGAGCTCCAAAGTCTTCATCATCTATCATTCATCTTATCTCTTGTAGCGCTTAGCACAAATCTTGTATAGGTTTTCATCGTGCTTAATTTTTGTAATCACTTGCCTATCTAGAGGCTTTCTTTGATTACTTCTCTTGTAAACCAACTCATACCTTGTAAAAGGAGAGGTTTCTCTTTAGCCTTAGAAAAAGAGGGAGGTTACTCTTTAGCCTAAGAAAAAGAGGGAGGTTTCTCTTGAGCCTAAAAAAAGAGAGAGGTTTCTCTTAATCCTGTAAAAAGAGGGATTGTAATCACAAATTCAAGATAGTGGATTTGGAGAAAATCCTTGGGAGCGTCTCAAGGTAGAGGATGTAGGCAAGGTTGCCGAACCTTTATAAATCGCTTGTGTAAATCTCTCTTACCCTACTCTTTTTACTTATTTGCAATTATATTTGTGTTTATTGCTTTGAATTTATATTGCATAATTAAGTAGCCTAGAGAACTTAGAAAATATCAATATAGACTAGAGAATTTAGAAAAAGCGAAAAACGAACTTAAGGTTAGTGAAAAACCGATTCACCCCCCTCTCGGTATAGCCTATAAGAGCCAACAATTGGTATCAAAGCTTGGGCTCGAGATTGAATTAGACTAACCTCTATCGAGCAAAACGATCTTAAATGGCCCATTTGAATATAGGCACACCCCTAGGAGAAGAGGGACAATCATTAGTTAGACCTCCACTCTTTAATGGTGAGAATTGTTCATATTGGAAAATTAGGATGATGTTTTTTGTACAATCTAATGATTATGAAGTGTGGAAAGTGATTGTTAATGGTCCCAAAATTCCAATAAAGAAAGTTGATGGAAAAGATGTCCCTAAAAGTGAGGATGAGTGGGACACAAATGATATGAGATTGGCACAATTGAATGCCAAGGCTATGCACACTCTCTTTTGTGCATTAGGTCCCAATGAATATAATAGAGTGTCCTTATATGAAAATGCTAAGCAAATATTGGACAAATTGGCCATCACACATGAAGGGACCAATCAAGTGAAAGAAACCAAAGTAGGTATGCTCACACATGATTATGAGCTTTTTAAAATGAAAGAAAATGAGTCCATGAGTGATATGTATACTAGATTTAATGACATAATCAATGGACTTAAGGCATTAGGCAAGACCTATTCCAATGTAGAAATGGTAAAGAAAATTTTGAATAGCTTGCCACAATCATGGGAGGCAAAGGTAACCGCAATAGAAGAGTCTAAAGATCCAAATACCTTGTCTCTAAATGAGCTTATGGGTTCCCTACTTACATATGAAATGAAAATGAAAAGAAATGAAGTACCTTCAAAGAAAGTAGGGGTAGCACTTAAGTCTTTTACTCATGAGGTCATTGAAGATGACAGTGATGAGAGTGGAAATGAGGAAGAAAAAGAAATGGCAATGTTTGCCAAAAGATTTAATAGATTTATGAGAATGAAAGATAGAGAGAATGATAGGAGGCACCAAAGTAGAGGGGTAATAAGAGGAGAATCTAGTAGAAGAGAAAAGGACCCCTTAGTATGTTATGAGTGCAATGAACCGGGTCATACTAAGTTAGATTACCCCTTACTTAGGAAAGAAAAGGATAAGAAGCCTAGGAACAAAGCATTTGTGGCTGCTTGGAGCGATAGTGATAGCTCCGATGAGGAAAATGTAGATGAAGAGGTAGCCTACTCATGCTTTATGGCCATTAGTGATGATGAGGCTAGTTGTAGTTCTAGTGAAGATAATGATTATACATTTGATGAACTACAAAATGCTTTTAATGAATTAGCAAGTGATTTTCAATGCATGAACTCCAAATATAAGAAAATCATTGCTAAATTGAAAATAGAAAATGAAGCCTTGATAAATGCTAAGCTAGAATTCGAAAAGAAATTAGAAAAGGCTAACTTAGAGATAAATGAGTTAAATGAAAAGAATACAAATTTGCATAACTCATTTACTAGGTTCTAAATGGGTCAACAAAAATTAGATCACATGCTTGAGACCCAAAGAGCTTTCTTTGACAAAGATGGGTTAGGATATAATGCAATACAAAAAGAAACTCATCTAAAGAATTTCCTTGTGAGCAAAAATACTATGCATGATACATCTCTCACATGCTCACTATGTAATAGAATAGGACACTCCTCACAAGCATGCACATATAGAAAAACCACATTTAGAGGAAGAGTTGTTAGAAAAATGTGGATGCCAAAGCATGCAATAAATAATGATGAATTGTGCTTAAAATGGATCCCTAAGGGATCTAAAATTGTGAACACTAACTCTCATGGACCTAAGAAAATTTGGGTACCAAAGCATGCTTGAATTTGTTTGTTATAGGAGTGTTGGAGCATGGGAATATAATGAAAAAATGCAGTTTAAATGCTCAACACAGCCCATGGAGTTTGCTTGTGCCAATAGGAAGAGCTTGGAGATCCATTCTTAGCAAGGTGACAACAATTTCTCAAAGAATGACTAATGGTGGATCCAACACATCAAGGCAAAGCATTCTCTAGCAAAAGGAGTTTTGTAAGTTTAATTCTTTACTCCTTAAAACTTTATTTGATTATTTGTGCTTTGATGAGAAAGTTGGTTGATGATTCTTGATGCATTATGAGTTGAATGATTGAACAAAAGGCATGATAAATGATTTTTGAGTGTTTGATGAATAGTACTTGATGCATTGAATGAAAAGCATGAATTGTGATTTTGAAATGATTCTTGGTTTTCTACATCTTGAGCAAGTTTGATATGTCTAGATAATATATTTAGTTGCTCAAAAGCTGTCAAATATGTCATTTATGCAAAATGCCATGTCATGAGCATTAATGAAGAACTTGTATATTGGAAATCATGGCATGTTGTTCACAAGATATATGTTTTAATGATATATATGCTTAAAATCTATGTGAACAAGTTTGTTTTGACATATTTATGTAATTCAATGCATTGGTTTGGTCAAAATATGCTTAAATCTCAAAATGACCTCCTTTGAGGCCAAAAATGCTTTTATTGGTGAAAATCCTATCAAAATTGCAAAATCTATTGTTAAATGGTTTTTCATTCATGTTTTTCATTTATACAAGTCCAAAATCATGTTTTACAAATGTTTAAACCTTTACTTGGACTTAAATTACTCAAAAACGGAGTTTTGGTACCTCACAAGTTCAATTTTCTGTCAAAACAACTGCAGAATTTGCAGGAAACATATGGGGATCGATCCCCCTCTTAAAGGGATCGATCCCCCTAGGCCAGAAAAGGCTCTCCTGCATGTTTAAACTGAAAATTGGGAGGATCTTTTGTTAGTTTCACACTATCTTTTGTATAAGCATAAGATTTATAGTTTGAACTTCTTTTTGATGATCTTTAATATATGAAAATTCATTTTTCATTGATATCATGCCTCAACTCCATCAATTAATACCATTTCCAACAAATGGTATCACTTTCAACAATCAATACCATTTTTCTTGAGCTCACAAGTGCAAAATCATTTTTCTTGTTGAAAACATTCATGATTTGCATAACTCTTGAAATAATCTTGAAACATACTTTCAATGAATGCTTAAACATAATTTTGAGATTTATTTCAATGATTTATGGATATATTTGAGAATTTGATGAACTTGTGCATAATGAGTGTTTTTCATATCTTTTGTTCATCTTAGTCAAGCATGCTTATAGGATTATGTGTATTAGCTTGACTCAACTACTCCACTCTAGGTTTCATGATAATTATACATCTAGTGGAAGAATAATTAAAACTTGACCTTAAGGATTGACTTCAAATGTAAATTCAACAATTGGTATAAGGTCATACTTTTCCTTGGCTTATAATTAGTGATGATAAATGAATCATAAATGTTGAGTTACATGAAAATTTATCATCCATGAAATTAATTCTTTATAGCCAAATTATTATGGAACTTGAGCATTAATGACAACACAAACAATTGATACACATGCATAGACTCTTGATTGTTTTGATAATGAACATGCATGTTTGCTTAAGTTGAATCAATAATCATGCCTATGAGATGAGAATAGTTATTTTATGATATTAAGTGCTTAACCTCACTCATAGTTTATGGATTTTAATGATAAAATATATTTTAGCTTGATAATATTGATTCACTTAGGTGAAGCCATTTTAGTTAAAATAGCATATACCCTCTAGAACTTTAAATGATGATAACAACTAAGGATATGGCTATTAATTGATTAAAATGGTAATATTGAATCTTTCCTTGCTCATAATTGGTTAAGATCTTGAATGGAAAATTGAGCATAGGATTCTTTAGTTTCATGGAAGAAAATGTGTTTGCTTGAATACCTTGATTTTATGAATCTTTCATATGGTATAAATTTGTGAATATGAATATGGATTAATACTTTATGATAGTGTGCTAATGATTAATTGATCCATATGCATATTTGATGATATGTGTTGTGTTCTTGCATATTTGGAATGATTATTTTCTTGACATGAACACAGTACACATAGATATTGGATTCATGCAAAATGCCTAAGTCAACCATTAGTAACAATTGGTATTTAGATTGAAATAACAATTAGTATCATGTGGAACCATATTTTCAATAATTGGTAAGCCAAATCTAAATTGCCAATTGGTATGAGCTTTAAATTGACAACTCTTCTCATGCTCCTTAGATTGAAATGACAAATAGAGAAGAATTCTCTTAAGATATTTTTGCATTAAACTCTTGTGTGCTAGAATTTGTAGTTAATTGATATATATCTTAATTCTAGGCACAATATTTCTTGAAAATGATTTATGAGCACATGCATATGATATGTTATCTAATTTTAGCTCATAATCATGATGTATTACCATGCACCTTAGTTGGACCTTAGAGAACAATTGATATACTTAGGTGCTTGCTTAACTTCTTACCAATTGGAACCTTCTTGCAAAATTACTTATCAACAATTGGTATCAAAATTATTTATAAACAATTGGTATCGGATCATAAGTCATATTCATTGCATGAATATTTCATACTTTTTGTGAATATTGACTTATCTATTTGTGCTATGAGTCCCATGTACTAACATGTTTCTTGTTGGATGGAGCATATTCTTTTATCTCTTCTCACATAGCCATAATTTTAGGGGGAGCATATTTTTTTGGTTTTCCTTCTTTTTGCTATGACAAAAAGAGGGAGAGATAGATATTTAAAGGGAAAGATATTAAGGGGGAGAGATAATGGGAGAAATAGTTTGAAAATTCATGCATATATTAAGGGGGGGCTTTATAAAATCCTGCTTTATTTAAGGGAGAGTATTTTATTAAAAAATTTTCAAAGAAAATTTACATTAAGTTTTGTCATATCAAAAACGGAGAGATTGTTAGCTTTAAATTGACATATATATTTTGAAATGACAAAAACTTAAGTAAGCTTTAATGTTTTAATTCATATTGTAAATTTGCCTTATCACACATGATTTTCTCAATACATTTCAAGTGCTCATATCAAACATTAAGACCATGATTTAATGATGCATACTCTTATTGCTCTTAACACTTTATAAATGTTTTGAATATTTTAGAAAATCACTTGATGATTTCTTGGACAATATTCTCATTTGAGAAAGTCAAGAAAAACTCCCTTAAAGCTTATAAATGTTTTGGGTTGAATTAGGATCAAAAGTCATATCATTTCTAACCCAAAAGTGCAAGAAAAATGCCCTCTGGAAGAAAAGGATCGATCCCCACTGTAGCAGGATCGATCCCTTTTTGGCAGAAAGTCTTCCCAAGGTCCCTGAAGCTCAGAATCAAGATTCTAGACAAAAGGGACCGATCCCCTATGGAAAGGGATCGATCCCTTTGCTCGAAAATAGCCTATAACGGCTAGTTTTTGTGAGACAACGGTAATATCCGAGATTTGGCTCCACCCAACGGCTAGAATACATCCAAGGGACTATAAATAGAGGCTTAGAAGCTAAAGAAAGGAAGGGGAACTACTCAGCAACTCCATAACACATATTCCTCAAATCCTCAAGCCTCAAACAACAAATCAAGAGCTCCAAAGTCTTCATCATCTATCATTCATCTTATCTCTTGTAGCGCTTAGCACAAATCTTGTATCGTGCTTAATTTTTGTAATCACTTGCCTATCTAGAGGCCTTCTTTGATTACTTCTCTTGTAAACCAACTCATACCTTGTAAAAGGAGAGGTTTCTCTTTAACCTTGGAAAAAGAGGGAGGTTACTCTTTAGCTAAGAAAAAGAGGGAGGTTTCTCTTGAGCCTAGAAAAAGAGAGAGGTTTCTCTTAAGCCTGTAAAAAGAGGGATTGTAATCACAAATTCAAGATAGTGGATTTGGAGAAAATCCTTGGGAGCGTCTCAAGGTAGAGGACGTAGGCAAGGTTGCCGAACCTCTATAAATCGCTTGTGTAAATCTCTCTTACCCTACTCTCTTTACTTATTTGCAATTATATTTGTGTTTATTGCTTTGAATTTATATTGCATAATTAAGTAGCCTAGAGAACTTAGAAAATATCAATATAGGCTAGAAAATTTAGAAAAACCGAAAAACGAACTTAAGGTTAGTGAAAAACTGATTCACCCCCCCTCTCGGTATAGCCTATAAGAGCCAACAATCTTGTAACAGAAATTACACTGGCTGACTGGTCAGAAATGACACACCTCCTTAAGGAACCATTGCTTCAGTATCAAAACTAAATTCGTTCTATTCATCTCCTTTAGCATGAAATACCACATTGCAAATTTCCTCATAAAAAATATCTCTACTCAGGTCGGCATTCATCTCATCCGTGATTGTCTGAGGCATCGAGTCAAGAACATCTTCCATATTCGATAAGCCCCTAGCTTTGAACAGCTCTTTGTAATAATTTTCAATAAGCTTGTGGATTCTTCCTTCTCCTTTAATCCATTAATTGTTACTATCTTTGATCTTAATGATAACACTCTGCCTTCTTTGATTAATCGCTAACACATGGAAAATTTGGTGTTTCTATCATCATACTGCATCCAATTAATTCTTGATCTTTGGTGCCAATGTCTTTCCTCCATTTCCAAGACCACATCCACCTCCTTCTTAAGCTTTCTATGTTCTGCTCATGACATCTCAGTGAAAAGGAGGGATTGGATTTATGCAATCCTTTGAAACCTCCTATTAATCTCCTTTTTTGGTTCACCAAACTTCTTCTTTCTCCAAGTTTGAAAGCTTTCCCCTATCCAACATAGTTTCCTTTGCAGGCAGTGCATGCACGATCTATGGAAATTGGCAACCCATGCCTCACATGTAACACTAAAGCAATCCTAGTCAAGTAGCCATTTGGATTCAAACTTGAAATCCTTTACCCTTCGTCTACGAACAAACTTTAAAACAATGTAAATAGGGCTATAGTCGAAAACCAATGCAATTTCCATTGATCCTTTGATATAGAGGAATGCCTCATTCCATTCAGGGGTGCACAAGAACTTATCTAACTGTTGGCAAATATTAGAAACCCCAATTCTGTTGTTTGACCATGTAAACGCCTCACCATCAAGATCTAAATTGATAAGGCAACAATCATCCATAAATCTAATGAAGTCAACTGTAAGTGATCTATTGACCAAACGCTTACCTCATTTTTCTTTTTAAGAACTAGCAAAGTTGAAGTCACCTACACAGCACTATTCCACTTCATTCACCTATCGTAAATTTTTAATCTCATTCCAAACTTTTCTCTTTTATTCTCTTCGAGGACACTTATAGACAAAAGTGTAGAACCAACTAGGTTCTTTAATTGAATCACATCAATAAAGAAACTCGTGGCAGCCAAAACTTTCAAGTGAAAACCATCAACCCACCACAATGCTAAACTTCTAGATCAACCACGCAGGTCAACATAGAACCCATTATTAAAACCAAATATATTCCTAAGCCTTTCCATCCTTTTTTTTTGTCTCCATTAAGAACATAGTGTAGGGGTGGTGGTTTCTAATGAGCTCTTACAGAGCTTTAATTGCCGAGGGTTGCCCAATCCCTTGACAATTCCAAATAATTAGACTCATTTATCACTGTGTGGCTGCTTTGGATCAACCACTACAACCCTTTCTTCTGTTTGAGTCTGAGTTTGAGTTTCATCATTGTTTTCTGGAAGCACTAAGTTTGGAATTTCATAGAAAAGTTATGCCCTTCTTATATCATTAGAGTTTCCCCACAAATTTGCCTCCTTTCCGTGCGCATCTTTGTTCTTGTTGCTTTCTTTATTTGCAGCAATCTCCTATTAGCCCTTTCTTCCCTTTAATTTGCAGTTCCCAGTAAATTATCTTGTTACTAGTTTTTTGGAAGCTGTGAAAACTTTCTTTCCACAGTTTAAAGTCATAAAGAATAAGGGATTAAAATTGTGACAACAACTAAGGTACTATTACTTGTGAAAACACTTGAATGAATCAAAATCTAAAACTGTGACAACAACTAAGGTACTATTACTTGCGAAAACACTTGAAGGAATCAAAATCCAACCATAACATTGAAATAAAGATACATACCAAATTGTTAATCTAAAGGCTAACCAATATTGGCAGAAAAGAATGCAGCTAATATACTATTTGCTTCCATTTATAAATTTCAATTATAGAAAGTTTCAAGAATTAATTACAACGAAGTATCATGACATGGCAAATCTAAATCTTGATCAACACATCAGACAAATGCTTTAGTCTATATTTTAGTTTCTCTGAAATATTCAATTTTTTTTGTAAAGCTTTGACAACTTTATGCTTTTGGCTATATGCCGGTTAGGCAAAACCTTTATGAAGTTTCAAATAGTATTGATCTATAGTCCTTAATAATATGCCTTCCAATAACAACCCAAGCTTAATCTAGTAGTTTTTACCCCTTCTTAGGAGTGATTAGGGTTAAAGCTTGAATCTTCTATCCTCTTTATACCTCCCTATGAACTAAAAGGAAAAAGAATACTTGGTTGATTGGTAATAAGAAAGATAACAAAAACATATGTTTGAAGCATGTTTTTAAAAAGCTTCACAAAACTCTTGAACAAACCGTCTCTTATAAACATTAAAGTTATACAAAAAGAATCCTCACAAAGAATTTTGATTAATTTCACTCTGGACATAAAACTTATCAAATAATTCAACGGGGATTTTGAGAAAATTTCTCTAATATATTTGTATTAAGCTTGCCTTATACTAGGAGGTTCAATTTTTCATTATATAGCTTTAAAAACTAAAAAGCTTTTTCATTATAGCCATGCATAAAGCTTTGAAGAAACAACTTCTCTAAAGCCATAAACAATTTCTTCAACCCCAAGTCATTCTTAAGTAAACCTTTCAACAACAAATCTTGAACAAACAAACCATTTGGAACGTGCGAAATCAAAAAAATTTTTAGACAGTTTACTAATTTTGGGGATAACAAGATAATTTTACTAAGGTCAATAAAATCATTTGCTTAAAAGGTTATATTTGTCATAAAATTAAGGTCAAATTATGCCATTGATCCCTGTACTATAGCGAAATTTGAAATTTAGTCCCTTCAATATAATTCATAAAAATCAAGTCCCTGTAGTATTATGATTTAAAAATTTCAGTCCAATCGTTAATGGCTGTGACATTTTTTGTTAAAAATGCTGACGTGGTAGTTGACGTGGCATTGACTTTTTGACTTTTGTTGACATGACATTGACTTTGCTGATGTGGCAATTTTGTCCCATGTAATTGATTCTTGTACTTTTATGAAATTTGAAATTTAATTCCTCTACTATAATTTATAAAAATCAAGTCCCTTTATTATTTTGATTCGTAAATCCTAATCAAATCGATATCATTGATAAAAATCTCTATTAAAAATGATGATCTAGTGTTGAGTTTTGCTAACGTAACATTGATATGCTAACATGGCTTTTTATTTGGACTACTTGTACATCCTTTGCTTACGTAGCATGATGTGGCTATATTTTCGTCTACATAAAGATGATGTGGTTTTTTTTATTTTCTTTTTTCCTTTTTCTCTCTATATCACAACTGAGAGACCAATAGAATTATTCAATTTTCAAGGAATTGTCATCACTCACTGACTGCGTTTCGTTTTCAAAATTCGCCATCTTCTTCCTATCAATTTCATCTTTCTCACTATTCAATTGGGTTTTTCTAAAAATTTCTCAAAATTCGTAGATCTAGCAAACGAGCTCGTGGCTTCAACCTTCAAAAGCTATAACTTTTTTCTTCTTCTTTCTCCCTTCATTTTATTTGCTTTTTTTCCTTCTTACTGAATTGTAAAGGAGATATATTGATATTGAAATCCTCCTTTTGTCACATAGAGAAAATATTGATTCTCTTGTCATGGAGGTAGTATGTTTTTATACTATTTATTTTAGGAAAGTACATTACTTTCATCAACTAGTATTTTTTTTTGTTGGGTTTTATGAGCTTATAGTTAAGATAAAAATACTAATACTTTTTTCAAAAGAATAACAATAAAAAATTACCTTAAATTAACATTTGAAAATTACCCAAATTGTGTTTATATGAATATGACATGAGAGGGAATTACCATGTCAGTATTTTTTAATGGAGATCTTTAACAACGTTATTAATTAGACTAAGATTTGCTAATCAAAATAGTAAAGAGACTTGATTTTTATGAATTATAGTAGAGGGACTAAATTTCAAATTTCATAAAAATACAGGGATCAATTACATGGACAAAATTGCCACATCAGGAAAGTCAATGCCACGTCAACAAAAGTCAAAAAAGTCGATGCCACATCAACAAAGCCAACATTACATCAACTACCATGTCAACATTTTTAATAGAAATGTAACAGCCCTTGACGATTGGACTGAAATTTTTAAATCATAATACTACAGGGACTTGATTTTTATGAATTATAGTAAAGGGGCTAAATTTCAAATTTCATGGAATCAATGGCATAATTTGACCTAAAATTAAAGAGAGAAAAAAAGCTGTGAAAAGCAAAATTGATATTGTATTTAGAATTTTGCAACACTCAATACCATAACTAACTTTGTTGAGGTGAAACAGAGAAATCTGGTAGCTATGAAAATTGGTTCTGCACTATGGATGTCCCTTTAGTTATATTTAGTTGACACTAGAGATTATGTAGAAAATGGTTGCTCCCAACTCATAATAAATTTTTTGACCCTTCCAATTGTCCCATTGTGTTACCATCTACCAAACCCCTTTGGCATACCTTTTATGTAGTTATCTTGCTATTCTCACCGGTCATATTCAATATTCTTTGCTTGAAACCTTTTAATTTTCATGCTTTTAGGTTTATAATGGGCAAATTGTCATGGGCTACGAGTTCGAGCGAGCAACATCTCGAATTGTCGCTCACCTGATTGGAAAACTCGGAGACACCCAAATAAGGGAGAGCCTCAAGCTCAGCAAGAAAGCAGAAAAGCGAAGAAAGCTGAAGAATGACTATGATTCTCATTAACTGAAGTATATTCTGTACACAAACGAAGGTGGGGGGCCCTCTATTTATAATTGAGTCCCCTTACAAAGTACGACTCTTTTATCTCTTTCTATACGACACCAAATTCCTAAGGACTCTAGAGGATTGGATTGGCTGCCAAGGAGTTTGACTCGGAACCAAACTCTACTATTTAGCTTGCCGACTCGGATCTTTTAAGGTGGATTTAGGTTGAAACCAAGGATTATGGATGCCTGATAGGACTGCGGAGGATTCGTCGGCAGTGAGGTCGATAGTTACGAATTGGCTTGGATTATAGGATTTTATTTTTTATGAACTTAAGAACTTTGGATTCTCTTCACCAAAAAAAAAAGAACTTTGGATTCTCTTCGCCAAAAAAAAAAAATCCCTACTGCTAAGGAAAAATCTTAAAACTTTAAGATCTAACTTTTGTATCTCATCATATGTGGATTTCGTTTAACATTTTGTTGGATTTATCAAACTATTTTAGTTGTTTGGAGTTTGGTTGGTTTAACTATTTGATATAATTTATTTATTTCTTATCTATAATACTAAAAAATAATCCAAATTTCTTTTGTACTAATAATTAACTTTGTACAAAACAGTTATATACTTGCAGTTATCAAAATTAATTTTAATATAAAAATATTGTATAAATAATACTAATATTTTACTTGTTTTAACCCACTTTTATGTGATTTTTATTTTTCAGTAATTATATATTAATCTAAAATTATTTTACTATATTATATATTAATTTTTAAATTTTTATTTCAATCGTATCAATTTATTGTAAATTTTATTTTTTATGAGATTAATTTATAATTTATTTTACATTAATGTATATTACAAAAAATTTAAATTTTAGTGGAATCAAATGACCCCACACCACTTATCATTGTGTCACATAATCATTTTTAGAAGATCCTTTTTTTTTTTTGAAAATATTTTTAGAAGATACTTAAAAGACAGATCCAACGATTCTAAAAGAAGGATTCATGTAATTGGCCAAAAAAGAAGGATTCATGTACCAAACGTCACATTGATTTTCTTTGAGTTAACGTTCGGAGGGGAGCACGCGGTAAGTTGTACGAGCGCGACTTTTGTTTGTCCTTTTCTTTTGCAGCGTAGAAGGCGCGTTAAACCCGCGTCCGCAGTCCAACACTAATAACATGCTTGCCTTTGGAAGTTGGATCATCATACATACGCGGCTTCGGACCGCTTTCCGTTTTTCTATTTCTTTAATCCGACTTTTTGTCTTAACTATTTATATTTTGAAAGATAGTGCTCTCGCATAAATATAAGGTAAAATAATTAAATAAAGATTATTATCTTATTCACTAGACTTTTTTAATTTTACAAACGAGATTAAGATAATGACATGTATCTTTTAAAAAAATTAAAAAAAATAAAAAATAAATAAAATGAGACACATGTCATCATCCTAACTCCGCTTGTGGAGTTAAAAAACTCCACTGACAGTGTATAGGATAATTTTCCATTAAATAAACCCTCTATCTTAATTTTAAAATAAAATTAAGCCTTTAATTTTTTATTTCGTGATAATTAATTCATAAATTTTTATTTCAGTAGAAATAAATCCTTAACCTTCTAAAATTATGCAATTAAGTCTAAATCTGTTAAATGACACTAACTGCCGTTAGTGAAAGCTGGCGTGGATAGCTTATTTGACTGCCACGTGTCATGTCACGTGTGAAATACTAACGGCAATTAGTGTCATTTAACAGATTTAGATTTAAATACATAATTTTAGAAGGTTGAGAGTTTATTTCCATTGAAATAAAAATTTATCAATTGATTGCCATGAAATAAAAGGTTGAGGGCTTAATTCTATTTTAGGATCAAAGTGAAGGGCTTATTTGGTTATTTTACTTAAATATAATAATGATATAACGTATTAATTTCTCGTTTGGAAGCAAATGCAAGTGCTAAGAAATTGCTCCCGTGTAACCCAAAAAAAAAAAAAAGAAATTGCTCCCGTACTTCCACCTCCACTCAACTTTTTTATTGGATAAAGAAAGAAATCTATGGATAACATCTCTCTTCATTTTTAATTATTTTTTATGGATAATTATTACATACACTGACAGTGAAGTTTTTTTATTCCACAAGCAGCATTAAGATCGTAACACATATCTTGTTTTATTTATTTTAATATTTTTATAAGACACATGTCATGATTTTAACACTGCTTGTGGAGTAAAAAAATTCCACTGTCAGTGTATGTAATAATTATCCATTTTTTATATCATATATTACTTAGGACGTGACTTATAATCGAACTAAGGGGTTTTCTCCACAAATAATATTTACATAATATAATCAAGGCTCACCGTTTATTAAAAGTTTATCAGTCCTATTAAAGTAATAGAATCTTAATCAAGGATTCTGTCATAATATGTGGGATCTTCACTAATAAAGGATTCCAACAATGTTTAATCCTTGTAAAACTCAAAAAAAAAATCTTGGCAAAATTATACAAGGCATTTAAAGGTATGTAATTTGGACCTTAAACTCTCTATTTTATACACAAATTTTTCTTTGTGTTTTTGCTTAAACACTGCAATGTCCCTCAAAAAGAGATCTTGGCACCTCTTTATTATTTTTATTTTTGACAGATCTTGAGTCAGCCATCCTCCACTTGCCGTGGAGTTGATATGTTCTAAAATAGTCGTTAGCTTTTTAAATATTATTGACTTTCCAATATTAGAAGTACTTTTTAACAGTTATTAATGATTCTTTGGTAAATCTCTCTTATCGTCGTCATCAAAGCTTTTATCATCAAAATATTTTTTGGTAAATCTTTTCAATGTATCAAATTACTAAATTAATTATTTCATAAAAAAAATTACTAAATTATTATTATTACTATTTTAATCTTATTAATATCACATCGTACGTTGGATCAAAAAAAATATCACATCGTACGTATCTTTTATGACATAAACGCGTAAAAGGACGTAGCAAAATTCTTATCTAATTGGCTAGAATGTTATTGTTCCATCTTTTGGTATATATAATTATTTTCAACACGTTTATTTTTCGATATAAATCATTGATATTTTTATTTATTTTAATGATATGAAACTAATCTTACTCGAAATTTTTTTACAATTAAAGTTTTTTATTTTTTTTCAAAAATGTGTTTAATTAGTATTGAACTTAAAAGCCCTTAGTTATAGCTAAAAGTGTTAATTGGTCAAGTTTGTTCAAATAAGATTAGACTCTATTGACACTTCTAAACCTTAATTAAGTATTCGAGTCTAATCCACTTATTAAAATTGTTGATATAGTAATTATAATTGTTTTAAATTATTATAAACATTTTGAATTATACATTTGAATTTAAATTAAATGAAAAATAAATATTTATTAATAAAATAATTGGGCAGAACGTAGACCTAAAAAATCATGTTCAAGAATCCAGACCCATCAAGTCAAGCTAAGCATAACTTGATATATAGACAAATCCGATTATCCTACTCATTCAATTCAATCCTTACTTAAAAGATAATGTGGTTATGGGCATGACATTAAAGCATTTGTATATTTATGTTTCGAGAATTGTTAATGAGTTAGTATATTTAACATTAATTGCATATAAAGTGGGAACTTAAAACAATTTAATATATAATTTAGATATTTAATTTAAAAAGCTTAGGTTTTATTTTATATATTTTATGTATGCTTGATTAAAGTTGTAGTGGATGATTTAATAAAATTTTCCTCTCAATAAAGACAAAGTGTTTTCTTTCACTTTTATTTTTTTATGAACTTAAATACGCAAATTAGGGACTGATCAAATGTTTATATTTCAGTGGAGGCAAATTAATATGTGCAATATTAAATATAAATTAATTAAAATGTATCAAAATTATTTTTTATAAATAAAGATAATATATCAGAATTGTTTTTTTTTTTGCCAACAACCTCTCGGCCTAGTGGCTAAAGATGAGTTGTGGCATGTTGTAAGTCTTGAGTTCGAATCCTAACACTCTCATCCCCAGTTATTTAAAATTTCCCTTGTAACCAAAAAAAAAGAATTGTTTTTTTTAATGAGTTTTCATAATTTGAAAGCATTGTAAAATTTTTTACTATCAATATTATAAAATATATCCTTCTCTACGTATCTAATCAAACCATCATTCATTCAAGAATTTCCATTCGATTGCACAAATAGTTTTTCAGCATTTTCATAATAGATTCAACTAATGCAATCACTTCAAAAGTATACAAGCGGATAAGCAATTTTTTTGAAGAATACTAGAGGCAATTATTTTGATAGCCACATTTCAATACATTTTATTTTACTGGATCACGTCACTTTCTAGTTTTATGTAAAGACCTATTACTTATTATTATAGATTACTTACACTACAAGAAAAATGACTTTCAGCAGCGAAATTTTAGCGACGAAATTTTTCTGTCGCTAAAATTAAGCATCAGCGACGGATTAGCAACGAAAAAAGTTTTAGACTTAGTGACGGAATTCCGTGGATAAACTGCGACGGATAGTATTCCTCGCTAAATATGGCGCGAAGCCACTGCTTATTCAGAGCGAAAATTAGCGAGGAAATTAGCGACGGAAAATTCCGTTGCTAATACCCATATGAAAGAAAATTATGGTTTTAAATCAGTGACGGAATTAGCGACAGAAAAAGCAACAGAAAAATCCGTTGCTAATTCCCTCAAATCGAAATTTATTTAAATTTTTGTTTTCTTATTTTTTTAAATATTAAGCATCAACGAAAGAATTTTTCGTCACTAATATCGTCGCTGATTCCTTATGATATAAATACATTTATTTTTTGTTTATTTTATTTTTTAAAATTTTTAACCATCAGTGACGGACTATTCTGTCGCTAAAGATCATCAGTGATGGAATTAGCAACGGAAAATTCCATCGTTGATTCCATAATATAGAAATTTATTTAAATTTTGTGTTTTTAATTTTTTTAAAATTTTAAGTATTAGCGACAGAAATTTTTTGTCGCTGATTGTAAAATTAAAAAAAATACATATATATTTTAATTTTTTTAGCGACGGATTTTATTTTGCGAATATCGATATCACAACAACTGAGGTGTGTCAGTTTAGTATTAACAACGAAATTTCCGTCGCTAATCCAACGGCAATTCTATCGATAAAATCTCGAGAAATGTGAATCTACCCTATTTCTTTGGCTTCCCGCTCAGCACTTCCCATTTTTTCTTTTGCTTCCGCTCCCTCTTCCCCTCTCCTTTCCCGTCGCATGCCAGATCCTTTTTTTTTTCTTTGCTTCGGTTGATGAATCCTTAGCTGTTGGTTGTCCAGCCATCGACACCTGCAACCGCTTCTCTTTCCTCTTTTGCTCTCTTCTACATTAAAAAAAAATCCAAAATACCAAAAACCCAAAACCAAACCATTGTCCTATTACTAGCTGCCCCCAACTGTTGGCCTCCATCTTCGCTTTGGTATGTTATTTTGTAATGTTACTTTTTTGTAACTTATAAATCTTAAATATTTAGTTAAAATATTTATTTTAAGTATTGTTAATTATTCTGCTTTTATTTGTTTGTATATATTTTCATATATTTATTTCTATATATATTTATTTGTGTATATATTTATTTTTAGTTATATTTATTTTCATAACGAAATGCTTAAAAAAAGCCAAAAAATGAAAATTAGCAACGAAATTCATCTTATTAACGACGGAAATTATAGCATCAGTGACGAATTTCATTAAATTAGCTTCAGAATTTATAGAATCAGAGACAGAAAATTCCGTCGCTAATACTATCAGTGACAAAATAAATATATCATCAGCGACAAAAAGTTCCGTTACTGATTACCTTCAGCGATGAAATTTTTTAATAAAATAAAAAATAAATATATTATCAACGACAAAAAATTTCATCGTTGAAAATCTTTAGCGACCGAATTTTTTAATAAAATTTTAAAAAATAAAAATATAATTAGCAACAAAAAATTCTGTCCTTGATATTCTTTACCTACGGATTTTAATAGACAGAATCAAGTTTTCAGCTGCGAAAAATTCTGTCGCTAATTAGATAAATTTCGTCACTGATAGACAAAAATTCCATTGCTAATTAGCGACGGAATTAGTGACGGAAATGAAGTTTTCAGTGATGGACGGAGCATCAACGACTTCAATTTTTTCAGCAGAAAATTTTCATCGCTAATCCGTCGCTAAAGAAAAATTCAGTCACTAAAGGTTCATTTTTTGTAGTGTTAGAAAGTATTTTTTTAGTATCCACATACTTCAGTTTTTCAACGTTTCACATGGGTAACCGGTTTTTCACGTAAAACTACGAAGTGACGTGGTCCAATAAACTTGAAAGCGTTGAAATGTGACTGTCAAAGTAACTATCCTTAGTATTCCCTTTTTTTTCTTTCTCAACAAGTTTATGAAGAGATCTCTTATACTTTTCAAGCTTGTAAACTCAATATGAGATCTTAAATAAATAATAAAAGTTTCGCCAACAACCTATTGATTAAGTGATTAAAGTTGAGTTGTGGTATATTGGAAGTCTTGAGTTCGAATTGAAGCACCTCATTTTCATTTATTTAATATTTTCCTTGTAACAAAAAAAACATTATAACTTTCAAGTTTATTATCAAGAACAAATAAAATTTTACAATAAAAATTCGACTGAATAATTGCGAAGGCAAAGCTATAGATGGTATAAAAGAATATAACTTTTTAGCTTTTTACAAGGTGGTCCTTCAATGAAAATTTTTTGTTGTGATTATAATTTTGTTTTTTTAATATATATATATATATGTACGTATAATATATATATATATATATATATGTTTTTCATTTTTAGTGGGGCACAATATGGAAGAACTAAATTTTTTTTAATTTTTTTATTATATTTTGTAAGGGACAAAAGATCTGGGTGGGGGTAGCTGCTCCCACTATAGATCCGACCATGTTACAAATAGATATTACTATCAAAATTACAATTTAAATTTTATAAGGAAAACTATGAATTGAAAATTGTTGATATATGTGCAGCTTATAAGATGAGAACAAGCTACCACCCACTATATACATCAGTATCTTATGTGCAAAAAAATTAAAATGCAAATTATATAATTGTCAACATAATAAACTTTATTATCAGTTTTTGGATTTCTGTGTATTAAGCAATAAAAATGCTCAATTAAAAATAGAGAAAATAATACTAATATACACTTTCATAACTCCTACATTAATTTTTGGATTTGAGGGTCCTAGATTCAAGTCTTACTATGTGTGAACTTGAGTTTAGTCTAGCTATTTACTAATTTAGTTAGTTCTAGTTATTTATTAATTTATTTGGTTTGAATATAGTAATTTTTATAATTACTAGTTCAAGGAATGTAATATGTTAATTATTATTGTAACTTCTAATAAAAATGTACTATTAAAAAAAAAGAAAAATTCTAGGGCCTTCTATCAATGGATCATTAAAGATATAAATTTGAACTTTTCATTTTTGTTTTCAAATAAGTTGCATGGAGAAAAAGAAAACAAAAAGAAAGTAAATATGGGAAATTAAGCAGAAAATAAAAGAAAAATTGGTATTGGACAAAAATTATTTTTATTTTTTTAATAATTTCATTTTTTTATATTCTCTTTGTTTTTCCTTTTATTTTGTTATGAAAATTTAAAAGTATTTACTCAATTTAGTAATTTATATGTTTTATTTCTCTGAAAAAGTTTGGACATAATTATTTGTTATTGTTAGAATGAAATTAAAGAAACCAGAAAAGGAAATATGATAAAATAAAAAGAATTAAATGATTTTTAGTTAAGTACAAAAAGTTTCAAATATTTTTTTATTATTTATTTTCATTATTTTCTCACTTTATTTTTCCTTCTTTTTTTCAAATATTTTTAAAAATATCTAAAATGTCTTGTTTTAGAGATCATATGTATTATTTCAAAAAATACTTTTAACACTTCCATAAAAAAAAAAAAAGAGAGTAGCTTTCACATAAGGATAATTATCAAATACATAGTCAGTAGAGTTTTTTGATTTCACAAGCGAGATTAAGATGATGATATATGTCTTATTTTATTTATTTTTTATTTTTTAAATATTTTTAAAGGATATGTATAATCATCTTAACTCCACTTATGAAGTAAAAAATTTTCATTAACAATGTATTGGATATTAATCTTTTATACAATTTTTTTGATTGTCCTTCACATAATTAAAGTATTGTTATTAACAAAGAAAGAAATAAAAAGGAAAAATAAAAGAAAGGAAAATATCAAAAGAAAAATAAAAGAAGAGGGAAAAAGCAAAAAAAACCAATAAGAAATTGATTTAATAAACTAGGTGATTCGAAAATAGATTAAGAAGGCTTCAACTAATTTTCTTATTTTGATATGATCTGATTTTATGTGTTTTTCGTCTCCATTGTGTTTTCTAAACTTTTTTCTATATATATTTTCAGAAATTAGTCATAAAATACATATATATATATATATATATATATATCAATAATATACATTTTTATTCTAAAAAACACTAATATGTTTAGCATAAGTACTTATACCTATGATAAATTTAAATGCAAGATGAAATACAAGATGAATTTAATCTTATTTCATATTATCTATTATATTGCATTTTCACCATTAACAAATTTTTTTTTGGTGCGAACCATTAACAAAATTTTGTTGCATAAGTAAGCGTATTTTGAGAGGACAAAACTGAAACCGAACTCGAAAAACTAGTTTAACTCATTTAAATTTGAATATTACCGAACTTGATTTTACTAGAAATAATCAGTAATTCGAATCTGTCCAATTGAAACCCCAAATTTGTTAAATCTGATTGACCATAAAAACTAATGCAAGATGATCCAAATCATACACACACATATATATAAATATATATATTATATTTCAAAAAATAATAATGACACGTGTCATTACTTCTTATTTTGTTTTTCTTTTTAAATTTTTATATACCCTTTATTTTTTTTATTAGACTCCGCCTATTATCACACCCTATCCAATTTTTTTTTGTTCGAAACACCCTATCCAATTTAAAATTGCAATTATATACATATATATATATATATATATATATATCTATTACATTTTTGAATTTTTGCTTCATAAGCAGTAAAAATCAATTTTCTTTTTAGTTTTTTTCTCACCCTCAAACCACGATTCCAATTTTTTCACTTTTTTTCTCTCATCCTTATCAGTACAAAAAAATTATTTTTCTTTTTAGATTTTTTCTCTCACTCTCATATCACGATTTCAAAATGAAAAATTAAAAAAAATTATCTAAATATATTAGTTTTTTTATCTGATAATGTATTATTCAATAAAATCCATTTCTTTACTCTCAATTATTTAATAATACTTTCCTTTCAATTTCTTCTCCCATCCTCAAGCCACGATTTGAAGATTAGAATTTAGGCAGTTTTTTAAATGGTAGCTGCTTTTATTAGTTTTGTGAATTTTCCTGTTAATACGTCCACTACATGTTCAAAAGCAAAGAATGAAGTTTATGGATGCATCATTTAAAAACACTATTCTACTATCATCAGCAACTCTGCTTTTACTTCTTGGTGCCTTATTTGTGGTGTTTTTGAATTTGTGACACATGACCAGACAACAAAAGAGACTTAGTTTCTTCACCAGTCTGCCAAGCGCAGCCGAAAAGCTCAAAATCATCAATGCAAATCTAAGCGATCCTGACAGTTTCGATGCCGCCATTGAAGAATGCAAGGGAGTCCTCAATGTTTCCGCTTCTGTAGATTTAGAAAACAAAGAACCCGATGAATTATTAACCAAAATGTCAATCAATTAATGCACTAATTAAGCATCTTCAAGGCTTGCCTAGAATCAAATACAGTTAAAAGAGTCGTTTACACTTCAACTACAATCGTTGTTTTCTTTAACGACAAGGATGCAGACATGATGGATGAGAGTTTCTGGACCAATGTCGATTTTGCTAAAGACAACTTAGATCCATCCCTAAGTTTCTATGTGATTTCTAAGACTTTGACAAAAAAAGTAGCTCTTGAGTTTGCAGCAGAGCATGGACTGGACGTGGTGACCCTGGTTCTTACTTGTGTCCCTAAGTTACCTCACACGCTACTGCTCTTCCTCGAGAGAGAAAGCAACAGCTCTAAATGATTCTAGTTCTATCTATATTTTTTTTCTTAGAATTGAACTTTTTATTGTAATTATTTTTCTCAGATAAGGATGCTTTCTTTCATTTTTATATACTTTAATCCACTATAAGCAATGTTGAGGAATCCATATATATTCACATCATAAAAATGTATGTTTTCTCAACCATGTATATTTAATTGATTGTGAATCTTTTATTGATAAGCATTGTTGGAAGTCTTTTTTTGTCATATTTCTTGGTTTTTGTTGCTATTATGCTATACAAGCATGCTTTTTCATTGTCATTACATCTAAGGATTACTTTACAATTAATAATTAGATGCATAATTATATACTTATGTTTGATTGATCCAAGATGATTATTATGACAAAGAAAGGGAAAATGTTTCACCACATAGTGCATTTTCCTACTATTCTATTCTTATACATATATATATATATATATATTATCTTTTTGTTTTATTTCATTACAATCCAATCGTCCATAGTTTTTTTGCCTTATAAAAATCCTCAATAGTTATGATTGGATACATACTTTAGTTGTAATTGGAATCATGGACACATAAATAATTAAATAATATTATTTTATGTGTTTATACATATTAAAATAGATAAAATTAACCCGTGCATCACACGGGATATAAACTAGTATCAAATTAAATTAACTATAAATTTAAACTTATTTAAAGGCTTAACAGCCAAACATACTCTCAATCTTTTGCACAAAATAAAATTAAACTCTCAATATTTTATCACATGTAAATTAGTCCATAAACTTTTATTTTACTTGAAATAGACCTTTAACCTTTCAAAATCATATAACTAAATTAAAATTTATTAAATGATACTAATTTCTATTAGTATTGCACACGTGGCATGCCACGTGACAACCAACTAAGCTATTTACGTCAGCTTTCACGTAAGATGTCTAAACGGTAATTAGTATCATTTAACAGATTTGTACTTAATTATATAACTTTAAAAAGTTAAAAGTTTATTTACAGTAAAATAAAAATTTATGAACTGATTTCTATACGATAAAATGTTGAAGGATTAATTTCATTCTATGTAAAAAATTGAAGATATATTTAACTATTAAGTATTGCTTAAAAATAATTTAAATATCAAACTTAATATATCAAAATTTTAAAATTTATAATACAAACCCAAAGAAAATCAAATTTAAAATAATCTGACCAAAACTGAAGTCATCCATCCACTCAATTACGACCTCTTGAATCATAAAAAACCGAGTTCAAATCGCCTTTTGTCATATTTAAGGAAAAATATATATATATATATATATATATACATATTATTTAATTTTGGCAATGCAGGACCGAAAGAGACGGGAGGTGAAAGGTGGTCAAACATACAAAAATGGAGAGGAGAGTAAAGTAATTATGTATTAATTGTTTCTCTGTTCCATGGCTATAAAGCCCCCAACCAGCACTGGCACCGCCCAATTCACCCACCCTCCTCTTCCTTTCTTTAAGCATTTACATTCCCCAGAACCATGTCGACTCCCACAACGCCAACTGCATCTCCGAACCCGCAACCAGACACCACCCAGAAAACCTCCTCCGTCTACCTGGAAAACACGGACGATCTCCAGAAGGTGTTCAACCAATTCGACTCCAACAAGGACGGCAAGATCTCCCTAACGGAACTCCGCGATGTCTTGAAAGCATTGGGGTCCACCTACACAGAGGAGGAACTCAAGCGTGTCATGGACGACATCGACACCGACAAAGACGGCTTTATCAACCTCTCTGAGTTCTCCTCCCTCTGCCGCTCTTCGGACGCTGTCACTGCTGCCTCGGAGCTACGAGACGCCTTCGATTTGTACGATCAGGATAAGAACGGTCTGATTTCGGCGACTGAGTTGCATCTGGTTTTGAATCGGTTGGGTATGAAGTGTTCGGTTGATGATTGTGTTAGGATGATAAAGTCCGTTGATTCCGATCACGATGGGAATGTTAATTTCGAGGAGTTTGAGAAGATGATGAGTGCTTCAATTCCGAGTAATGCGAGCGGATCTAAGCCGTAGGATGACGTTGATAGCAAGCAAGAAAGTTGTGGACGGTGATTGATTGATTCAGACGGCGCGGACGAAAAAGGTAATGTTTAGGGTTTTTCTTAGGTTGTTTTCATAAATAATTTTTCTTCAACGTCTGTGTTTTACCTTGCCGTTGGATTCTCAAATTCTGATTGAAACATCGAATGGGAGTAAAATTTGGCTTTTGTTTACGATTACCCTTACCCAGGATTTTAATGAAAATTTCCATCATTTATTTCTCTTTTAATATTTATAGTATTTATATTAATTCAATAAATTTTAAAAATTAATACTAATATTCCTTTTTTTAGAAGTAATATTTAAAATTAAGTAAGGTTTATATTTGTAATTAGATTTTTTATATAATAAGTAAAAATTAAGTTGGTATTTATATGTTAAAAAAATTTCTTTAATATAGAATTAATCCCCATCGTTGAGTGCTTTCCTGGATCATAAATTTAATATTACATCCATAATTAAAGTGATATATATATATTGTGTATCAAAATTTTATTTTTAAAAATCAAATATCGGATAAAAATATTTAATAATAATATATATATATATATATATATACATATAAAATAAACAAATATATATTTATTTATATATATTTGAGTATTTGATATTTTCAAACATTCCGTGTGTAACAGATAAAATAATTATATGTCAATAAAGACAAAATTATCTAAATGGATTGTTATTTTTTTAATAATATTTTTACATTTTTATACGGTAATAAAATATTAAAATAAGTTAATAATTTACTTAAAAAAATTTATATGTTCATAATTATAATTTTAATAAATTTAAATGGGACATTACTATTATTTTTATTAAAATTATTAATTATCATAAGGTAAAATTAATATTTTTATTAAAATTTTATCTATATATTTTTAATAAATTATTAATAAATGTTTAAAAATTCAATTGGCATTTGTCTCTGCGAGATCCCACACAAATCAAATTTTGCCGATATACAAAACACAATTTACGGCAAGCATTTTTTTTTAATCTTTAAATTTATAGAAATTAAAATTTGGAATGATAAATGATTATTTTTCATTTCAATAAAAAAAATAAAATTAAGCTGCAAGCAATTGTGTAAGAAAAACATTTACCTGATCTTGAATTAAATAAAACATGTAGAATTGTGTCGAGGTAATCAAGTATTGTATGATTCACATACGATTTTTAATAAAATATGATATATTTTAGCTATTTGTATCATTTTGCATGAGTATCAAATTGTATAATACATTTTGTATCACAAATTGTAAGACATTGATAACAATGATTACATCTTTGGCATAATTTCCATGAATTAGCACAAACACTCAAGGTGTGCTTGGTAGGATGAAAAAGTGGAAAGATAATAAAACATATAGAATTGTGTCGAGGTAATCAAGTATTGTATGATTCACTTACGATTTTTAATAAAATACAACATATTTTATCTATTTGTATCATTTTGCATGAGTATCAAATTGTATAATACATTTTGTATCACAAATTGTAAGACATTGATTACAATGATTACATGTTTGGCATAATTTCCATGAATTAGCACAAACACTCAGGGTGTGCTTGGTAGGATGAAAAAGTGGAAAGATAAAAACGGATGTGTGGAAAAGTGAGAAAAAATAATTTTTGTTAGTACATGATAGGAAGGAAAAGTATGAAGAAAGAAAATATGAAATATTGTCATTTTCTTTTTCTATTAACAAAACAAAGTCACTCCAAATTGAAAAAATTAGTGAAGAGAAAACAAGAGAGGTTGAGTCAAGTATATATAATTACAAAATTATCTTTTATTCTTTTAATTTTATTTTGTTATCATAGCTTATTAATAGTGTGATTGTAAATTATTATAATTTTATTTTTTTTCATTTTTCAACTCTACCAAGTAATGAAATAAAAGAAAATTATATTTTCTTTCACATTTTTCATCATTCCTATCAAGTATATCTAAGAAAAAAATTAGTGTTTTTATCCCTTTATTTTTTCTTAATTCTAATTTTTTTTTCTTCTTTTTTTTTATCCTACCAAGTAATGCCTCAAATAGCTTCTTCATTTTCAACCCTTATCTGCCCAATATTCGTTCAAACTTTGTCAAACCATAAAAGAAGCAACTAATACACTTGAAATTTATATCTTCACACCCACAAAATATGAAAAGAAAAATAAGGTGCATTTAGTTTGTGGGATTTGAAGATAAAAACGTGAAGTGTATTTAGTAGCTTCTACCATAAAAATGTAATTCTTGGCATTGCTTGTATCGAAAATTGTTTACGTTGATTTAAACACATACAACGTAGACCTGTCGAAGCTTCAGTTAGGAGAATAAAAGCTATGAATGTTGATAGAAGAGTTAAGACTAGAGGAAGATCGAAAAAGACTTAGAAAGAAGTAATTTGAAAAGATATGAATGTATTAGAGTTGGATGAATACATGACTTTGGATAGGAATGTGAGGAGTAGGAAAATACATATAAATGATCTATTGTGAATTCAGATATTGGTTCATATAACCTACTATAATATCTTGGAATAAAGACTTTGATGATGATGATGATGATGATGACGATGATTGTATCGAAAATGCTAAGTGTGTTTTCTTTTTTGCTGATAATTAGCTTAGAGAAAAAAAGTGATGAGAACTATATTTTTATGGTTTTGTTTTGAAAATATGTAACTGCTATTGTTAAACAATACGATATTGTTAAACAAATGAATACTTAACATTAGACGTGACAAAAATTGACCAGACTCGAAAAACCAACCCGATCAATCTGAAACCAAATCTGATTGATCCGATTTGATTAAAAAAGTCAACAATCCAAATTCAGTTTGATCCGAAACCAAATTGATCTAAACTTGACCTGATCCGAACCCAAATTTATTCGAATTTAGATTAACCCAAACCTGACTTAATCCGAACCTGAATTAATTCGAACCCAAATTAATCTGAAATCAAATTGACCCGAACCTAACTTGATCCGAATCTAAATTAATCCAAATCTAAATTAACTTGAACTTGACTTTAAATGTAGAACTAACAATAAATGTCTAATATATTAATTGTATTAAACTATTTTACCAACAATTAAAATTTGTATTCATTCATTTGATTTTTTGGCTATGGCTTTATAGTTTATACTTTACAAGTTGTATTAATTATTTATTCATGTGTCATTCTTATACATACATAAATACACAATTGTTAGAAATATGTAAATGGTGAGGTAACTTCATTACTTAATTCATGAAGTACTAAAACAACCACAATATTCATCACTGTTATTAGAAAAAATTTGCTAGTATGAGAGCTATTTCAAATAGTAAAAAAAAAAAAATCAACAAGAGAGCTATTTCAAATTTCTAAACTTAAAGATTAGTTGCTTATTTATGTTTTTGTCAATGCAAGCCAAGAAGAGTAAAAAAAACTTCAATCCGTTAACCAAAAAGTATCCATCAAACAAGCTTATAAAGAAATTAGACTACTTAGATCTTTGCCTCATCTTTCTATTCTTCCTCTTCAACCTCTTTATACACTTTTTCAATCCCCAATATTTAAATCTTCTTCTGATGCCATCGACAAAGCCCTCATGCAGCTAGTAAGATCTATCTCTTCTCCCACAATCTCCAAGTTGTCCTCATGATTTTTAAAAGCTAATATATAAAAAATTCTATAACAATTTTAATATGCATATGTTACCCTCATATCCTTACAATTAATTATGAGTAGTTATCAACATTTGAGCATTTGTCCATGAGAGAGAACTTCTCACTTGTTCAAAACCCTTCCACCAATACTCAATGTTGATTCTAAAGCAACAGTGGTGATGGGTATGCTCAATATATCTCTTGCCACCATTGCCAGCTCAGGATATCAAAAATGATTATCTTTCCAATAAGAAAGAACATCAAACGAAGATTTGTTGAGCTCAACTCTAGGCTCATTCAAATAGAGCTTCAATTGTGTCTTAGCTAAACTTGAAATAGATCCATCGCCATCATAGTCATAAAATTCAAATTCCTAAAACAACAAAAACACAAAAAAGTGAAATTTCAAACACAAACTTTATTTAGAACTAAATTTAACATCAAATAAACTTTACATTATGAAAACAAAACAATGAAATAAATATAAAAAAAAACTTACCATAAGATTTCCATCAAGTTCTTTTGCACCATCTTGATTACCTCTGCCCATGCTTGGGTTTCTAGATTTAACCTTCTCATACTCTTTAAAGAATTTTTTGAGTTGGTCATGAATATTTCTAAACTTGTTCTCATAATGCAAGTCAAACTTTTTCAAAGAAAATTTTATGAATTTCATCTTGGAGCACAGATCAAGTATGACAGCAGAAGCCAACACAGTACAATGTTCATCCCAAAATTTATTAAATTTCCGTTGCATTGATTGAGCCATTTCTCTCAAATTGCTATCTAAACTTTGTACTTCCCTGATAATATTAGAATGAATCTTGCACACAATATCAAAATATAAGTTAGCAGTGGGATAATTTGTTCTAGAAAACGAAGTAGTAATGTCATAAAAAGGCTTCAAAAACTTGCAAATTTGTTAAAGCCTATGCCGCTCTTCTTCTGTTGGGAGATCTTCAAGTTGAAAGTTTGCATCTTCTATGGCCAAATTTTAAAAGCATTATAACAAAAGAGGTATCTCTCAAGCATTAAATAGTTGAATTCCATCTAGTGGGTACATCCAACCACAATCCCTTTGTATGCTCTAAATTAACCTGCCTTGCACATTTCTTAAACTTCATCACCTTTAATTCTGACCCCACAACATACTTTACACTATTCCTCACTTTATCCAAAGCTTTACCAAGCACTTTTAAACCTTCTGGGACAATGAGATTTAAAATATGAGCGCAACAAAGAATATGAAGAAAATGCGCCATCAGACAGCAAAGCATCTTGTTGAACAAGTTTGTTACGCAACAAATCTTGCACGTTATCCATATTATGTGCATTGTCCAAGGTAATGATAAAAAATTTCTTCTCAATACCTTAATCTCTCAATACAGTGTGGATAGTACTACACAAAACATTTGCCTTATGTGGAGGTGAAACGTGACAAAAATTCAAAAATTTACTTTGCAACATCCTATTTTCATCCACAAAGTGTGTAGTAAGACAAAGATACTCTCTATTCATGCGTGATGTCCACATGTCACTAGTCAAACAACTTCTACCAGAAATCTTTTCCAACTTACTATTAAGAAAAACATGAATTTCCTTCTTTGCTTCATGTTCAACCCATGTGAATGTATACCCATGTTTTATAATAGCCTTAGTAACCAATTCACAAGAAACTTGTTGATCTACATTCATATTCTGGTAGTTTCCTCCTTAGGTCGTTTAGGACAAGTTTGCACATGACGTTTAAGGTTGGAAGTACCACTTACAAACGCTGCACCAAAGGATTTACCACAATGCTTGCATTTGGCTTTTGGCTTTTTAGATGGAGATTGCACCTCAAGAATGTCAAAGTCATTCCAAACCTTGCTAAATCTCCTTGAAAAAGTAGAAGAAACTTTACTTTGGCTCTTGACATCTTGCTCATCATTATTGTAATTAACACTCATTGATTGATTTAATTCCTTCTCCATAACTTCTACCAATGGAAAAAAAACTAAAATTTTACGATAATTTACTGTTTAGGAGATATGAATAAAGCTATTAAGAGATAACTGACAAATAATCAAGGCTAAACGATAATATATTAGACACCATGTAAAAAAGTCATCACTAACAACGTACAACCACTGTACATAAAACAAATAAAATAAAAAAAATTACTTTGGATGCTTGTTGATTGCCATGTCATCATCATCATTATCATCAGAGCCTTTATCCCAATAGATTGGGGTAGGCTAATGAACCAATATCTAAAATCATGTTAGATCGTCCATATGTATTCTCTGCCTCCATAGATTCCTATTCAAGGCCATTTGCTCATCTAATACTAAAACCTCCATGTCTTTCCAAACTACTTCCTTCCAAGTCTTTTTCGGTCTTCCTCTAGTCTTAACCCTTCTCTCAACATCCATAGCCTCTATTCTCCTAACTGGAGCATCTACAGGTCTACGTCTTACATGTCCAAACCAACGTAAACGATTTTCACACATTTTGTCTTCGATAGGTACCACTCCAATCATCTTACGAATATGATCATTTCTCATTCTATCCTTTCTTGTGTATCCACATATCCACCGTAACATTCTCATTTCTGTTACACTCATCTTTTGTGTATGTAGCCTCTTAGTCGCCCAACATTCACTACCATATAACAATGTTGGTCTAACAACTGTCCTATAAAACTTGCCTTTCAACCATGTAGGAATTCCTTTATCGCACAACACACCTGTAGCACTTCTCCACTTACTCCATCCAGCTTGGATCCTATAAGTCACATCACCATCAATCTCTCCATCCATCTGTATTATTGATCCCAAGTATCGAAAATGATCCCGCTTAGGTATCGCCACCCCATCTAACTTCACTACATCATGCTCTTCCAGTCGGTTAGAACTGAATTTATACTCCATTTTTTCAGTCTTCACTCTGCTTAGTTTAAATCCTTTTGATTCCAACGTTTGTCTCCATAATTCCAACTTTGTATTGATCTCCGCTCTAGTTTCCGTGTGAAGGAATAAAATAAAGAAGTAAAAATTTTGTCTTGACCTAGTAAGAAGTCATCACTAATAACTACTCTACTACACTACGCAAACAAGTAACAATTTTGTCTTGACCTAGTCAACTAAACAACACAAAGTTAACAAAACAAGGCCAATTAAAAGGTTAACTAAGAAACAAAATGCTAAAGGAACATTACACGTGCATGCAGACAACATTAGAGAATTTGACTAAGTTAATTGACATAACTATTTTATTTTTTGGCTATAACTTACATAATTATTATCAAAGTAAGACAAGTAAAAAAAGTTATCCAAGGAATAAAACATCAAAAATAATATCACAAGTACAACTAATAAAACAAGTTAGCTAATGCAATCAACATATCTGATAAAGCACGCGAAAATAGTAAAATATCTTTAAAAAATACATCAAAGCACATGAAATAATAATGATAATAAATATTAAATCTACCTCACTTCACTTGAAATTTCCACCCACTTTTCGTTCTTCAATCAAAATGAGCTTCACCCACTCTTCCTCCTTTCTCCTAGACCCGAGCACTTCCTTTGCAAAGCTTTTTCTCCTTTCAGCCACTAGTGTTGTTGGTCACAGTGTCTTGATTTCTTCAATTAGGGGTGAGAGGTGTGAACAATAGTAGCTCCATTTTGTTGCTTCTTATGGGTATTTTGGGTTTTAATCAATTTGTAACCTTTGGCTAAGAATTTCGGTAAGTCTAAGGGGAGTAGTTTCAAAAGGTGTTTGGGTTTTAGGTAAATGGTCTAAGTCTCATTTCTGGGGGTTGGATGTGTTTTGGTTTTTGGGTGTTGTCAGTATGCAGGGGCTTTGGGGTGTTGTTGAAGGTGAGGATGGGTGGCGTCAACGATGGAAAGCTGTGATGATGATGCTCTCAAATCCTTGGTGAGATTGAGAGGCAGTGATGAATGGTCACCGATGAGAGGTTGGGCTCCAAGAAAATTTCTGTTTCAGAGGAATTAGTCTAAGTTCTAATCTCATTAGAATCATTCGTATTGTTCCGCTTTCATTTTCCAGTCTAAGGGTAGTCAAATTTAGTCACTAAGGGTCTGTTTGGTATCGTTTTTGTTTCCTGTTTTCTGTTTTTGTTTTCAGTTTTTTGGGAAACGAAAACAAGAATTTCCAAAATTGTTGGAAACAAAAATTTCTTGTTTTCATTGTTTTTGGAAACATGTTTTCATTTCTATTACTGTTCATAAGTAAGTAAACAGAGTTTATATATTAATATAATATTAATATTTTTTATAATAAAAATATAAATAAAATTAAATAATTTTTTAAACAAAATAATATTAAATTTTAATATAAAATATTAATTAATTAAATATTTTAAAATTAATATATTTATTTTAATATAAAAAAGTTGAAAACGTAAAAAAGCAATTAAATATAAATTACACTGAACTATAATATTATAATATTATTTAATTTAAATTTTATAATCATTTCTTGAATATATTATATATTTTAAATAATATCATTTATTATAATTTTGATATGTTAATAATTACTATTATTATCTAATATAATTAATTTTTATTTTACTAAACAATATTATTATTTAATATTATATTCTATCTTAAATTTAAAATATATCACTACTACTATTAAATAATTTAATATTATTAAATAAGTAAATACTTAACATTAAATAATATTATTTATATTCAATATAATACATTTTAATAACTATATAATTTATTATAAATTAATTAGTAAAATATTTTGTTTAATAATGTAATATTATTATTACAATTAAATAAAAAATTATTATTAAATATAATTTATGATTTTTACAATTAAATTAAATAATATTATTTTATTTAATATTATATTTAATTATAATATTATTTAAAATATATTAAATTTTTATATGATTAAATGAAAATATTTAATATTAGTATTAAATAATATAAAATAATATTATTTAATATCATTTACATATTATTATTTAATAAATATATTATTTTTTATTTAATTTTTTAAATTTTATTTTTTGAATTGAATTATTATATATGAATCAATTTAAATATTTGTTTTCAAAACGTAACAGTATTAAACAAACATATTTTCTATTTTCAGAAATTGAAAACAAAACAAAACAAAACAAAAACAGAATTTTCAAAAACAGAAAACATAAAACAGAAAACAGGAAACGATACCAAACGACCCCTAAGGTGGCTGCTATGAGGATGAGAGATGGTTGTCATAGGGATGAGGGAGTTGCAGACTGTTTGTGTGGCTGATGGACAGAAGTTGTGCTTGTGAGAGGGACTGTGAGAGGCTATAGGAGCTGGTGGCGTGCGCAGCACCAGCTCTTTCCATTTGCATTTTTTTCTTTTTTTTTCACCTTTTTTTTAAAATTTAATATTAATTAAATTTATTAAAATAACAAAATAAAAATCAAACTAAAAGCAAAATTAGAAAATAAAGGTAAAAATTTTGGGCGTTCAAGCCCATAAAACATAACTCGAATTAAATTAGACTTCTAAGTTCATAGGCCCAACAAAGTCTACATGACTTAAATTTACATGAATTTTATCGGATTTTGAACTAAGAAAATAATATGCCTTAATTAAATTTGGGTCAATTTCATTTTGTATGATTTGATCTTTAAATTTTCAAATTTATTAAGTTCGGACAAAATTAGGTGTCTACAAGCTATATTTTAAGTCTCAATATTTATATTTATATTTATAATACATAATAGTTAATTAAATTTTACTCCAATGATGAATTAATTTTAATATGATGGCATCAAATTTTAATCTAATTGAATTTTAAACTTGAGAGATAATTAGACATTTCACATTTACATGAAAGACCTCTAGCTCTAGCTCTTGAGGATGATTAATAAATTTGTAAGACACAATACACATTAGTCATTTTACATAAATCATTTGATTTTAAGATGCATGCTATTAAACTTTTACCTTTAATGTAAAATGTTTTTAGTTTCAATCTATTATCAATTATCATATTCATGGATTAAAGTATAACATTGTTTTTTAATTTCAAACATTCAACTTCTTATAATACATTCATGTAATAAAAATTAGCTTGATCAATGATCATAATATTGGATCATTTAATTTAATTTTGGATATACATTTGTTAAGATTCACCTGATACTAAAGTATCATATATGTAACCTATGGGTTGTGGCTCAGTTGATAATGCAAGCTGAGTTTGTAGAAAGAGCTCTCGAGTTTAACTCCCACTAAACACACTTTTGGAGAGAGGTGAGGAGCCTTAACTGTGACTAAACCCCAAGCAGGATTAGTCTTAGATCGTTAAAATGGATGAAGATACCTGTGGCTTATACCAAAAAATATCATATATGTAAATGTGTTAAGAATTGTTCTTAATATATTATGAAATGGTAATTAATTTCATTAGTACCTTATATTTAAAATTTAAAACTCTTATTATCTTAATTTTATTTTTATGTTTCATTATTTTTTGCCAATAACGTTTCATTAAATTTGATAATTAATCTTTAAAATGCAACTTGTTTTAACATAAATATATTTTAATAAAAATTAGTATATATTTTAAGGTTGGTTCACTACTTAGTAAATCAATTAGCAACGAGTATTATTTTCTAAGGTTCAAATCTCTCTACAAGCATAAAATTTTGCAATTGTTCAAACAATAATTTCTTATTGTTACATGTTATTTAGTATAGATGTGTTGTTTTTGATTTCAAAAGTATAATATCCAACTTTTATGATTTAAATTAGAATTAAGTACATGAAATACATATTTTTTCTATACAAATGCTACTACTACCGGTACCGTACAAGTCTCTGAGTTACAACTATTATATTATGACTCTTTTTTTCTCTAATAAAGGATATAAAATTTTGTAATTAGTTTATGTATAATACATGAACTAATTTTATAAAACAAATGATGTGTGTTAACATAAAAGAAGTATTAATATATATATATATATATATGCGCCAAAATATTTTTTTAATTATTTCACCCATGACATGATACATTATATAAATATTGTCTAATTTGTAATTTTATATATATATATATATATATATATATATATATATATATCTTATTCTTAGTTCTCAATTCCCAACCCAAAGCCAAGTGGCAATCTAGTTAATGTAATTTTAAAATAAACTTTCAATTGTAGGTATGGAGTCGGATCCAAAAATATTTAAAATTTTTGTGAAAGTATTTTCGTTCCCTCCATATATTTTTACACTTTTATCTTTCTTCCTCCCTATCGTTTTAGTTTGGAAAAGTTAAATTTATATTTATATTTAACTTAATATAATTTCATATTATTAACAAATTGCTTTTAATTTTTATATAATTTAATTATATTATTGAAGTTAACAAATTGAAAATGATTAATATCATAACATGAAATAAGTGTAAATCCCAATGATGAAGGAATCAAACAAAAATTATCTAAATCCAAATTAGTTTGAACTCGAATCAACCTCACCCAAAATTCCTCAAACTCAAGTGGGTCGATTTTCTTCAATTTGAACTTGATTTGACTTGAAACTAAAATGATCCAAATTTGAAATGATCTAATCCTTCTTTGACTCGAACTTGATCTAACTCGAAATTGAAATAATCCAAATCAATTCGAATCCGAAATGATCCGATTCTCTTTCGACCCGAACTCAACTTGACTCGAAACCAAAATGATCTGAATCTGAAATGATCCGATTTTTTCTAGACTCGAACCCGAATTGACTTGAACCCCGAATTAGCTTGAATATGAAATGACCCATTTTTCCATTATTCAGAACCCGACCTAATTCGAACCCAAATTGAACCGATTTTTCATTAATTCAAAATGATCTAATTTGAAATAACCCAACTCAAATCCGATCCAACCTGTCTATTTGCCACCTTTACTTAAAATTAAATAATATTTTTTATTAGTTATATAGTTTATTATAACTTTTATTATAATAAATCATTCATAAAATTTTGAATTATTATCCAATACACTATTTGTAGATTTTTTTAGATTTCACAAGTATGATTAAGATGACGACACATATATTTTAAGGAATAATAAAAAATAATAAAAAATAAAGTGTGGAATATGTCACTATTCTAATCACCCTTATAGAGTTTACAAACTCTATTGACAGCATATTGAATAATAATACTAAAATTTATTAAGTACTTCAAAAAATAATGTCTAGAATACCAATTGCATGTGGAGGCAAACCCCTCTATTCCTTTAACTCTCTTACATTACATTTCAATTTTGCTAAATTATGAGCAAATTTATTTTTTTTTTGTGTAAACCACAAGTATCCTCATTCGTTTTAACGGTTTGAGACTAATTCTGTTCGGGGTTTAGTCACAGTCAAGGCTCTTCATCCCTCCCCAAAGGTGTGTTTAATGAGAGTCGAACCCGAAAGCTCTTCACAGAAGCTCACCTGAGTTGCCAACTGAGCTACAACCCATGAGTTATGAGCAAATTTATTAGTTCTTCTACAAATATGTAGAAATGAAACAACTTTAAACTTTTAACAATATGCTAGATGTCAATCACTATATTGCTTCCTTCTCAATAGGATATCTTAGAACAAGAAATCTTAATTATTACAAGCAGATTATCACTTGCGAAAGTTATAGCAATCATACCATACTCCATTGCCTTGTATAATCTAAACCAGATTGCCAACATCTCCACATAAAGAGGATCATTGATGGAATCAAACCTAGCCAATGGACATTGCAAAGCAACTCCAGACGAATCCCTCGCAACGAAACCCAACGAAGCTTGATAAGATGAGAAGGAAACATTTACATTGATTTTTATAATACTATATGGGGGAGTAGTCCAACATGAATAAACATGTACTCTATTTGAATGAAAAGGTCTACTAGAAAAATACTGATAATCCTCCAACGATTTTGAATGAAAAGGTCTACTAAAAAATACTGATAATCCTGCAACGATTTTGTAACCTTTACACTTATTACGGTGGTTGTCATATATTTTCTCTCATGTACTCTTGTATTCCAATTCAACCATATGGCCTAACAAACAGACGTTATGACCTTTATATCCCCCATAGAGAAAGGATTGTATGAAACAGTTATTCTACGTCAGCATATATCACTTCTATTCAAATCATGCCGCATAATCACATTGTTAAAAAAAGTCAATCATTTATTATCAGAATCATTAATGAGTTTCTTAAAATAAATAATCACCATTTAATTATTACATCTGATGTGTAATAAATGACTGAATTTTTTCAACAATGAGATTACGTTGTATGATTTGGATGGAAGTGATATATGCTTACGTGAAATAACCGTTTCATACAATCCTTTCTCATCCCCAAATCACTTACTTTAGCAAATAGAGATTCCTAAGAAAGCGCATATTTGGACATCATCAATAAAACCAACTGCCCATTGTTATGACATCTCCCAAATGACTCTACTAAGTTAGCATTAAAAAAAAAGAAAACAATGAACCAAGATTCCCTATCCATCCCAATGGACAAACATTTTTACCTAAATACCTCTCCCTTTATGCATAACATTAGTTGGAAGAGTATTTTGTACCAACCTCCACATCGAATACTTACAACTTAAGGGATTGTCTGTGACAACCACATACTCTTCCAAACCTTGTTGTGCATTTGTAAATCTCCCACAAGTTTCCCAATCAAAGATCAGGCTACATAGTAAGTTGATAGTAAATTTTCCTAGTTTGGAATCTATCCACCCAAGCTTATTTGGAGGACTTGGAGAGCTGAGTGGAAAGTGCATTATAATCTCCCTATCTTCGTCCTCAAACATAATATCTTCCTTCTCCAGGTGAACCTCTCAACATCGATAAGCATACCAACTTTCATAGCTATTGGCATACCGGTGACTACACAAGTTGGCTTATAGTTTGGAGTTTTTTTTTTAATCCATTTATCCTTCAAAACATCAACTAAAAGGCTATCTCCCATCCTTTAACGAGATCCCTTTCCTAATATCAACTTCCCTTATAGTAGACTCCTCCAAAGAAATAATGGTCAAATCCCTTCATTTGCAACAATAATTGTAGCCTATGGAAAGTAATGACCTTTTAACACCTTATGACATAAAGAAGATTCGTCATGTACTAGCCTCCACCATTGTTTAGATAATAGGGCTAAATTAAATGATTCCAAATCTTTGAACTCCAAACCACCATCCATCTTGAAACAACACTCTTCCAATGGATATGCCTTTTGCCTTTAGAGCTACCCACCAAAAACTCGCAATAATAGTGGTCATTTTTGCAATGAAATTCCTAGGTAGTTTAAAACAACTCATATAGTATTGCAGATTAGAAATAGCCACAACTTTGATCACTACACTCTTATTAGCATCTGTGCACTTTATTCCAAATATTGACCCCGATCAGTTGAAATTCCTTTTTATTAGGCCTCCCTACTAGTAATGGTAAACCCATATATAGCACATTATTAAGCAAGTTCTCCACAGCCATTATTCTCATGCAATAAGTCTTCAACTAGTCGCACATTAAAACTCAAAAACACAATATACTTTTGCAAATTTATTTATTGCCCAAATTCTTCTTCATATACTTTCAACAATTCCAACACTGAATGTCAATCTCTTGAATTAGCCCTAAAGAAAATAAGGCTACCATCTGCAAAAAAAAAAAGAAGAAGAAATGAGGCATATTCGGTGACCCTTTTACAACTTGAACACCTTTTATATGATTCGCCAGAATAACCATATGAATTAAATAAAATATCCTTTCAACAAAAATAAGGTAATGACTAGGTGACAACAGATCTCCTTGCCTAAGCCCTCTTGACAAATAAATCCTATGACTTAGCCTTCTATTGAAGAAAACTGAATGTCACTGTACGCACACACTTCTGCATCAATGAGATCCAATGCTCAGCAAACTCTAAAGCTCTTATCATTCCCTCTAAATAATTTCATCCTATACTCATATCTAATTTTAAGGCCACTTCCCTTACCGAACTTGATTGCCTGGTCTTCTTGTGATGGAGTGTCTCATAAGCCACCATTGAAATGTCAAAAACCTATCTGCCCGGTACAAAACCAATTTGAGTCTCAGCTATAATTATTGGTAAAACCACTTTCAGTCTATTCACAAGAGCTTTGGATATGATTTTGTAGATAACATTGTATAAATTGACAGGTCTAAAATTCTTGACAGTCCTTAGTAAATATATTTTCGGAATTAACACAATAGTAGTATCATTAATACTACTAACCTATCTATTCCCATTTAAAAAACTCAAGACCAATTTTGTAACTTTGTCTCTAATCACTTACAATTATGTTTGATAAAAGCAGGCATCATGCCATCTGGTATTAGAGAATTCCTTGGATTCATCTGCATCAATGCTTCTTGTACCTCACCTTTTGTATAACCATTGCATAAAATCAAAATAGCCTTCTCTAAAATCCTTTTATTAATCCTCAAACAAATCTGTCCCATTGTTGGTGGACTTGTAGATGTATAAATATGTGAAAAATGGTCTACAAATTCTCTATGAATGTAATCCTTATCCTTAAAAGCCTCAGCTCTGTTACTATATATCCTAAGAGTTGCATTATTTCTGTTTCACTGGGAAGCCATTACATGAAAAGAATTGGTATTTCGATCACCATCCTTCAGGCACACGACCTTTGACCTTTGGCACTGCATTATCTCTTCACACCGTAGTAATTCTGCCAACTATTCTTGTTTCAATTTTAGATCATGCCAATCAAAATTAAAATGACTTGGTCTCGTCTTCTGTTCTAAAGCAGTAGAATATTCCTGAATTTGGTGTCCCAAACAACCAAACTCTTTATCCCAAGCTTTTAACATAGCCTTATGAGTACCTAATTTTATTGCTAATAGTCGAAACTAAACTATTGTGCTAGACCTTCATGCTTTAAGTACAGTTTCCTCATACCTAGCATGCCGAATCCAATATTCACAAATAATTCTTGGTTTCTGCTTCTCGTCATTGACATTATTCCTACATAAATCAAACAAAAGCACGAAATTATCAGATATGGATGGGAATAAATGGTCCTCAATGCCAGACGGAACATATCCCACCATGCCTTTGCTACACAAACCTTTAGCTAGCCTTTCTTCCACCTTTATATCTTGCATCCCTTACTCTATGTAAATGATGAGCCTTGCATTGAAGCTCCATAAACTTACCATCATCCATCACATTTAAAAAGCCTCAATTTGCCACTATGGTCAAGAGGAGCTGCCCATTTTTCCTCACTGTGTAATAATTCGTTAAAGTCCCTTATATAAAACCAAGGAATAACCACTCCTTGATTTAACCTCCGAAGTAACTCTTAACTAATGTCGGGAAATTGTTACTGGATTCCCATACAAACCAATAAATCTCCAAGGGTTTATGCCATTTTTAGTTGCAACCACAACATTGATATGAGATTCAAAGGAAGACCTAACCTCAGCTCTTACATGTTCCTCCCACATCAAAGCCAAACCCTTACACGTCTTACACTGTCCACCACAAAAGACCAATGAAAGCCCCATTTATAATGTAACCACTCCATTTTCATATTGTCTCACTTGAGAAGAGTATTTGGGGTCTATATTTCTTGACCATTTTGGTCAACTCATGAGATAACTAAGAGGACCCCATCCCTCAGTAGTTCACATTATGAACCTCATTGATCTCAATAGGGTTAATTTATATCACCAAACTCTATCGATATAAAATGACTAACATAACCCACTTTTCTATCAAAAAACACATCCGAACCCTCCTTGCCTCTACTTCACATTCATTAAAACCTGCAAATTCTAAATCATGCTTCTTAACTTTTGCATGTCCTAAACCAAGCGTGGAGTGGTCCTTAGCATTGCTGATCCAATAGCACTGTATTGTGACAACAATAAAACCATTGCACAAGCTAAGGAACCCCAATCTCACCAATAGTTCAAACAGATACTCAGGCTCTTCCATGACTAATGGGCTGTAGTGTAAGTGGAAGAATGTTAGTGTATGCACTATGAGCCAATCAAATTTGGACTTGTATTACACTTATGACATTGTGATTGTTTTTGCTATTTAATAATACATGACATTTATTTATCATTATTGATTATATTTAATTTGCTCAAGTCATAATAAAATGATAAAGTTCCTAGAATAATAGATTTGTATCAAGGGAATTAAAGTAGTGTCTTTGATGATGAGAAGGGACATCAGTGATAATGTAAGACTAACATGTGTTAAATTCCTTTGGGTGACTGATCTCACATGTCATGGATATGGTGATATCCAATCAGCACATGCATGATCATTGTGAATGAATACATTGGATTGACCCATCTTAAGAACTCTATGTGGATCGTTATATTAGTGTCATTAGATGTTCTCAAATGGTAATGGTATATGTGATCCTTAAACTTGAGATCACCATGGTATCCTATATGTGAATTGGTGTACTTTGATGCTGGTAAAAGTAGCTCGATAAGGGTTGTAAGTAAGACAGTAATTGGGTACATCATGAACTATACGAGGGTTGTAAGTGATCAAGATAGGATTCGTCCCTCTTGGTAACAAGAGTCTATATCTCAAGACCTTTCAATAGAGATTAATGATTGAAAATTTGTGGTCACAGTACAAATGAGATTTAAGATGAGATCTTGAATTCATTTGATCGAATCGTTTATGTTGAGATTAAGAAACAATGTAGTTGAACTTAATAGAAATGAAATGTTCCATACTCTACGTTCAACTGAGATCTTAGGTGACGAATGGATCGAATTATATGGTAATTACTCATTGAAAGGTTGTCACTAACTCACCAACATTTTCATTACTTGGCTAGCCATGATACGTTGCTAGGTGCTAATCTTGGCTTCTTATTTATGAATAAGATTTTGAATTACTGCCAATGTAATGGAAGCCTAAAGGGTCACACACAATAAGAGTATGACCAAAACAAGATAATTAGAGTTGGATTCATGTGATGAATCCTAGTACAAGTTGGATTTCTAGTGAGAATAGAATTCTGTTCCAATTAAAATTCGAAATTTAATTAATGGTAATTTTTAGCCCGATATGATTAAAGGGTATTTTGTTTTTTTGAATTATAATGAGATAATAATTATGATTTATTAATTTAATAATTCATGGATCGTCCAAATTAGTAATCCGAATGCATGACCAATTGGCTGTAATGCAAGTGGGAGATTGTTAGAGTATGCCCATGAGTCAATTGGATTTGGATTAAGTAATTTTAAAGGGCCTAAATGACCTAATCTAATTGAACTAAGGCTAAGGCTTTTTAGGCTTTTGTTAAGAGGCACTATATAAACAATTAAGTCTAAAAGTTAGACAGAATGTTTTTTATAGCTGCTCTGCCTCTTAGAGCTAGCACTCATAAAACAATACCCTTGCTCCTCCTTTTGTCTAGGTAAAGGTCCTATTTTGTGTCTTGTGTAGATACCGTTAAGGGCTTCTCTCAAATATGAGTTTCAAGTTTATGATAAATCGAGGGTTGTTTGTGGGCTGTCAAATTCAAAAGTTGAACTTTCCACACAAGTGATATCGAAAAAGGTAAGTTTCCATCCTGAAAGCAATTTGTTTTATGATCTTAATGATTTTTGGTTTTGTTGTTTTTAATCTGTTGCTTCTTTTTTGTGTATGACATGATAAATTGTGTTAGCTTTAAATTGACATAGATATTTTGAAATGATGAAAACTTAAGCAAGCTTTAATGTTTTAATTCACATTGTAAATTTGCCTTATCACACATGATTTTCTCAATACATTTTAAGCAATCATATCAAACATTAAGACCATGACTTATTGATACATTCTTATTGGTCTTAATACTTTATAATATGTATTGAATATATTTTAAGAAAATTACTTGACAAATTTTTTGGACTCAAATTCATGTTTTCAAAGTCATGTTATATTTAAAAATACTCAAAATTGGTTTTAGAATGTTTTTAATTCCTAAAGACCTAGAAAAGGCAAATAAATATTATAAGGGATAGATCCCCTGATCAAAGGGATGGATCCCCTGTCTGAAGGGATGGATCCCCTGATCAAAAGGATCAATCCCCTGAGGAAAGGGATCGATCCCTTTATGGCAGAAAGGTCCCTCAGCCCAGAATAAGTATTCTGGAATGAAGGGATCGATCCCTTATGGAAAGGGATCGATCCCTTTACCCGAAAATAGCCTGTAACGGCTAGTTTTTGTGAGATAATGGTCATATTCGATGTTTTAGCTCCACCCAACGGCTAGAATACATCTAAGGGACTATAAATAGAGGCTTAGAAGCTAAAGAAAGCAAGAGGAACTACTCAGCAACTCCAAAACTCATATTTCTCAAATCCTCAAGCCTCAACAACAAATCAAGAGCTACAAAGTCTTCATCTTCCATCATTAACATATCTCTTGTATTGCTTAGCACAAATATTGTATAGGCTTTTCTTTGTGCCTAATTTCTGTAATCATTTACCTACTTAGAGGTTTTCTTTGATTACATCTCTTGTAAACCAAATCATTTCTTGTAAAAGGGGAGGTTTCTCTTTAGCCTAAGAAAAAGAGGGAGGTTTCTCTTAAGCCTGCAAAAAGAGGGAGTGTAACACAAATTCAAGAATAGTGAATTTGGGAAAAATCCTTGGGAGCGTCTCAAGGTAGAGGACGTAGGCAAGTTGCCGAACCTCTAAAAATCGCTTGCGTACATTTCTCTTTCCCTACTCTCTTTATTTACTTGCAATTATAATTGTGCTTATTGTATTGAATTTGAATTGCATGATTGAATAGCCTAGAGAACTTAGAAAATATTTATATAGGCTAGAGAATTTAGAAGAATCGAAAAACGAGCTTAAGGTTAGTTAAAAACCGATTCACCCCCTCTCGGTATAGCCTATAGAGTCAACAATTGGTATCAGAGCTTGGGCTCGAGATTGATTTAGACTAACCTCTATCGAGCAAAACGATCTTAAATGACTCACTTGAATGTAGGCACATCCTTAGGAAAAGAGGGACAATCATTAGTTAGACCTCCACTCTTCAATGGTGAGAATTATTCATATTGAAAAACTAGAATGATGTTATTTGTACAATCAAATGATTATGAAGTGTGGAGAATTATAGTGAATGATCCTAGAATTCCCATGAAGAAAGTAGATGGAAAAGATGTCCCTAAGAGTGAGGATGAGTGGGACACAAATGACATGAGAGTCGCACAATTGAATGCTAAGGCTATGCACACTCTCTTTTGTGCATTATGTCCCAATGAATATAATAGAGTCTCCCTATGTGAGAATACCAAGCAAATATGGGACAAATTAGCTATCACACATGAAGGGACCAATCAAGTGAAAGAGACCAAAGTAGGAATGCTCACACATGATTATGAGCTATTTAGGATGAAAGAATATGAGTCCATTAGCGAAATGTTCACTAGGTTTAATGATATAATTAATGGACTTAAGGCTCTAGGCAAGGCTTATTCCAATGTTGAAATGGTAAAGAAAATTTTGAATAGCTTGCCTAAATCTTGGGAGGCAAAGGTAACCGCAATAGAAGAGTCTAAAGATCCAAATACCTTGTCTCTAGATGAACTTATGGGCTCTTTACTTACATATGAGATGAAATTGAAAAGAAATGAAGAGCCTTCAAAGAAAATAGGGGTAGCACTTAAGTCTTCCACTCATGAGGTCATTGAAGATGATAGTGATGAGAGTGGAAATGAGGAAGAAAAGGAAATGGCAATGTTTGCCAAAAGATTCAATAGGTTCATGAGAATGAATGAGAGAGAGCAAAATAGGAGACATCATAGGGGAGAGTCAAGTAGAAGAGAAAAAGACCCCTTAGTGTGTTATGAGTGTAATGAACCGGGTCATACTAAGTTAGATTGCCCCTTACTTAGGAAGGAAAAGGATAGGACACCTAGGAAGAAAGCATTTGTGGCTGCATGGAGCGATAGTGATAGCTCCGATGAGGAAAACATAGATAATGAGGTAGCTTACTCATGCTTTATGGCTATTAGTGATGATGAGGCTAGCTCTAGTTCTAATGAAGATAATGATTTTACATTTGATGAGTTACAAAATGCTTTTAATGAATTAGCAAATGAATTTCAATGCATGAATTCTAAATATAAGAAAATCATTGCTAATTTTAAAAATTGAAAAGGAAACCTTGACCAATGTTAAGCTAGAATTAGAGAAGAAACTAGAAGAGGCCAACTTAGAAATAAATGAGTTAAATAAAAAGAATACAAATTTGCATAACTCATTCTCTAGGTTCTATATGGGTCAACAAAAATTAGATCACATGCTTGAGACCCAAAGAGCTTTCTTTGACAAAGATGGGTTAGGATATAAGGCAATACAAAAAGAAACTCATCTAAAGAATTTCCTAGTGAGAAAAAAATACTATGCACGATTTATCTCTTACATGCTCACTATGCAATAGAATAGGACATTCTTCATAAGCATGCACAAATAGAAAAACCACATTTAGAGGAAGAATGGTTAGAAAAATGTGGGTGCCAAAGCATGCAATAAATAATGATGATTTGTGGTTGAAATGGATCCCAAAAGGATCAAAAATAGTTTGCACTAACTCTCATGGACCCAAGAAAATTTGGGTACCAAAGCATGTTTGAAATTGTTGATGTAGAAGTGTTAGAGCATGAGAATACAAAGAAACAATGGAGTTCAAATGCTCTACACACCCCCCATGGAGATTGCTTATGCCAATAAGAAAGAGGAAGAGCTTAAGAATCCATACTTGACAAGGTCATAACAATTCTTCAAAGAATGGCATAAGGTGGATTTAACTATTCAATGCAAAGCATTCTCTAGCAAAGGAGTTTTGTAAGCTTAAATCCTATTTCTTCAGTACTCATTTTTGCTAAAATTATTTATATGTTTTATTGAGGCACTTGGTTGATGATTCTTGATGCATTGTGAGTTGAATGAGTGAACAAAAAGGCATGACAAAGATTTTTGATTGTTTGATTATAATACTTGATGCATTAAATGAAAAGCATGATTTGTGATTTTGAAATGATTATTGGATTTTTGCATTTTGAGCAAGTTTCCTATGTGTTGATAATGTATTTACTTGTCTCAAAATACCAAATATGTCGTATATGCAAAATGCCATGTCATGAGCAATAATGAAGAACTTGTATGTTGGAAATAATGGCATGTTGTTCACAAGATGTATGATTTGATGATATATGTGCTTAAAACCTATGTGAACAAGTTTGTTTTGACATATTTGTGGTTTCCAATGCTTTAGTTTTGTCAAAATATGCTTAACTCTTAAAATGACATCCTTTGAGGCAAAAAATGCATTTTATTGTGTAAATTCTTTCAAAATTGCAAAATCTTTTGTAAAATGGTTTTTCATTCATGTTTTCCATTCATTCAAGTCCAAAATCATGTTTTACAAATGTTTAAACCCTTACTTGGACTTAAAATACTCAAAAACGAAGTTTTGGTACCTCAAAGGTTGGATTTTCTGTCAAAAACTGCAGAAACAGGATGAGGGATCGATCCCTCAACAAGCAGAATCGATCCCCCTTGAGCAGAATGTAGGAAATCTGCATTCTGGAGTTAAGGGATCGATCCCCCTCCTCTAGGGATCGATCCCTCCAGGCCAAAATGGCTTTTCTACATGTTTTCAACCGAAATTGAGAAAAACTTTTCATTGTTTTGATACTTTCTCTCTTCTCAACTTAAAATTCATTGTTTTAACTTCTTTTTGATGATCTTTAAACTATGAAAATTCATTTTTCATTGATATCATGCCTCAACTCCATCAATTTGTATCATTTTCAACAAATGGTATCACTTTCAACAATCAATATCATTTTTATTGAACTCACAAGTGCAAAATCATTCTTCTTGTTGAAAACATTCATGAATTGCATAAATCTTGAAATAATCTTGAAAAATATTTTCAATGAATGCTTAAACATAATTTTTGAGATTTATCTCAATGATTTGTGTATATATTTGAGAATTTGATGAACTTGTGCATCACGAATATTGATCATTCCTTTTGTTCATCTTAGTCAAGCATGCTTATAGGATTATGTCTCTTAGCCTGACTTATCAATTCCACACTAGGTTTCATGATAATTATACATCTAGTGGATTGATTTCAAATGTAAATTCAACAATTGGTAATGGTTATTGGCCTATAATTTTTGATGGTAAATGGATCCTAAATGTTCAAATGCATGAAACTTTATCATCCATGTACTTAAATTTTTCTTATGGCCAAATTATTAAAGAACTTGGGCTTTAATGACAACACTAACATTCAAAGATAAATGCAAACTTGAACATATGTACCTTGATTAATATCCATGCATTTATTATATGAATCTTTCCTTGCTCATAATTGGTTAAGGACTTGAATTGGAAAATGAGCATAGGATTTTTATGCGTGAAACCATGGAAGAAAATGTGTTTGCTTGAATTCCTTGATTTTTTGAATCTTCCATATGGTATAAATTTGTGAATATGAATATGGATTAATACTTTATGATAGTGTGCTAATGATTAATTGATCCATATGCATATTTGATGATGTGTGTTGTGTTCTCGCATATTTAGAATGACTACTTTCTTGACATGAGCACACTACACATAAATATTGGATTCATGCAAAATGTGTAAGTCAACCATTAGTAACAATTGGTATTTAGATTGAAATTACAATTAGTATCATTAGCAACCATATTTTCAACAATTGGTAAGCCAAAACTAAATTGCCAATTGGTATGAGCTTTAAATTGACAATTCTTCTTGTGCTATTTAGTTTGAAATGACAAATAGAGAAGAATCCATTTAGGATTTTTTTGCATGAAACTCTTGTGTGCTAGAATTTGTAATTAATTGCTATATGTCCTAATTCTATGCACACTCTTGCTTGAACGTGATTTATGAGCTCATGCATATGATATGTCATCTAATTTTAGCTCATAATCATGATGTATTACCATGCACCTTAGTTGGACTTTAGAGAACAATTGATATACTTAGGTGCTTAATAGGATTGAAATGAGCAAGTCATAGACCTTAGTAGATATTTATAAACAACTTGCTTCATTATTTACCAATTGGAAACTTCTTGCGAAATTATTTATAAACAATTGGTATAGGATCATAAGTCATATTCTTTGCATGAATATTTCATACTCTTTATGGATATTGACTTATTTATTTGTGCTATGAGTCCCATGTACTAACATGTTTCTTGTTGGATGGAGCATATTTATTTGTTCTCACATAGCTATATTTTTAGGGGGAGCATACTTTTTATTTTTCCTTCTTTTTGCTATGACAAAAAGGGGGAGAGATATTAAGGTATTAAGGGGAGAGATAATAGGGGAGAAAAAGTTTGAAAATCTCTTTTGGAAAATTCTCTTCAAACTATGCTTACATTAAGGGGGAGCTTTATAAAATCCTGCTTTATTTGAGGGCGAGTATTTTATTAAAGAATTTTCAAAGCAAATTTACATTAAGTTTTGTCATATAAAAAAGGGGGAGATTGTTAGCTTTAAATTGACATATATATTTTGAAATGACGAAAACTTAAGCAAGCTTTAATATTTTAATTCACATTGTAAATTTGCCTTATCACACATGATTTTCTCAATACATTTTAAGTAATCATATCAAACATTAAGACCATGACTTATTGATACATTCTTATTGGTCTTAATACTTTATAAAATGTATTGAATATGTTTTAAGAAAATTACTTGATAAATTTTTTGGACTCAAATTCATGTTTTCAAAGTCATGTTATATTTAAAAATACTCAAAATTGGTTTTAGAATGTTTTTAATGCCTAAAGACCTAGAAAAGGCAAATAAATATTGTAAGGGATAGATCCCCTGATCAAAGGGATGGATCTCCTGTTTGAAGGGATGGATCCCCTGATTAAAGGGATGGATCCCCTGTCTAAAGGGATGGATCCCCTGATCAAAGGGATCGATCCCCTGAGGAAAGGGATCAATCCCTTTATGGCAGAAAGGTCCCTTAGCCCAGAATAAGTATTCTGGAATGAAGGGATTGATCCCCTATGGAAAGGGATCGATCCCTTTATCCGAAAATAGCTTGTAACGGCTAGTTTTTTGTGAGACAACGGTTATATTCGAGTTTTGGCTCCACCCAACGGCTAGAATACATCCAAGGGACTATAAATAGAGGCTTAGAAGCTAAAGAAAGCAAGAGGAACTACTCAGCAACTCCAAAACTCATATTCCTCAAATCCTCAAGCCTCAACAACAAATCAAGAGCTACAAAGTCTTCATCTTCCATCATTCACATATCTCTTGTATTGCTTAGCACAAATATTGTATAGGCTTTTCTTTGTGCCTAATTTTTGTAATCATTTACCTATTTAGAGGTCTTCTTTGATTACATCTCTTGTAAACCAAATCATTCCTTGTAAAAGGGGAGGTTTCTCTTTAGCCTAAGAAAAAGATGGAGGTTTCTCTTTAGCCTAAGAAAAAGAGGGAGGTTTCTCTTAAGCCTGCAAAAAGAGGGAGTGTAACACAAATTCAAGAATAGTGAATTTGGGGAAAATCCTTGGGAGCGTCTCAAGGTAGAGGACGTAGGCATGTTGCCGAACCTCTATAAATCGCTTGCGTACATTTCTCTTTCCCTACTCTCTTTATTTACTTGCAATTATAATTGTGCTTATTGTATTGAATTTGAATTGCATGATTGAATAGCCTAGAGAACTTAGAAAATATTTATATAGGCTAGAGAATTTAGAAGAATCGAAAAACGAGCTTAAGGTTAGTTAAAAACCAATTCACCCCCTCTCGGTATAGCCTATAGAGTCAAGAAACTGAAACAACGAAACCTTGCACTATCCATTTCCCTATTGTCACTAAGGATATAAATAGCGGTTATGAGGCGGTATAGGAAATGTTATTTTGTGGTTTCGGCTCCTTTTGACACTGATATCTACCACAACTTAGATATGAATTTCATTCGCATACTTAGTAGTTTGTTATGGTAGGAAAATAACATGATTGCAGAAAAAAGCAGTCTTATTGGCACGTTACAACCGTTACTTTTTTTTTAATTTTGCATTATGTCATGCAATGGAACTTTTCCAGAATAGATAAAAATCCTATATCTAAACGATTTCAACAAATTAATGACTCAATCAAGTTAAAAAATGAATTAATTCATAGTTTTGAGTTTTGATTCAAAGTTAATTATAAGTTTTGGCTTAACCATTACCAATTTATTCTTCAAGATTTAGGTTTACTCTTGGTGTAGTGATGCACCACTAGTGCTTTTGTCTCCAGTCATGGCACAGATGAGATGAGATTTGGAAGTTAACAAATCTTTGAGGGGTAAGCCATGGGGGAAACAGAAGAAAGTTTGGTTGATCTAGTTGGGGTGACGAGATTTGTTATGAGATATGATGAAGGAAAAAGAATAGAGACAGTGAAAACTAAGATAAAGAAAAGAAACATGAGAAAAGGTAGGGTGGAGTCATGTGTGTCTTTAAATTAAAATATTAATTTTTTGTTACTTTTAGATAAAAAATTGAGAGGATGACCAAATAATAATTGCTACAAAAACGATATTTGAGAATATTTTATAAATTTAAATTTTTAATGAAAATTTGAGAGGGAATGGGAGGTGTGTATGAATTTTTGTATGTATTATCATTTAGAAATTAATCAATGTTAATGATTAATTAATACTTTGAAGGTACTAATGTGTTGTTTTTTAATGTGTTGAATGAAAATTAGGTTGCTAGTTTAATTATTTCTTGTAATTAAAAACAAAAATTTATCATCTAACAAATTTTAATATTTATAATCATAACAATTCATTGATATATTAATGTATAATTTTTAAATATTCGCATTAACAATCTATAGAGTTTTTTAAACAAAAAAACTGTGAATAATTTATTTAATTATGTAAGCCAATGAGCCATATACTACTTCAAATATCATGAAATAAGAGTTTGTATGGTTAGAATTATTATTTATAAGATGCGTATGGTTTAGGATCTTGTTCTCTATCCTATGATGGATAAGTAGAACCTTTTCTAGAGTCTTAGTACTCTTTATCCTTTTGTCTTTCTAAGAGGGGTTTTCTTTGCTCTCTGTTGTCCTATTTTCGGTGTTTTGGAGGTTTTTTTACTATTTTTCTTTTGGGATTTGGGAGAGTGTAGTCTTTGATTATGGCTACCACCTTGACCCACAATTATGGTGTTTGGCGATAAGGGAAATGAGGTTGGTGAAGAGGTAGAAGAAGACATTATTACAGATCTTGATGTTCTAGAGTTAAGCACTGATAATGAAGTCAACAGGCAGGTGAAACATCACTCTTTAATAGGGAAGGCAGTATTAGATAAAATCATCAATATAGGACAGCTTCGAGTTATTCTTAGCAAAGCCTGGCAGATTGATGAAGGTTTAGAAATCCATGAGATGGAAAGAAACCTTTTTCTTTTTGTCTTCAAAGATGAGAAAGAGAATAGGAGAATACTTAGGCAAGGGCCATGGTCAGTCATGGACAGCCATCTTATGATGAAGGAATGGCCATCAGAGGCGGTGTTAGAGGAAATCGACTTCTCTACAACTAAGTTTTGGGTCCAGCTAAATAACCTTCCTCTAGCCTATCTTACTAAAGAAAATTCAGAAAAAATTGCCTCTATCTTTCCAAAATTGCTAGAGATAGATTTTGATCGCTCGAATAGGATCCAGTGGAATGGCATTCTTCGTATGAAAGTTTCGATTCGTGTTGGAGATCCTTTGAAAACAGGTTTTAATTTGAGAAGGAAGGATAAAACAATCATATGGGTCTCTTTCAAGTATGAGAGACTACTCGATTTATGCTTTTACTGTGGGAGGATTAGACATGTGGCAAGAGATTGCTCTTTCAAACATGATGGTACAAAGAAGTTAAATTTTGGCCACTGTTACGAGCTGCTCAATGGGGTAAAAAGGATAGGGGTCAAAGTCTTGGCTTTCATAAACAGGATGACAAATCAAGGAAGGGGAAAGAGGAAGAAGAAGTGCGTGTTTGCAACTTGCTTGAAGGGGCAGTGAGACACACAAAAGGCAAACGACCTTTGAATCCTGTCATAAAAGTAAATGTGATGGAGAAGGAACGTAGGAGCTTTTTCCGAGAGGTTGACTTGCAGTGTCGGGATTTAAGGCTTTTTGAATCCTTGGAGATGGTTCAAACATTGGAAGGATATAAAGAAAAGCTAGTGCACAGAGACGAGTAGTCCAAGGTTGAGAGTGATGAGAAATAGGTGGCAGGGCTAGAGGGTATTATAAAGGAATGGGCTTATAGTGATATGGATGTTGTGGGCCATAACAGTAAGGGCCCAAAAAAAAAGGAAGAATAGAAGAGGAATGGGTCTTAGGGAAAAAACAAAAATTCGAAATGAAGACCCAAATAAATCAATGGGTCTATTAAACTCAGCCTAGCATGTGGAACTTAATGCAAATTGGTGGGGCCAGGATAATTCTTTTTTAAATACACTTTTTAGTCATAGGGAACACAATAGGAGATCAACTTTGATTGAAAGTTGGAAGACGAGCTTCAAAGGAAAAAGAAGGGGGAATAGGAGGTTATTATAGATAAAAAGGGCAGCTTGGGTGAAAGTTAGTATGGAGCAAAGAAGGATTATAAAGGAAGTGGTGATGCTTTGTGATGAAGGAGGAAAACAAAAAGCGCATAAGGTCTGTAACATTTCAATAATGGAATTAGAGGAGGTTCCAGAGGTTTTATCAGGAAAAGATAGTGAAAGGGTGGTGGTGGCTAACCCCAAACAGTCACAAGGGGATAAATGGGTATACTGTCTTGGAATTGCCAAGGGCTAGGACAAATCTAGGCAATTCAAGCTCTTCTAGAGCTCATTCAGAAATACTATACCTCCATTGTTTTTTTGATGGAGACTAAGCAGAAAAGAGGGAAGTTGGAAAGGTTAAGAAATCAGTTTGGATTCGTGAATGGTTTCTATGTGGATCCAAGAGGCAAGCCAGGTGGGCTTGCGATTTGGTGGATGGATGGTTTTGATTTGGAGGTACTTACTGAATCCAAATTTTTGATTGATGTCAGACTTAATCTTAATTGGAATTCATCTTGGTTTTGCTCTTTTATTTATGGAAACCTGCAATGTGAAGGAAGAAGGGAAATGTGGGCAATGATTAAAGCACTTCGGGATAACTTAAATGTCTCTTGGTGCTGTGTTAGGGACTTTAATGTAGTGTGCTCTCAGGAAGAGAAAATAGGAGGTAGATTGATTGATTAAAGGATGGTGGAGGATTTTAATCCTTTTCTTGATGAGTGTGGGCTCTTCAGATGGACCTCTTTGAGGCCCAATTTACTAGGTCTAATCGTAGAGGTGGGGAAGAGAACATTATGGAACAACTTGACAAAGTCCTTTTTCAGTGGAGTGGAATTAGGCTTTCCCATTTGCCCAAGCTGTGACTAAGGTGGCGATGGCTTCTGACTATTGTCCGATAATTTTGAAACTTAAAGGGGTTGGCAGAAAAAGGATCCGAGATTTCAAGTTTGAATCAAAATGGCTCTTGGATCAGGAATGCCAAAGAGTTGTGCAACAAGCTTGGAACTTAGAAGTTATTGGGTCATGAATGTTTTGCACCCAAAGGAAATTGCTTAATAAAAGTAGGTAGCTCAAAGAATAGAGTAAAGTGAAGTTTCAACACCCAAGATAGGAAATTAAGAGGTATTTAAGTAGAATTGTTGAAATTCAAGCTATTCCTCTTAATGAATCTCTTAAGGAGGAGGAAAAAAATTTAAAACAACTGGTTGATGAGAGATGGAAGATGGAAGAGAGGTTTTGGCATCAGAGGTCCAAAATTGATTGGTTAAAGTTTAGGGACAAGAATACGAGGTTCTTCCATATATCTACAATGCAACGGAGACAACAAAATGCAATTCTTAAAATAAGAGGAAGTGATGGTGAGTGGATTACTGATGATAGCGAGATTGCTAGCTTCATTACTTCTCAAAGATAATAGCTAACAGACTTAAGAAGATTCTCTCAATGGTGGTCGTACCAGAATAGTCAGCCTTTGTCCTAGGGAGGCAGATCCAGGACAATATTTTTGTTGCACATGAAGCTTTCCATGCCATTAAGAATCGCAAAAAGGGAAAAGGGTGGTGTCTTCACTCTAAAACTTGATCTTAGTAAAGCCTATGATAGAGTGGATTGGGTTTTCTTGAAGAATTTACTTTTGAAGATGGGATTCAATGCTGATTCGGTTAAAAAAGTGATGGAATGTATTTCAACTTCACAATTTTCTATTATTTTGAATGGCGAAAGAAGGGAAGCTTTTCAACCATAATGGGGCTTAAGACAAGGAGACCCGTTGTCTCCCTATCTCTTTATTCTGGTTGGAAATGTTCCATCTAATTTGATTGAGAGAGCCTTAAGCCAAGGTAGTTTGCAGGGGTTTAGAATTAATAACAGGTGCCTAGTTTTGAGTCATTTGTTATTTTGCGGACGACTATTTGGTTTTTGCAAAGGCTAGCCATCATAGTTGTAATGAAATCCTGTCCATTCTTTAAAAATTCAGAAATGCCTCAGGCCAAGTTGTCAACTTCACAAAATTTGCTATCTTTGTCTTACCCAATTCGAAGATTGAGGTTAAACAGGCTTGTATGGAGAAGTTAGGGGTCTCGGAGATGGAAAATTCATCTCATTATCTTGGGCTTCCTTCAATCTGGGGTAGAGGAAAGAAAGAGGCACTTAGTTTTGTCATGGATAAGGTTAGAGTCAAGGTACAAACTTGGAAAGGTAAATTGTTGTCTTAGGTAGGTAAGGAGGTCCTATTGAAAGCAGTACCTACAGTGGTGCTAGTGTATATTATGAATTGTTTCAAACTCCCTCTATCTTTCTGTCAAAAGCTTAATGCGTTACTTAATAGATTTTAGTGGGGTGGTGAAGGACATGAAAGCAGGCGAATTCATTGGATGAAATGGGGAAAGTTGGCAAATCTTAAGTCAAAGGAAGAATGGGGCTTAAAGATTTTCATCTCTTCAATAAAGTGCTCCTTGCTCAACAAGCTTGGAGATTACTGACCAACCCAAATCTTCTCTAGAGCAAGATTTTCAAGGGAATTTATTTCCCCCACTCATCTATGTTTGATGCTCCTAAAGGAAAGGTGTCTTCTTGGGCCTGGAAAAGTATTCATGAAGGGATTGAAGTTTTGAGGCTCGGAACGAGATGGAACATTTGTAATGGGTGCCAAATTTTAAGATAAATGGATTCCATCTCTAGTCTCTTTTATGATCTCTTCCCCTTATCCAATGGGATAGGCCCTTGTCTTGTTTCTAATCTTATTGATCTGATTAAACGTAACTGGAAAATTGATTTGTTAAGAGAACTCTTTAGTCATGAGGAGGTGGATGCTATCAGTTCTATTCCCATTGGCAACCCTAATAGCTCTGACTTACTGGTTTGGCATTTTTCTACTAAGTCGTGGTTTAAACTTCTCCAGAGTAGTGCCTTTTCTCCTTTGCCAATTGTGTCCAATTCTAGAGAGTTGCCTGATGCTTCATTTTGGAAGAATGTATGGGATTTAAAAGTCCCCCAGAAGATTAAATGTTTTGTGTGAAAATCTTGTCATAATGTGCTTGCTACAAATGAAAATGTTGCTAGAAGGTTACGATAGATGGAATGTAGTTGCTATAGATGTGATCAGGAGCCTGAAACATTGGAACATGTTCTCTTGTTCTGTCCTCAAGCAGCAGCAGTCTGGGCGATATCAAGGTTTAATTATAAACCAAGTAGGGATGGATTCTTGGATTTCAAACAATGGTAAAAGGAAGCTGTGTGCCCATTGCCGGATTTTGGTTCTTTTAGTGCTAAGGCTTTGATCGCATGGCTGTGTTGGCATATTTGGAAGGATCAAAATGATTTTGTTTTTGAAAGAATCCTTAGTGATCCAATGGAAATTTGGCATGTAGCATGGAAGGATTTTCATGAGTTTTTAGCGGAAAGAGGCTTCCCTATTTCTTCTCCTAATGATAGCAAAGGACTTTAAGCCTGGGTTAGACCACCAGTTGGGTTTGTTAAAATCAATTGTGATGCCTCTGTGGATTCGAGCTCAGGGAAAGCTGGGATTGCTGCTCTGGTAAGGGATGAGAATGGATGTGTGATTAATGGGGCCAACATGTTGGTTAAGACTAATTTTGTTGGTATTGTGGAAGCCATGGCAATCAGGCTTGGCTGTTACTTGGTTAAGAGCAGGGGATGGCAAAATGTCCTTTTGGAATCTGATAATAAGGAAATTATGTTGAGGCTTCAATCAAATCTCCGGTATTGGTGCTGGGAGACGTTGGCTATTGAGGAAGACATCCTTTTGTTGGTTGAAGATATTGAAAATTTTTCCTTTTGTTCTATTAGAAGAGCAACTAATTCCGCTGCTGACTGGGTTGCAAAGAAAACCCGTCTTAGATGCTGTCCTGTGGACTGGATCTTTTGTATTCCTCATGACCTTCTTTCTGGTGATTCGATGTAATTGTGAATTTTGGTGTTTTAACACCTTTATTTATGAACAATAAAAAGAATTATTATTTATTTAATTTTATAATAAAATGTGCAAACATAAAAAAAAATTCATGATCGCCATGACCATTGGAACCCCTATTTAATCCTTGACACTCGTAACCACGACAAACGCGAAACGAATGCAATTTAAATCCCTAGTCATCATTAGTGTTTATTGCAGATGTGCCAACATGGGTTGTGAATAGCAACCCGGATACCTCGATTGTGAGTTCCCTCTATGGACATTTGTAGTAACATTAGTATTCATAACAGCATAAATCATACCACTTCCTCGAAAAGCACCTGAGAATTTCTTAGGGCTTTTCATTCGCACACATAGACCGTAAACTCGTGTAAGATTCCATTTTTCCTTCTTTTGTTTAACTGCAACAACACAGTCGGAGACTCCTGGTGGTCAAGGCATCCATAGACAACACAAAACTTCGAAGTCTTTCATAAAGGGACGAGACTAATCGAACCACCATTTCCTGGCAACAAAATTTTGTGCCCCTTTTCAGAGGCCTCTTGACATCCATATTAACATGAACCCCAAAGCAATCTCCCTCCCCCCCAAGCCATGTTATCTCCCTGCATGATCCACTTCCTCCACATCCCCTATTATTTCACCAAGAACTATCCCTATATAGTATGATTCATCTGTACATACCTAAAATGGATAGTGGAACATGTTAATCCAATCAGGAATAATTAAACCATTAAAATCCTTCAAAACCACCGGGGATTTGTTAAATGACCATAGTTGTGCCATTAGAACCTCTTCTTTCTTTTTTTGATCTCCATAATAAAATATAAACATGCCTTCTCCCACTTCTCGTATCAATAGCCTCTCAGAAGGTACCATATCTTATGAAAGACACTCCTCATTGCCTCCAGATTGACCCCAGGTTTAGAGAGTTTTTTTTCGATCAAATAGCTTTCTTCCTTTACAAAAGTGTTCGCAACCCGTTCCTTTTCGATAACTACTTCTTATTCTGCTTTTGTGAGAGATAACTTTTGACCAAACTTCCTCCAAGCCTTTAGCCGTGACACAACGGAGCCAATAAAAAAAGGTATAATTCTATCAAGATTACGACAACAACAAAGAAAATTGTTTTTGGAAAATAATAATTATTCAAAACACTAAATAAACACTAAACTCGTATTCTCGCAACGTAGAAACTCCCATAAAACGGATGAAATACACAAGATCCCCTGTATAAATTATAAAAGGACACAAAGCTCTCTCTTGTTTAAAAATATCATCTTACCCCCTTTGACTGTTAAATAAAGTTAGTCAAACTGTTAGTTTAAGTAATATCAAGACACATCAGATAAAATTTGCCATGTCAGCTTTTTAAAATTAAAACCTTTATTTATTTTTAATTTAACTCAATAATCTGTTAATTATTAAAATAAAAAAACCCTAGTTTGTCGAAAACCATTTCTTTTCTCTGCCAACTTCCATCTTTGATCTCTCACAATTCAATATCTCTACTTCAAAAACAAAATGAGTAAATCCATCACTTCTCTTGGTTGCTAGGATTGAGGGAGCAAAATTCTTAGCTCACACATTCAACGATTATGTCAAAGGTATTTATATCATTGCATTTTTTTTAAGTTAAATTATTATTGATGAATTCTGACAATTCATTGGATCAAAACTATATGTGATTGAGATTAAAATATTTTTCTTTTATGAATCACTGCTCTCTTTCTCTTTCATGTGTATTCTTTCTTTTTCTCTTTCAATTCTTCTTAATTTCCTTTTGTATATATATGAAATTTCAATTAAATATTGAATGATTCCCTTTCACGTTTCAATTTTTTTGTGGATAAAAGATCACTACATATATATAGTTTGTTAAAGCACTTGAGAATAAATAAATCTCAAATATTAATTTTTTTTTAGTTAAGAGAATTGCATTTTGTTTGTAATGGGTTTTGATTTCGTATACTATGTTATGTTTTGTTAATTTGTAATCTTTTTTTCTCAGTTTTTTAAGAATCCAAATTACTTTTTTCAGTTTTTTATATTTATATTAATTTCTAATCCAAAAGTATTCAATTTTTGCAAAAGGTTTTGATTTGGGTGTGCTCTGTTATGTTGTAATTTTTTCTTGGTTTGTTTGTAGGAGTAAACATAATGAAACACAAGTTAATATGTCATTATAGTGACCAAATATATGTGGAAAATGATGTTGATCCTGATGAGTTTTCATTGATTGAGTTATTGGCAGTGGTTACTAAGTTTAAAAGTACTATTAATGTTTCCATCAAGACTGAAGATGGATTATTAATTCAAAGTGATGATGGTGTTATGGAAATGTTTAGTAGATATGCTAGTTTTGTGGATATTCATTTGTATATTCATGATGAAACTGTTGAACCTCCAACTGTAGCTTATTTAAATCGCTTATTTGAGAATAAGGGTGGAATTGATGGAGAAGTATGATGGATTAAATAAAAATGGTGAAACAATAGAGCTCAATGCTAATAAAGGTGGTTCAGTGGATTTTATTTTTTCAGGTGAAGTTAATAGGGACTTGATTTCAAGGGGTAAGGGCAAAAAAGCATTTACTAGTGTTGGTGTGAATGGCTCATCATCTATTGCATGTAAAGCTCATAAGTATTATACAAGGGACAAAAAGTGTGAAATTGTCTTAGGGATCGATGAGTGTGTAGATTTGCATAGTGAAGTCTATGCATTTACTGATGATGAAGATGATGAGTGGTTACCCAATCATGAAGATGCTAAAAATAGTTCTGATAATGTAGAGGTTAATTCTAACGCATATGATGGGGTTGATGGTGACGACAATGATGAGCTTAGTGATGTAGCCTTTGATTATTCTGGTGATGGGTTTGAAACTGATGAAGATAGTGGGTTGATAGCTCGGAAGGAAACAAAAACATTTGATTTAAATTGCAATTATCGTGCCAAACCATTTAAAAAGCAACCTGATGGAAGCATTGTCTTTGAACAGTATCAAGTTTTCACTAGTGTAAAACATTTTAGAGCCATTCTTCGAGATTATGGTGCAATAGAAGGTTATAATTTTAAAAAGATCAAGAATGAGGTATATCGAGTTACTGCGAAATGTCAAGCTGAGGGTTGCCCTTGGAGGATTCATGCTTCTGAAACTCCTGATAAGAAATCTTTTATGGTAAAAACACTTAATAATAAACATAATTGTATTAAGCCTATCAAGAATCTTAATGCTAATGCCCCTTGGATCGCAGAGAAGCTTGACTCTTCACTCAGAGTTGAACCCCATATGAGTTATGAATTAATGGCTGAGAGATTGAACACTGATTATGGAATTGTTGCCCATAAAAAGCAACTATACAGGGCAAAAAGAAGAGCAATGGACTTGAATCAAGACAACCATGCTGCAAGTTATAGCAAACTTAGAAAATACTTTGACTTGATTGCAACTAAAGATCCTAATGCAACTTTGCATATGGAGGTGGAGGATAGAGCTAATCCAGAGGTTGACCCATATGTGTTTAAAAGATTATTTTTGTGTTATTCAGCTCAAAAGCAAGGGTTTCAAGATGGGTGTAGACCGTTCTTGGGAGTCGATGGGTGTTTTTTAAAAGGTCCTTTCAAAGGGGTTTTATTATCAGCTGTTGCACTTGATGGAAACAATGGGCTATTTCCAGTTGCTATAGCAATTGTAGAGGGGGAAAGTTTCGAGAGTTGGAAGTTTTTTCTTGACTTGTTGCATATTTCCATTAGAGGAGGCACATTGGAACTACCATTCACCTTTATGTCAGATAGGCATTAGGTATATTATTATCATCTAATTACTTTATTAACATTGAAAATATATAATACAGTAACTACAAGTTTTGATGCACAAAAAATAACACAACCTATACCTCATAAATTACCTAGTTGTAGTACATAAATTAATTTTTTTTGTTTCTTTAACAGGGACTTATAAATGCTTTAGGAGTTTGTTTTCCAAATGCAGACCACAGATATTGTTGTAGGCATTTGTATGCCAACTTCAAAAATAACTACCCAGGCTTGCAGTTGAGATTCGATTTTTGAAATGCCTGTAAAGCTTCAAATGGGAAAGATTTCAAAGATGCCCAGTGAAGATGCTTGCAATTGGTTAAAAGCTTTGCCAATATCAAAATGGTGTAGGTTTGGGTTTGATTATACCTCGAAGAGTGACCACCTAACCAATAACTTCACTGAGTCATTTAATCAGTGGTTGTCAAAAGTTAGAGGTAAACCAATTGTTTCTCTGTTAGAATGCATTAGGTTGAAATTAATGCATTGGTTTAGTAAGAGATATGCTATGGGCTGTTCATGGGAGGGTAGACTAATGCCTAAAATCATGTCATTGTTGGATAAGACAACGTTGAAGGCAAGAGGATGTAAAGTTATACCTACAGCTACAGATAAGTTTCAGGTAATTGAGGGTCTTGTGAAACAGGTTGTTGACTTAGAGAAATGGACTTGCACCTGTAATATGTGGCAACTAACTGGTTTGCCTTGTAACCATGCGGTTGCATGTATTGGCTACAAAAGAGTAAAAGTTGAAGATCATTGTCATTGGTGCTATAGCAAGGTAAAATATTTGAAAGCTTATGGACAATTTATTCCACCCCTTCCTGAAAAGGATTTGACCCCAGATGATAATCAATATGCCATTCAACCTCCAATTATTAAGAAGAAAATAGGAAGGTCCCAAAGAAATAGAGGAAGAGAACTCAGGGAAGATCTTCCAAGAAAGAGAGCAAGTACAATGATATGTAAGAAATGTAAACAGCCTGGACATAACAAAAGGACATGCAAGGATACTCAAAGCTATTCACAAGTGAAGGTTCTAATAAACATGGTAGATATAATAGTTTTCTTCTAATCTGAGGCTCTTCTTTACTGTTTTATTATGTGCAAGTTCTTAAGCATTGTTTTTGAATCATTGTAATGTATATTGGTGAGAAAACGAATTTAGCAAAAATTAGAAAATGCATAAAATGGAGAATGTCTTGACATTTTTGTATGGTTGCTCAGTTTGTTATCATTGTTTTATCTGGTTGGGGTATGGAGCAGTGGTGGTTGCAAGACCTGATGTAGACTCTAGAGTCTAAACATACAATCCTGAATTTAACAGAATTAACAACCCATTGAAAAGTAAATAAATACTATATAAATTACAGGATTTCCATTTTCATTTTTCAATTGTCACATCTTTCAGCAAATCATAGACTTTGTCTTTAAAAATATTTGATCTTTTAACTTGAAGTAGGTCCCAAAGCAATAAGAGTTTTAGCCATTAGTTCCTAGCCAGAAAAGGTGATCTTTAACTTAAATTTACTTGATTGTTTAATATTTATAATTTTTAAATTTCCAAGTTTACTTAATGGTAAATTTTACAACTATATATCTTTTACCAAATGCCAAGAAAACTTAACTTGAAAGGTGTCATTCACATTAAAACTTAACAAATGTTAATACAACAACCAAAACCTCTATCTAATATTTGAACTTATTGCACAATCAGCTTCAAGGTAACATGTAATTAGAAACATAAAGAAACTTGTGACAATGAACTAGCATCTACGAATGCTCAGTGTTAACCCAAATGCTTTAATAATCTTTAGTAGACTTTTACAAAATGATATGACATAGATGTATTGAACGATATTGCAATGGATCTCCAAGAAATGAGTTGTTTTGGGACCAATGGGACTATTCCAGAAAGCTCTCAACATTATCATTTCAGCTTCTGTGCAACTTTTATTTATTTATTCCCAAGTGCTTCAGTTTTCTCTTCAACTCCTTGAGAAATAGACAATTATTAAAGCTCAAGAAGTTATCCACGAATGAACGTGCATTAAGAAATGATTCTTCAAGATCCTGAAAATGGACATATTTCAACCTTTAAGTTTCATGATCACATATAGTAACTAAGGTTCAACAAAAACAATAACACAAAGCAATTATATTGGTCTCAAATTGCTAAAAGAAAAGGATACAAAAGCATTGAATGTAAGTTTTTTTTAAATAAAAACAAATTAAAACCAATAATTTTTTTAAATAAAAACAAATTAAAACCAATAAAATACCAAACCAGCACCAAATTGTGTATCACAGTATCCATGAATCAACAACTAAACATGGGCTATCCTCTTTCCACTCATTTTTTGTTTTCTTTTAACTACTATCAAGCAAATTTTCAACTTTTTACAAAGTCCTTCATTTTAACCATCAAGGATAATTTTCATATCAAACTCACATAGAACTGGTTTAGTTTACTTTTCCTATCGTTCATATTGCCCAGATAATCTTTATCTTCTACTAATTGCCCAAAATCAAAGATAAATTTTCAAATTTTAATGCCATGAAAAAGAACCCAAAATACAAATCTTAAATCCCGCAAACAAAACAACAAAATTTAAAACGCATAAGAAAATTTGAAACCCTTAAATTAAAATCCAAACCCAAAATGCATAAATCCTTCAAATATCTTATTACCTTTTTAGAAATAAGAACAAAAACCAATCCAATTGTTGATTGTTGTAAAACCCATGTCCCTCTAATCTTGAAGAAGAGGTATTTTGAAGGTGAGCTTAGAAACTTTTGGTTCTGATTTTTAATCACAAATTAGCAAGAGGAAGAATAATTGTTTAGACTGTATAGGAAATCAGTAAATTTGTTTTTAATCGTGAACCACCCAAAGCCAGAGGTATGAAAAGAAAGATTGAATTGTGAGAGATCAAAGATGGAAGTTGGTAGAAAAAAGAAATGGTTTTCGACAGAGTAGGGTTTTTTTTATTTTAATAATTAACAGATTATTGAGTTAAATTAAAAATAAATAAAGGTTTTAATTTAAAAAAGCTGACATGGCAAATTTTATCTGATGTGTCTTGATATTACTTAAACTAACAGTTTGACTAACTTTATTTAACAGTTAAAGGGGGTAAGATGATATTTTTAAACAAGATGAAGGTTTGTGTTCTTTTATAATTTATACAGAGGGTTTTGTGTATTTCACCCCCCATAAAACGGTTTCCAAGATAACCGTTGAAGGGACTTCTATATAAAATTACAAAAATCATTAAGTTCAAAGATCAATTAAAATTTATTCATAGCTCCTCTACTTATGACAATTGCCAGATAATTGTCACAAGATCTTTGGATTATTTAGATGATTTCAGTGCAGCAAACACACTTTCCAATTATCATCTGGTATCAACCGAGAAAGTCAAGCATTGGTTACCACCAGATCCGGGATACTTCAAAAGTAAATGTGGATGCTGCAATTTTCTCTGGCACTGGTGAATATGGCATTATAGAAGCAATTCGAGATCATTTGGGAGAAGCAATTGCTCTTTGTGCCATAAAGAAGAGAGGCAAGTTTGATTCGCTGACAGCAGAATGTTTGGCAATTTCAGAGGCTTTACAATTTGCAGGTGATATTGGACTGAGGAAGATATTGGTGAATAGTGTGTCGTTCTTAGCAGTCAACTCTGTAAAGGCCACAAATCCAGATTACTCACCGGTGAGAGACATCATTGCTTTCATCCGTTCTCAAGCTGCTTATTTTACAGATTTCCAGATTGCACATTCATACAAAGAAGGCAACAAGGTTGCACATGCTTTAGCTCAACACTCACGGAACTTGGATGGAATGTCACTTTGGTTAGAAGAAGTTCCGAGTTTTTTATTTAATTTGTTTGTAATAAATAAATGTATGGTGTGACTTTATTTATCAATGATTACTACCGCTTTCTGATTAAAAAAAAAAGATCAATTAAAATTGCCAATAAGACTTTGGTTTAATAGTAAGTAAAGGTTTTGGGATTTTGAAATCTCAAGTTCAAGTAGCATGAGATCAAGTTTAAGTTTGTTATTTTATTTGTATTTACCAATTTATTAAATTATCAGTTCATAAATTGTAATATGTTGATTATAATAATAACTCTGAATAAGAACATACTATTAAAAAAATGATCAGTAGAAATTGAGAATTTATTATAACTTCATTAGTTGAATATGGTTAGGAGTAAACTAAATAATATTATTAAATATAATATATAATTTATTATTCATATCATCATTTAATATATATTTTCCTTTTATCAATTTCTATTATTTACTATTAAAGTTAATATTAAATAATTCTATTTAATATTATTAATTAATAGTATAAAATAATATTATTTAATATTATGTAAATAATATTATTTAATATAATTTTTTAATGAATATATTATTTTTATTTAATTTATAAAATTTTATTTTGTGAATTAAAGTAACTTTTTATGGTCTATATTTATACAATGGAAGTTTTTGATAAATCACTGGATACGTACACTCACTTTTCTTTTTAAAATAAGTCAAATATAAAATAAAATTCATATGATTACTTCAACATTATTTTAACTTTGGCTTTAAACAAAAAGAATGATAATAATAAAACAAGGTTGATGATGATCATAGAGGGTCACGTTTCACATAATCATTGTATGGCATGATTTGAATTAATTTGTTTTTTTAATGCTTCACTCATAATTGATGTTCCATTAAAGTCGGTCTCATTTGTATCCCAAATTGATATTTGAGTCGAGTTTAATTTGGCTTTTTGAACCCATTACACAAAATAAAATCAATTTAAAATTCTTACTTTTTGATTGAGTCGAGACCAAGCAATTGAAATTTCTGACTTAATAATTGTTGTTCATGTTAAATTATTCACGGGATCATTCACGCAGCTTGGCTTTATGTTTCGCGCATTATGAAAAAGAGTACGAAAAAGAAGACAGCAGAAAGAAACAATAAAGGTACATAAGAAAAGAATGGACCTTTAAATTTGAACACAAAAATTCGATTGTTGATACTTCCAAAAAAATTAAACTAAACATAGCAACCTAATTAGTGCTTGCCGTAGCTTTGTATACGGTTCGAAACTTTGAATCAGTCCGCCCATGATTATATGTACATGCACTTGAGCCTGCATTAGCCATTTCAATATTCGTTTTGATGCAGTTATTTTGGTTTCTAGTGTATTTTAATTTCTTTACCTGAATCAAAGCGACAAATAAAACGTTGCAGCACTACTTAAGGCTGCGTCATAACTTATCTCATCAAAGATGCTCGTCTATAGACATGGGTCCCTCGCTCACAATTTAAGATAAATTACCTAATGTTGGCCACTCACGCACAGCTCTATCAAGTCAGCAAAAAATTGGTTTACCTAATGTTAGCAAGTTTAGAGATATCAAAAAATCAATTTGATTTTATACTTTGCCGATTAATTATGAAAGCAATACATTTGTTTAGGCAACTTGTGCTATATATGCACTATTAAAATTCAAAACCTTCACTACTAGAACTAACTTAACCAAGATATACTAGCATTATCAATTCCTATGTGTGGTGTATGTGCACTAATAACATTCAAAAACTCCAATCCTAAAACTAGCTTAACCAAAATCATTGTATCCCATTTTCTCCTTAGTTGTACAACATCCTCTTGATAATCTACCTATTCCATTTTGGCATCCATCTTTTCTTATGTGCTATCTCCCAGAGACACAAGATGTTAACCATTCTTTTACTCATAACTTCACAAATCTCTGTTAACTTACCATTAAACATATCTATATCCCAAGATCCTAATCTAAACTTATAGTTATAGACTAACTTTTTTACTCACTCTCATTCATTGTGATGTAGGAACCTTTACTTATTTGACACCACATCTAGGCGTCGATGTGGCATATCGCTTCCAGACAACAACCTAGCAATCCTTATATACTTTTTACTATGATGTCTGATAAAGGAATTTCTATATGTGTTTCATATATAAATTTCTACCCAATACCCTAGAAAAATAATAACCTAAAGTGTTTCATTCTTCTCTCTCTCTCTCTCTCTCTCTCTCTCTCTCTCTCTCTCTCTCTCTCTCTCATGTGTATATACTTCTATTGTGTATTTTTGTACTTGCTAATCTTTTTTCTTGATGGTGTTTGTTCACTACTTGTGCGTTCTTTTCATGCTATGGATGAATGTTGGTTGAATTCTTTCTTTTGGATTTTTGGTTTGATGGGTTTTGTTGCTTCATCTAGCTGAATGTTATTGGTTTGTTTTCCATTGTTTGGCTTCTAGATAATTGAGTGATTTTGAGTTCATTTGGTTGATGTTTGCTGAATGGTTTGATGGGTTCATTTGATTATTGAATTAGGTTGATTTGATTCTATGTTCTTGGTTGATGAATGTTGTGTTTATAGTTGATATTAGGTTGATGATTATTTTTTAACCACTGAAACCCAAAAAAAAAAAACTTTGTTTGCCCCCTTGTTTTGGTCGACTCCCTCCCTCATATTGTAATTGATTTCTTATTTGATTCACATTTTTATTTTGATTTTCCTTTCCTAAAGTTTTCAAGAATTGATTTTAACGGATTTTCAAATAAATCCTCAAAATGCCAATTTATTTTCCAAAAATTTTCCCTTTCCAAAATTTGATTTTTTTCCTGTTTTTCATTTTTCTTATTCATTTTGTTTTATTTTCATTTTTATTTTTAATGAATAAAAACAAAACAAAATAATAATACAAAATAGAATAACCTAACATTAAAAAAATGGCTTGATCTTTTAATTATTGGGTCCAAGGCCCAAATCAATTTGAGATAAAAAAAAATTAATCATAACTTGAGGTTGAAAACTAATGTTAGAAACCAATGATAATTTCCAATTGGACGATAAAGGCTTAATACCCAAATATACCCTCTAAGTTAACTATAAAATGGAATTATATCCTCAACGTTTAATTGTATGGAAATCAGTCTTAAATGTTTCAAAATAATATAAACATTTTTGTTAACTCCCTCTAATGCCATTAAGTTTTATTACTGTGCAAAGGTAACGGAAATTAAGGAATTTAACAGAAATGTACTTAATTATGCTATTTTGAAACGTTTAAGACTGATTTTCATGCAATTAAACGTTAAGAGCTTAATTCCATTTTGTGACAAATGTGGAGAGTATATTTGAGTATTAAGCCAACGATAAAATCTAATGGAAAATTCAATTGACTCATTTCGAAGCAAATTTCAATATTTTAGTATCAACTACATTAGGTTCACAGAAAGATCCTGAACAAAAAAAAAGATTCACGGAAAGATTTATTTAATTTCGAACTTAGATTAAAAATAAACTCAATTGACTTAATAGGACTAAAAGACTTCAAACAAAATGAGGTGTCTACAATGTATATATAAATAGGTTGGCCAAAAATAAAGGAAATTCTTCTAACCAAAAACAAGGAATGACATTAGAATTTTGTTGATTTGTTTGCTATTTGATTTTTAATATAATTGTTTTATTTTCATTCTAGAATTGGGAAACTTTTGTGGGTATCACGTATTGAGATCATTGTGTCTACAATGTGTGTGTGTGTATATATATATAGGTTGGCCAAAAATAAAGAAATTCTCCAAAAACAAGGAATGGAATTAGAATTTTGTTGATTTGTTTGCTATTTGATTTTTAATATAATTGTTTTAAATTCATTCTAGAATTGGGAAACTTTTGTGGGTATCACGTATTGAGATCATTATCAACATATGCCCACATCCAAAATCTTGAAATTTAAGTTTTTGGAAGCCAAAATAGAACAAAGAAATTGTTGTACTCAAGAGGATGATCTCAAAGGCAAGAGCGTTAAGCGAATGAAAAATGGGGTGTTTAAGACATCAAACCATACCATGGACGTGGGTCAACCTTGTAATTTATCCTATCAAGACTCCCTGTTAAATGCTCATGGCCATGTTGCATTTTCTATGACAAATCAAGCCATATTCTTGGATGATGACTCAAACTAGGAAATTGATTATAATGGCAATGTCCTAACCATTCTACTGCCTAAAGAAGAGAAAAGAAGGATTAGATCTCCTTAGAGCAATGCAGCTATTGTGAAAATGTTTGGCAAGATAATTGGCTATAACTTCTTGTTTCCTAGGGTTAAAGCTTAATGAAACCAAAAGGTGGTATGGAATGCATTGACTTAGGTCTTGACTTCTTTTTGTTTGGATTTTCCATTGCTGAGGACTTTCAAAAGGTCATTTATGGTGGTCCTTGGTATATTGGTCTTCACTACCTTACAATGACGCTTTGGGAGCCAAGTTTCTTACCTGAAGCTAACTTCAAATGCACTACTACTGCTGTGTCTTCTTATCTTTCGTGTCTTCTATGGAAATATTTTGATAGATGTATCCTTCAAAGGATAGGTAATCAGCTTGGCACTTTGCTGAAAGTTGACACTTTTATAGAATAACACTCAAAGGGCAAATATGCTCAAATTTGTATAGAGATTGATTTAAAGAAGCCTTTAATTCCTAAAATTTGAATAGGCAAAGTCATATAATCAATTGTCTATGAAGGAGTTAATTTGTGCTCTGGTTGCGACCTTATTGGCCATAGAAGAGAAAATTGTTGTCTTTCAAAGCAACCGGTGAGAGAAGAAACTGTAAGCGGGGAGGTCCACAACGATGAAACAACTAACAAAAGTGGAGAGAACAAAGAAGAATGTTTCAAACCATGGATGGTGGTTGCAAGACAAAGAAACATATAGGGTAATTCGACGAAAGACAATAAATCGAATCTGAAAGCTAGCTTGAAAGCCAATCTGGGAAGACACTCGAAAACTTGTAAATCTAACCCAAAAAATATTAGAGCTGACAAGGGGAAAGGTAAACTATCAGAACATTTAGTGAGAGATACAAACCAACATCCTTTTGATGTATCTTGCAGTATCTTTGGCCAGAGCTCTGGAAAAGAAACTGAGTGTAACATTTATCATGGGTACAATAGTAGAAAGGCTTTATGTCATTCATAAATCAGGAAACAGTCTCGAGGCTAGTATGAATTTGGTTCAGTTAGATAAATCAGGAAACTTGCTGGTTGGTGGCCAACGAGAAGGTCCTTCTGACTTATTTCTTTTCTCTTCAAAAATTGGTTCTAAGCTAGCACTAAGAGATGAGAGGTGAAATGGCAGATCGTCCACGCTTTCTCCAGAAGATGGACTCGATGTTCTTTGTGATGGGAAAAAGTTTTATAAAGATAACAAGAGCTCTAGAGATCCTCCTGGATCCTAATCAACAAGATCAGGAATGGTCATAAAGTGTCTATGGAACAACTTAGTGATCACGGTGGACGTGCCTTAACCCTAGGGGTTCTTATGGTTGTTAGCAGAGATGACGTCGACAGTCAACATGGGTCATGAAACCCTTCTACATCCGCTAATAGGGATCTCACTAAAATGGATTCCCTTGGACATAATGAGAAGCCTAAGTCTATTAGAAGACAACAACACGACGTTCCTCCTTAGTGTGCCTTCTTCAATAAACCTTTTGAGGCTTGCAATAAGGTTGAAATGGAGAGTGAGAGAGGTCATAAGGGAGACAGCACTATTATGCTTTCCTCATCACCATCAAACGATGAATGTTTTATACAAGAACTCATCGAGGGAGGTCATGGCTATCCCTAAGCTGGCTGCCTGGCTTCTAAACTCTTTTTCTATTCCTTTATTTTCAATGAGGTGTTTTAATGTGGATGCATGAAGGGTTGGCAACTTTAATTTTCACAGGAGCCTCATGGAACTGATACATATAAATTATCGCAACATTGTGATTATCATTGAAACTAGGATTATCATTCACACCTCAGTTTAGGTTAGTTCTTCCTATCTTGTTAATTTTTCTACTAATCCCCATTCCCCTAGATTCATTTGGCTACTTTCGACTGTTTATGCAAGTCGAAGATTTGTAGTTCGAAGAAAGCCTTGGGAAGATCTTTCAGGTTTTTTCTCTCCCAGTCTTTCTCATGGGCTATGATAGGTGACTTTGATGAGGTTGTTCTAGATTTTAAAAAAAAAATTGAGGCAGCCCCATAAACCTTATACAGTAAGAGCATGAACAATTGTGATATGTCTAATCTAGGTTTTGTTGGTCCTAAATTTACTTGGACCAACAAAAATCATTTCAAACAAATCCTAAGAGGCAAAATTAATAGAGCTTTGGCAAACAATGGTTGAAAGAATATCTTTCCAAATACTTCTGTGTTTCACCTTACAAAAATCCATTCAAATCATAACCCAATTCTTTTGGATGCTAACCCTAAAATGCCTCGATATGGGGAAATGCCGTTTAGATTTGAAACTATGTGGTTCTCTCATATTGAGTTCAATCATGTTACGGAGAGTACATGGAATGGAACCAAGCCAATCATAGGTTATTGGATGCTATTCCCAAGTTTAGAGAAAATATTTCAAAATGGAATGTCAATACATTTGGAAATAACTTTCACAAAAAGAAAAGTCTTTGTGCTAGACAAGCCCTTGAGTACTCTTCTAATCCATTACTCTAACAACTCGAAGACTCACTAACAAATGACTATAAGAACACCCTTAAACTTGAGGAGGAATTAAGGGCTCTTTTGTCCAAAGTTGATTGGATTTGTGATAGGGATAGAAACACTAGCTTCTACCATAGAATGACATTACAACATAATAAGAACAATAAGATTTTGGCTCTTATGAATGACATGGGTGAATGGTTGAATGGAGAAAATGATATCAAGTCTTATATCTTCAATCATTTCTTGGCTTTGTACTCTTCATCTTTTTCATCTGGCAACCGTACACCAACATTTGATTACAAGTTAGGCTTTTAGCTTTCAGATAATAATTGGATTAATCTCACTAAACCTATTTCTCATCCTAAGGTTTTTAAAGCACTTTTTGGAATGAAGCCTTTGAAAGTGCTTGGTCCAAATGGCCAACATTTGGTTTTCTTTCAAAAATGTTGGTCTACGCTGGGGTCTTCTATTTTTCAGCTAGGTGATATGGCTTTCGAATTTAGGATTATTCCAGAAGCTCTCAATCAATGCCTCTTGGTTGTAACTGTGAAGAATCTAAATCCAAAAACAATGTCTCAATATAAACTTATTGCTTTATGCAACACAATTTACGAGGTTGTCACTAAAGTTATTGTTAACAACTTGTGCCCTTTACTCCCTAATATGATCAATCTTCTTTAGTCAAGCTTCATTCATGATAAGAAAGCTCAAGACAACGTCATTATCGTGCATAGAGATCATGCACTTTTTCTTTAGGAAGAAAGGGTTTGAAGGTCATATGCTCGTTAAGATAGATCTTAAGAAGGCGTATGATTGGTTGGAGTGGAGCTTCATTCGAGAAGTTCATTATTGTTTTAAATTTCTCGCCTTCTTGGATCAATCTCATCATGTAATGCATTTCAACTGTTTCTATGACTCTGTTGATAAATGGCAAGGGAAGTGGCATGATTTTTCCTTTCAGAGGAATTCGTCAAGGGGACCTACTTTCCCCTTACATTTTCATCCTCTTCCTTGAATTTCTTTCTTTAAAAATTTAGGAAAAGTGCGATATTGGTAATTGACAATCTTTTTCTATTTCGAGAGGAGGTCCTAAACTTTCACATATTTGTTATGCTGATGATCTAGTGTTATTCGGGAAGGCTTCCAAAAAGACATGCCTCACTATGCAAAGGGTTCTTAACTGTTTCTATCAATGTTCTATTCAAGCAGTAAATCTCGGCTTGTATGCAGTTTGCTTCTCCAGGAACACTTCCCTAAATATTGTAACAATTGCTTGTAAAATTTTGAGCATGACCGCTGTTAATGATCTTGGGAAATACCTCAATTTCTTTATTCATAGAAGACGTTCCTCTTCAAAAAACAAATTTATCATTGACAAAGTTAAATGTAAACTAGCTAGATGGGAAGTTAAGTTACTCTCCTTTTTAAAAGAGCAATTTTGCTTAAAAATGTCATTAGTTCAATTCCCTCTTATTACATGCAAGGGGCCTTTCTTCCTAGCTCCATCTTCAATGAAATTAGCAAAATCAGCAAAGAATTTCTTTGGAGATCCTTGGAGGATAGTAAGAAAATTCATGGGATTAGCTGGGACTTTGTAACCTATGAGAAGTGCCAGGGTGGTTTAGGTATTAGAGACTTGAACCTTCTTAAGACTACTTTTATGGATAAGCTGGGTTAGAGTCTGCTTACTGATAATGAGACTGTATGGGTTAAGGTTCTTAAATCTAAATACCTCTAAAATGGAGAGATCTTTAAAGGTTCGGGTTCTTCACTATGGTCTGGGATTAAGAAAATCTTTCCCCTTCTAAGCAAAGGTTTATGATGGATCATTAAGTCTAGCAACCAAACTAAATTGTGGACTGAGGATCAGATAGGCTTAAGACCCTCAATTCGTTTATTTGTGGTCCTTGATGTCCAAGTGATGAGGATCGTCGTGTTAGTAGTCTTGTGGGTACTAGTGGTAGTTGGGTTACTAACATATCCTAGCTCATTATTCTTGATTATGTCAAGTGAGATGTTAACTATCCCTTTCAAAGCCGAGGCAAGGGTTAATGATACTCAAAGCTGGAAACATTCTAGCTCTGATATCTTCACAAATAAATCTAGTTATACCAATTATTTTATTACTGACAATGCGTTTGATATAAGTTGGTCCTATATTTGGAAAATTCCCACTATTCCCAAGATTCAATCATTTATTTGGTTATGTCAGAACCAGAGGATTGCTACATGTAATAGTCTTGCCAAATGTGGCATGCACACATGCGTTCTTTGCTCACATTACTTCAGGGTGCTTGAAACCGCTGCTCAATGTCTTTGTGACTCTGAAGATTTAAAACCACCATGGGAGCTAGTTCGTATCCCTTAAGTTTTAGTTCCTACTTTCAACCTTGATTTTATTGAGTGGATTGATTCTAACTACAAGGAGGAAGCCTCCTCTGTGTTCTCTGACATTCCCTGGAAAGTCATTGTTTCTTTTACCAATTGGGCCATTTGGCTTAGTAGGAACAACATCATTTTCAATAGTGCTCATAACAAGAAAGGCTCTTATGTTAACAAAATTTTAACATGGCGAAAGAGTTTTGGGCAATAAATGCTAACCTCACTTTCAAAAGGCTACCTGTCCAAGTTAATGTCAGTTGGCAACCATATCAGGCCGGTTATATCAGGCTTAATACGACAATTCCTCTCTTGGTAACCTACGCCTAGCTGGGGTAGGGGGTGTGTTTTGGGATCATATTGGGAAATGGATTTATAGGTTCTCTTGCCATTATGGTTTTACTGTTGGTACATTCTCAATTATGGAAATAGAATTATTATATAATTAACAAAATCTGGTTCCCATAATTCTGGCAATCTCATGCTGACCAATTCCGGATATGATCCTTAATTTCACGTTGAATTTCAACTCAATTTTTGGCTATTAAAAGCACGATTTTATGATAGTTAAAACATGATTTTATTGTCATAATTAGCACGCTCTCATTAGTATTAATAGAGATCCCCTTCCAATCTCTAAGCACGTTAATCTCATAGAAAGAAACACCATCTAGTGAGGTTTTTCGTGTGCTTGGAAGGCTTGGAAGCAATTTCAAAAAGCTTGTGGACATATGGAATCAGACAAAACAAAAGGCAAATTTCATGGCAATGATTGGAGGTAAGTAATGATCTTTACTGTGAGCTTTCGTATATTAATTATTTGACATGCATCATGTATGTTGGAAACATGTTTAGCCTCTATCTTATTCTAACATTTGGCATCAGAGCATGTGTTTAACCTCTGTGTTGCTGGAAATTAAAGGGAAAAGCCATTAAAGCTTCTATTCAAGCTTTTTCATTCCCAAGTTCCTTGAAACTCATTCAGTTTTCATGCGCTTTTTGGCTCAAAATTGAATATTTATTGTTGTAGAGCATTTGTAGATGAAAAATACATGAAAAATGAGACTGAAACATGGGTTTCCCAGTCGGGTTTGGTTGAATACACCCATTTTTTTTGCAAAAACCCGTTTGTGGGTTGAAGATGAGAGCACATGGCCGAGAGTGCATTTAAGGCATGCACATGCAGCCCCTGCTGCATGATGTTCATGTTGAATAACAATAATAATAATAATTTTTCCAGCCATAATTTTGTATCATTTTGGCTGATTTTGTATCATATTTTTCCAGCCATAATTTTCCAGCCATGTTTTTTTATCATTTAGGCTAGTTTTGTATGTCTAAAGTGGCCTTTTCATTAGGTGTTAGTGGGCTATATGTGGATTTACTTGGGCTCACACATTATTTGTTATTTTTAGCCACCATAGAAATATATATATATATATATATACATATATATATATATATATATATATAAAATTTGGATTTTAAACACAAATAAGCATTTGGGCAGTTTTATATCAAATTTCAATTCTATAATTTTTCAAAATTTTATGAATAATTAGATTATTTTCACAAAATTAATATAATAATGAAACTTCTCATTATTTTGGATTTTATGAGGATTTTTCATAAATTCGAAATTTTTATAAATGCTAAAATTTTTAATTTGAATAATTTTGTGAAAATTATTATAAAATTATGATTAAATTATGAAAATTTGATTTATGGCCTACTTTTGGCATTTTGGAAAATTTTACGATCTCATAATATTTAAAAATTTTCATAAATTGTGTGAATTTTCATAAATTATGACTTGCAGAAATAATCATGAAAATTTATGGGTGATTTGTCAAAATTATGAGAATATGATATTGAATATGTACGTATGCTCATTTTGAATATGTATAATTTTGTTATTTTATTCTGAAGCACATATAGCTAAGTTTATTTATATTATTTGAAACTAAAATTGCCTTATGTTAATTGCAATTTTAAAAATATGAATAAAACTTAGAATTTTCCAATATGTCTAAATGATTCATAATTATTTAATTAGGGCTTAGCCACAATAACCTTAATTAAATAAAATTATATTTTGATGGAATCACATAACTATATTAGATATAGATTGTAATTAGTTATGAAATTATAAAAAAATTTATCCCACAGGAATTTTTGTTATAATTCTATAACTAATAAGGATAAAATATCAAATTAGTTTCTTAATTTACCTGCAAGGATTAGAAAATGATATAATTTGATAGTTTTATCATAATGGCATGAATCTATTAGAATTAGAGTTTAGCCCACAAGCAAGTTTTATGTCTGAGATTCATAAGTGATTAATAAAACATGTTTGCATTGGTAGACATGATTAAGTTTGCCTCATAAACTTTAGATATATAAGCATCTGGTTTCCTTTATGCAATGTTTCCTCATACTAGTATTAACCTGGGAGTTCCTGAATTGGATGAAGAGAACTATATGATTTGGAAGGAGAGAATTCTTCTCCAATTAGGGTGCATGGATATAGACTATGCTATAAGGAAAGATGAACCTGTACTGACTGAAACCAACACTCCAGCCCAAATGGCTTTACATGAACGCTAGGAGTGATCCAATTGCCTTAGTATCATGTATATTAAGACGAAAATATTTGCTGGGATACGCGGTTCTGTCGAACAACATACCAACATTACGGCCTTGCTAAAGGCCATAGATGATCAATTTGTCACTTCAGACAAAGCGTTAGCCAGCACCTTAATCATGAAGTTCTCATCAATGAGACTCACCAGTGTGAAAGGAGTGCGCGAGCACATAATGACAATGAGAGATATAGCGGCCTAACTCAAAAAGCTAGAGGTTGATATATCTGAATCCTTCCTGGTGCACTATATACTAAACACTCTTCCAAAGAAGTACAGACCATATAAGATATCCTATAACACACATAAAGATAAGTGGACCATCAATGAATTGATGACCATGTGTGTACAAGAAGAGGGAAGACTACTGATGGAATCAAGTGAAAGTGCATTTCTGGCAAACCATGGAGAACAAGGACAAAGGAAAAGGCAAAATCTATGCCCATGTTGACATTAAGAAGAAAGATTCCAAGTGTTTTTCTATAAAAAGAAGGGACACATGAAGAAGGACTGCACCAAGCTTCAATAATGGCTCGTTAAGAAAGATAATCCACTCTCTTACATTTGTTTTGAACCAAATATGGTTAAGGTTAGTCATAACACATAGTGGATTGATTCTAGATCTACAATTCACATTTTGACTTCCTTACAGGGTATGACAAACTTAAGGAAGCCAATGGAAAATGAGGAGAGCATCTATTATGGAAACAAGATGTGCTTATATATTGAAGGCGTTGGAACCTATACTCTAGTTCTTAAAAGTGGTTTTGTTTTACAATTAGAAAATATCTTTTATATTTTTAGTTTCTCAAGAAATTTAATTTCTATTTCAAGTTGGTAACTTGTGGATATTTCTTTCAATTTTCAATTAAATCATTATTGATATATTTTAAATCTGATACTATTTGGAATGGTACCTTATGTGATGGTCTTTTCTCTATTGATTTGCAAAATGACACTACCAATAACGCTTGTATGTCCAAACTAGCACTAAAAGATGTGTTATGAATGAGGATTCCTTCACGTTATGGCACCGGAGTTTAGGTCATATCTCCATGATAGGATTAAGAGATTAGTAAATGATGGAATACTAAATACTCTAGATTTTACTGATTTCGACACTTGTGTGGATTGCACTACGGGTAAGCAAACCAACAAGTCTAAGAAAGGTGTCAATAGGAGTTCAACCATATAGGAAATCATACATACTGACATATGTTGTCCAGACATAGACGCACATGGTCAGAAATACTTCAGCACTTTTACTGACGATTACTCGAGGTTTATGTATCTCCACATGCTTCATAACAAGAGCAAAACACGAGACACCTTCAAAATCTTCAAGACTGAAGTAGAGAAACAATATGGAAAACCCATAAAGATAGTAAGAACTGATAGAGGTAGGGAATATTACTGTAGATACATTGAAGATGGACAAGCAGCTGGACCATTTACATAGTTCCTTTAAGAAAATGAGATTGTTGCCCAATAGACCATGCTTGGTTCATCAGATCAGAATGGTGTCGCAGAAAGAAGGAACCAACGTTTGATGAAAATGGTGCATAGTATGCTTAGTAGCTCGAAGTTGCCTAAGTCTTTGTGGATTGAAGCTCTTAAAACAGCAGCGTATATATTGAACCGAGTTCCAACCAAGGCTGTTCCAAAGATGCCTTTCGAATTGTTTAAAGGTTGGAAACCGAGTTTGCATCATATACATGTTTGGGGATGCCTTTCTAAAATAAAAAGTTTACAACCCACAAGAAAAGAAACTAGACCCTAGGATCATAAGTGTGCATTTCATCAGATATGCTGAACAATCCAGGGCTACAGATTTTATTGTCCATGTTGACACCTAATTTTATCCCATTTTGTTATTATTACTATTATTATTGTTTATTATTATTATTATTATTATTATTATTATTATTATCATTATTTTTTTATATTATTATTATTATTATTATTATTATTATTATTATTATTATTATTTTGTTTTTGTCCAATCCATCAATCACCATCACTGCCACCACCAGCTACTCCTGCCAGCCATCCCCTACACCAGACCCTACACAGACTGCCCTCTAAAATAGCCACGGACGAACCAAAAAGGGGGGACCCGAAGCAACCAAAGGACCATTTTCCACACAGAGACTGCTCCCCCATCGCAAGAAACATCATCCTAACCACAAAAAAAAAACCCCAAGCCCCGGAACCTCATCGAACCCCATAGCCTTCACTACCCGAAACCGAGACCCTCAGGAAACCCTAGACCTGAAACCCCTAACACCATTCTCACCGTCGAAACCCCCGTCGAAACCCCCAACCACCACAACCAAAAAACCCCAGATCTGAGCACCCCAAATCCTAGATTTGAAACCTCACCAAATCCCCCACCTGCTAAAAACAAAAAAAAAACACGAAAACAACAACAAAAACACCAACCCAAACGCATCCAAAACCATATCTGAAAAGAAAAAAATCAAAAAAAAAACAACAGAGGCCGAAGGTTTCGACCTCAGATCCTTGGGGCTAGAGGCGTTTTCGAAGGAAAAGAGGGCTGGAAACGGAAAGAGGAGGTTGAGGAGCATCGCAAAGTGGGAAACTTTTTGGGATTAGCCGTCGGTGAGTGGCAGCCGGCGACGGCGGGAGGCGGCCCAGGCGGCGGCCGAAAATCGCCTAGCCGGGAGCTTTGAGAGCTCTGAGAGTTTTTTTTTGTGTGAAAGGGGAAAAATGAAAGAGTAAAAAAAAAAGGAGAAGATTTTATAGAGAGAGGCCGACCCGCGCGTGGACCCGGATTCGACCCGGGACCCTCGCGCCCGACCCGCTTCGGAGAGGAGAAGATCCGCGCGTTGCCCCGCGTATCCGACCCGACCCGCGCTCTCCACCCGCTTCGGAGGAGGAGACCCGCCTTCCAGCACCGACCCGATCCGACCCGCACGCCCGATCCGCACCAGAGGAGGAGATCCGCGTCCCGATCCGTCGACCCGACCCGTTCCGACCCGTGTCCGGCCCAGCAGCTTGGGCTTGGCCATTTGGGCCTGTCTTTGGGCTCTTTTGAAGGTTTTTTGGGCTCCTAGCCCAAATCCATTTAGGTATATATTTTTTTATTATTTTTTGTTTATTTATTTATTTAGTATTTATTTGTTTTGTAAAAAAAATTTTAAAATTAAAAATCAAAAAAATTAAGTTAAAAAATTATTATTATTATTATTATTATTATTATTATTATTATTATTATTATTAGTGTGCTTTTATTATTATTATTATTATTATTAATACATGTTATAAAATAAAAGTTTTTCTTTTACTTGTATTTTCATTAATTATTTTGATCAGAAAATGTATAAAAAATATATATATTTAAAAAAAACAAAACAAAGAAAAAGGAAATCACAGAAAATTTAAATTTAATAATAAAGCCCGATGATGGGATGTTATGAAACTCACAAGTAGTGATTTCTTAACTGATCCCTAGGTGAGAAGAGTCGTAATAAATGTTACCAGAGTATTGGGATATTTAGTATGATTTTTCAATAATTTGTTTTTATTAAAAATAAAAATAAATAAGTTTTTTAAAAAAAGAAAATTGAAAAAGGAAATTAATAATAAAAATTAAATTTAATTAAATATTTTTCCGATGATGGGATGTTATGAAACTCACAAGTAGTGATTTCTTAACTGATCCCTAGGTGAGAAGAGTCGTACTAAATGTTACCAGAGTATTGGGATATTTAGTATGATTTTTCAATAATTTAAATTTTTATTAAAAAATAAAAATAAATAAGTTTTTTAAAAAAGAAAATAAGAAAAGGAAATAAATAATAAAATTTAAATTTAAGTAAACAAATCGCCCGATGATGGGATGTCATGAAACTCACAAGTAGTGATTTCTTGACTGATCCCTAGGTGAGAAGAGTTCACTAAGTGTTACCAGAGTATTGGGATACTTAGTGCAATTTTTCAATAATAAAAATTTTTATTTAAAATAATAAAAAAATTAATTTAAAAAATTCATTTGCACCATTCATAATCTGTTTGCATCATATGCATTCATAATAATTTTCAAATAAATGTGAATCTTCCAATGATGAGATTCTATAGAACTCACAAGTAGTGATTCTTGAGAAATCTCTAGGTAAGGAAAATTATTTGAAATGTTACCAGAGTATTAGGATATTTGATTTAATTTTTCAATACAAAAAGGTTCACATTCACCTTTGAAAAATAAAATTTAACTTTTTAAAATAAAACAAAATAAATTTACAAATAAAAAATGATTTTGAATAAAAACAAATGGAATAAAAAAAGAATTAATTTTAAATATTAAATTAAGACCATTTTATTAAAACCAAAGGATAACACATGATTATTATGGTACCGTTTTTTAACGGGCATCGTGAGGGTGCTAATCCTTCCCCACGCGTAACCGTACCCCCGAACCCGATTTTTGTTTTCGCAGACCAAAAATTTGTCTTTTTAATAAAACTTAATTAATTTTGAGATTTTGTTAAAAAGATAAATATTTTTAGGTGGCCAATCACACCTAGTCAAAAAAGATTGGTGGCGACTCCCATTCGTTTTTTTGAACGCTTTTCAAAATCGTCGACCGCGAAGCCGTTATGACAGCTTGGCGACTCCGCTGGGGACGCTTTTTGAGGGTCAGGCCATTTATTAATCATGTGTTATCCAAAGTTTTAATTTAATGGTCTTGATTGATATCTAAACTTAATTCACTTGGATTTTGAAAATAATTTTGTTTGCATTTGCATTCTATGTTATTTATTTTATGTTTTATATTTGTATATATTGTTATTAATAAATTGTTTGGATATATAGCATTAGTGTGAGGAATGATTGGCGTGTTCCCTCTACACACACTTACACTTGCATTTGCATAACATGAGCTCTATACCCGGGTTCAGTCCTTCTTATGAGGGAGTAGAGTACCTTTGCTCTCGTGAGGTAATCACCTCCGCAATGGCAATCGAAATACTCCCGCTCAAATCAAATCTTACTAGTCCAATGTGGATGACATTGGGGTATAATTTGGGAACCTTTAGATCTTCATATCCCAACCCAGCATGTAAAAGGCCCTAAGAAGCCAGCTAGAGCCATGTCCAATTTTTGTAGAAATCATCTCGAGATTAGGACACATGGGGGAACATTTTTACTATTTTTTTTTCATATCATAACTCTAATAATTTAAATTCATAATCTCACAAAATCAAGAGATATTTGTTTTCAAATAAAATTTTACAATTTTACGACTCTAGAGAATAAAACAAAGATTTAGTCAGTGTTTCTTCTGTGTCAGAAATAACATGAAAATATTCCTTTTCTTTAATACAATTTGAAAAATAACAATAATGTTTTTATTTTTAAAAAAAACTAATGCATAGACATTAAAAAGAAAGAGGAATTTTGATGAGAAAATAAAAGGTAAGTACATTGTCACATTCTTTTAAAAATAGATTAAATAAAAAAGGAAATTAAAGAAAATAAATTGTGGTGTGAAAATAAGATTTAAAAAAAAAGAGAGAAAAAGAGAGAGAAAAAAAAGGAAGAAAATGGGAAGAGAAATGATCAAATTCTAAAATGAAAAAAAGGAAGAAAGAAAGAATTCATTGAATTTAAATAAGAGAAAATTTTGATTCTTTTATTCTTAAATTTTAGCATGGCATATTTCATTACATTAATGCATTCACATCACATAATAAGGAGAGTATTTGTCTTTTTGGAATAAAAGAGGTCAAAGATATGGGAGATCAATTAGAAAGCTAGACTATTTTGGAGAATAATCGAAAAGAGTTTGGACAGGATATACGGGTGGTGAAAGGAAAGCAAGCTAAGAAAATGCAGATGCTTGAGAGTTTTGGAGAGATTAAATTGGTTCATTCTCAAGGATCGCTGTTGTTTCCAGAAAGACTACATCTTGAATCATCAGCAAGTGGAGACCAATCGACTTTTCATATAAGGAGAAAGGATTGATTGATGCAAAGTCCCCGATATAAGGGAGTTGGTTACAAGATTTTTTATAGGTTTGCATTCACTTCATTGATGTGCGCATGATACGATTTTAATAGAAGAATGATAAGGCTAACAATAACTGTTTCCTAAAAAAAAGAGAAGAAAAAAAATATAAAAAAAAAACAGTTGATCAAAACAAAGGAATGGTCAAATGACAATTTTTAGTTTATAATTTCCCTTTTTTTCTTTTAGTGTACAATTTGTGGTACTCTGAAATAATAACAAGGTTGAATTTTCTTTTTATTTCACAATTTCCATACAATAAAAGCTTCATATTAGCATGGCAAGCATGACATCTAATTTTGGAGTTATGACAGATTTGGTGATCATTGAAAAACTTCGGAGATAGTTTTGGACTATGGAAGAGACAGAAATAACTCGGATGGAAAGGATGGAAAGAGCTCAACAAGAGATGAGAGAGCAATTATCACAAATGGCAGGTTTGTTGGGAAAGCTGAACAATGGGAAAATGGGAGGACTAGCTACTCAAGAGGGGCATCAGTTGCGAAATGCTGAGGATTCTTTTTGTCCAATTAACAGTGGCTCACGGGAAACCCAAACATCTCAGGAGCCACGAGCAATGCCCATCGAGGGTTATGTGTGCCCTAATATGCCATCTGCAATCGACCCTAGTCAGTTTCAAGCACATGCAATTCCCACCATGAACCCCCTCGAACCAATTCAGGTTGCTAATTTTGATAGTCGCAATAAGCAAGGGATGTCGCAAGTGAAAGAAGGCTTAAATTCTCGACAAAAGATAGAGCTTATAGAGGAAAGGCTTCAGATTATTGAAGGAAAGAATTTTCATGGATCTTTAGATGCTGCCGGATTATGCTTAGTACCTGGTGTGGTCATTCCTTTAAAGTTTAAAGCTCCAGAATTTGAGAAATATGATGGGACCACTTGTCCAAAGGCCCATATCACTATGTACTGTAGAAAAAGGGCAGCGCATGTGCATGATGACAAGTTGTTGATCCATGTTTTCCAAGACAGCCTTAAAGGATCTGCTGCTAGGTGGTATACACAACTGGGCAGGGGTGATATTCACTCATGGGAAGATTTGGCAAGGGCATTCGTCGCCCAATATAAGCATATTGTGGATTCGGCCCCAGATCGTTTATCCTTGCAAACTATGGAGAAGAAAGCTACTGAAGGCTTTAGAGAATATGCCCAGAGATGGAAGAATGTTGCCACCCAAGTCTAGCCTCCCCTCACAGAAAAAGAGACCGCGACTCTGTTTCTTAGTACCCTCTGTAGACACCTAATTTTGTCCGGATTTCACAAATTATTTTGACAAATTTTATTCTTATTTTTTATTTTTCTTTTATTTTCATTTTTCTTATTTATTTTGTTATTATTCATATCATTATTATTATTAGTTTTATTATTATTATCTTTTCTATTATTATTATTATTATTATTATTATTATTATTATTATTATTATTATTATTATTTTATTCTTATATATATTATTTATATTATTTGTTTTATTTTATTTTACTTATTTTTATTTGTTAACTTTTATTAATATTATTTTTTATATATCTGTTATTATTATTACTAATATATTACAGTCACATTTAATGCAAGTCCATCACCGGCAGCACTCCCAAACGCCGGCGTCCTCCACCCTTCCCCCTAGGTCTCGGCATCACCAAAATTCACCTTCCCCAGGCCCTCCATCCCATCTCAGACACTGTCCGGAAGACTGGGAAACAATAGAAGGAACCCAGATTGGTTCTTATCCTCGGGACCAAAGAATGATCCTAGATTAGTTTAAAAGGACCAGATTTTCTCCCGGCCTTTTTCTTCTTCTCTCGGGAGACAACACTCAGAAATTAAAAAGAAAAAACCACCATCATCACCGTCAGAACCACCAACCCCAAACATCACCACCGTTATCACCGAAACCCTAAGCTACCCTCACCTAGCCATCACCCGAGACCACCATCACCACCACCGAAATCACAACCAGTCATCACCATCACCAACCCCTCATCATTACCTTAACCATCACCACCACCAAAAAAACCCTAGATCCCGATGAACCCCAACCCAGATCTGGAAACCCTAGAATCCGAGGACCCCGGATCCCAGATCTGAGATCTAGACCTAATACCTGCAAAACAAAAACAACAACAACAATATCGCAACCACAACCACAATCAGATCCAACCAGAGGCGAAAACAAACACAAAAATAAAAAATAAAAAAAAGGGAGAACGGTTTCGGTTTGTCAGATCCGGGAGGTTAGAGGAACTTTTGAAAGGAAGGGAGGTCGGATTTGAAGAGAGGGAGGCAACGGAAGCATTTTAGGGTTTCGAAGGTATCACCGGCGACCGGCACACGGCGGCGCACGGCGGCCGGAAATCGCCCCGGGGAAGGAGGGTGGAGAGGATTTTGGGGTTTCTGAACCTTTTTTTTTTGGAAAGGCCGGGTAAAATGAAAGAAACAAAAAAATAGGGCCTTTTATAGACGGACGAAACGCAGCGTTTTGAGGTCGAAGGATCCGCGTGTCTTGCCCGACCCGACCCGAGATCCGCGCAGACCGCCCCTGCCACCCGATCGCGACCCGGCTCCACTTCGCCCCTCGCGACCCGACCCGGCGTACGACCCGCGCGCCACAACCCGCTCCGGCCCAGCAGCTCCAGTCCGCGCCTCTGCCGTTTGGGCCTGACCTTTGGGCCCTCTTTTGGGTTGTTTTGGGTATATTTCTTTCTTTATTTATTTATTTGTTTTATAGAATAATCTGTTTTAGGTGTTATAAAAAATAAATAAATAAACAAAATAAATGATAATAATAAATGAATAAATAAATAGTATAATACAATATATAAAAAATAGAATAAGATAAAATGAACACATAGTTTTAAAAGAAAAGATAAATAAATATAAAATATGTAAAATACATAGTTTTAAAGTATATAAATTTTGTAAAATACATATATTAATAAATAAATAAAAATGAATGAATGAACAAATCTATAGTTTTAAAATGTATGAAAATAAATGTGTAAAATACGTACATATAAATATATAAAATATATAGCTTTAAAACATATGAATATATCTTTTGTACATAGAATATATAAATAAATATATAGAAATGTATATATACATAAATTATACATAAAAACATATTTTTAAAATAAAAATAAATTTTTTTAGATAATGAAACGTGGGTTAAGGAAAAAATAATAATGATAAATGAGGGATAATAATAACATAAATAAAATAAATGGAATTCTTCCGAGGATGGGATGTCATGAGACTCACAAGTAGTGATTTCTTGACTGATCCCTAGGTGAGAGGGATTAGCTAAATGTTACCAGAGGATTGGGATATTTAGTTAAATTTCTCAATATTAAGAATTTCATTAATAAAAAATCAAAATAAAAAATTCTTTTCATAATTCCATATTGCATCATAAAACATATGTTAGCATCATGTGCATGAATAAAGAAAAATAATAAATGGAATTCTTCCGAGGATGGGATGTCATGAGACTCACAAGTAGTGATTTCTTGACTGATCCCTAGGTGAGAGGGATTAGCTAAATGTTACCAGAGGATTGGGATATTTAGCCAAATTTCTTAATATCAAGAGTTTCATCAACGAAATCAAAATAAATAAAATTTCCTTTAAGTATCATATGCACTGTGCATCTTTATCCATATTACATGTATACGATTAATTATAAAATAGCGTGAGCACCACTGAGGATGGGATGTCATGAGACTCACAAGTAGTGATTTCTTGACTGATCCCTAGGTGAGAGGGATTATTTCAAATGTTACCAGAGGATTGGGATATTTGATCTAATTTTTCAATAAACGGTGTTCATGTTGATTTTCATAATGAATCCCATTATAACAACAATTTTCAAGCAAATACGCTAATTTTTCATATAATCAAAAGCCAAGACTATCTTCTTAAAATCCAAGGATAACACATGATTATCATGGTACCGTTTTTTAACGGGCGTCGTGGGGGTGCTAATCCTTCCCCACGCGTAACCGTACCCCCGAATCCAATTTTTGTTTCGCAGACCAAAAGATTATCTTTTTAATAAAACTTAATTAATTTTGAGATTTTGTTGAAAAGATAAACGTTTTCAGGTGGCCAATCACACCTAATAAAAAAGATTGGTGGCGACTCCTGTTTGTTTTTTTAACGTTTTTTTAAAATTCGTCGAGCGCGAAGCCGTTACGACAGCTTGGCGACTCCGCTGGGGACGCTTTTTGAGGGTCAAGCCATTCATTAATCATGTGTTATCCAAAGTTTTAATTTAATAGTCTTGAATGATATTTAAACTTAATTCACTTGGATTTTGAAAATAATGTTGTTTGCATTTTGCTTTCTTATGTTATTTATTTTATGTTTTATACTTGTACATACTTCTTGTTGATAAATTGTTGAGGCATTTAGGATAGAGAAAATAATTTAATTTGAGTCTGACGTGTTCCCTCATACACACACTTGCACTTGCATTTGCATAACATGAGCTCTATACCCGGGTTCAGTCCTTCTTAGGAGGGAGTAGAGTACTTTTGCTCTCGTGAGGTAATCACCTCCGCAATGGCAATCGAAATACTCCCACTCAAATTAAATCTTACTAGTCCAGTTGGACGACAGTGAGGTACAATTTGGGAACCTTTAGATCTTCATATCCCAACCCAGCATGTAAAAGGCCCTAAGAAGCCGACCCTAGCTAGAGACATGTCTGATTTTTGTAGAGATTATCCCGAAATTAGGACACGAGGGAAGTTTTACTACCTTTTTTCATATCATAACTCTATTGATTTTTCAAATTCATGCTCTCATAAAATCAAAAGATATTTGTCTTCAAATAAAATTTCACAATTTTACAATTTTGAAGAATGAAACAAAGATTTATTCGATTTTTCTTCTTTGTCTAAAAAAAAAACATGAAAAGAATTCATTCATTGAACTTAAGTAAGAGAAAATTTTGATTCTTTTATTCTTAAATTTTAGCATAGCATACCTCATTACATTAATGCATTCACATCATATAATAAGGAGGGCATTTGTCTTGTTAGGTTAAAGGAGGCCAAAAAAAAACATGGGAGATCAATTAGAAGCTAGACTTACTGCTTTGGAGAATAATCGAGAGGAGTTTGGACGAGATATACGAGAGATGAAGGGAAAGCTAGCTAGGATAATGCAGATGCCTGAAAGTTTTGGAGAGGCTAAATTGGTTCATTCTCAAGGATCATTGTTGTTTCCAAAACGACTACAAGTTGAATCATTAGCAAATGGAGACCAATTGACTTGTCATATAAGGAGAAAGGACTGATTGATGCAAAGTCCTCGATATAAGGGAGGTGGTTACAAGATTTTTTATAGGTTTGCATTCACTTCATTCAGATGTGCACAACATGATTTTGACAGAAAATAATAAGGCTAACAATAACTGTTTCCTGAAAGAAAAAAATATAAAGAAAAAAAGAGAGAAAGAAAAATAGTGGATCAAAACAAAGGAAGGGACAAATGACAATTTTCAATTTATAATTCCCCTTTTTTTTGCTTTTTTAGTATACAGCTTGTGATACTCTGAAATAACAACAAGGTTGAATTTTCTTTTTATTTCACAATTTCCATACAATAAAAGCATCACATTAGCATGGCAAGCATGACATCTAATTTTAGTTTGTGACAGATTTGGTGGAAAGATAGCTTGATCATTGGAAAACTTTGAAAATAGTCTTGGACCATGGAAGAGACAGAGATGAGTCGAATGGAAAGAATGGAAAAAGCTCAACAAGAGATGAGAGAGCAATTGTCACAGATGGCAGGTTTGTGGGAGAAACTGAACAATGAAAAAATGGGAGAATTAGCTACTCAAGAGGGGCATCAATTGCGAAATGCCGAGAATTCTTTTTGTCCAATTAACAACGGCTCACGAGAAACCCAATCATCTCAAGAGCCACAAGCAATGCCCACCGAGGGTTATGTGTGCCCTAATATGCCGTCTGCAGTCGACCCTAGTCAATTTCAAGGGCACACAACTCCCACCATGAACCCCCTCGAACCAATTCATGTTGCTAATTTGGACAGTCATAAAGAGCAAGGGATGCCACAAGTGGAAGGAGGCTCAAATTCTCGGCAAAAGATAGAGCTTATAGAAGAAAGGCTTCAAATTGTTGAAGGAATGAATTTTCATGGATCTTTAGATGCTGCCGGATTATGCTTAGTGCCTAGTGTGGTCATTCCTTCAAGGTTTAAAGCTCCAAAATTTGAGAAATATGATGGGACCACTTGTCCAAAGGCCCATATCACTATGTACTGTAGAAAGATGGCAGCGCATGTGCATGATGACTAGCTGTTGATCCATGTTTTCCAAGACAGCCTTAAAGGATCTGCTACTAGGTGGTATACACAACTGGGCAGGGGCGATATTCATTCATGGGAAGATTTGGCAAGGGCATTTGTTGCCCAATATAAGCATATTGTGGATTCGGCCCCAGATCGTTTATCCTTGCAAACTATGGAGAAGAAAGCTACTGAAGGCTTTAGAGAATATGCCCAGAGATGGAAGAATGTTGCCACCCAGGTCCAGCCTCCCCTCACAGAAAAAGAGACTGCGACTCTGTTTCTTAGTACCCTTCAGGCACCGTATTATGATAGGATGATTGGGAATGTTACTAAGAATTTTGCCGACATGGTAGCCTCTGGAGAGATGATCGAGAATGCAATTAAGAGGGGCAAGATCAAGATAGACGACATGGCTGATAACAGACTTGAAAGGATGGATGAAGAAGTGCAAGCTGCGACATTTGAGGGGCAATTTCTCAAAAATTCCATTCCATATAATCCCTATTTGTCTCACCCATCATACCGTCCAACTTTGAGCAGTGTCCCCTATATTCCTTATCTTTATTCACCAATCCCGCAACCAGAATTTCAAGCAAACCCTTACCTTTCAACGGTTGCTCGTGCGCCTATCTTCATGCCTAGGCCAGTAGCTCAACCTCCTCAACCATCAATAAACAACAGAAAAAGATCGAGAAGCAATCAAGGAAAAATCCCAATTCCAATCTCCGATCTCTTGCCCTTTTTGGTAAAAAACCAATATTTGGCCCCTATACCTTTGAGAACAGCACCAAACCCGCTGGCCAAGAGCTATGACCCGAACAGCAAATGTGACTATCACATGGGGGCAGTTGGGCATTCAACAGAAAAATGCAGACAGTTGAAGGAAAGGGTTGAAGAGCTCATAAATGGTGGAATCTTGACTCAAGAAATTATGGAACAGTGGAAGTCCACTTTGGTGTAGAGTCATGGCATTTTGGCAAATCATTCTGGAGGGAAACGAAGATTTTGAGATTTTGAAGTCTATATTTTGTTGGAAAATGCTTGTTGTTTCCATTGGCCTAGGTGACAATTGTATAAGCACAACTTTTTGCATAATTTATTTTCCAGTGGCATATGTCAAGAATGTCTCTTTTCTTCACATTAATGATAAAAATGATTCCAAGAAAATTGGTGATTACTGTCAAAGATGAATGTATTGAATCATTCTTGGATTACATCTCAACCGAATCTAAATCAGTCGAGAGCCAAAAAGCTAAATTGGGGCATAAATTTTTGAAAGTTCGATTTTGTTTTCACTTTGATCATGACAGGGTTTCATTGTAAATCATTTTTAAAGAAATAATCGATTTGCAAAACTTTTTGAAATTTTTTTGGAAATCAATGACAATCTCAAAGATTCTGGATAATGGCGGTCAAATATGTGGCAAGATCATTTTGAAACACATTTCCACCTAAATTGTTGTACAAATCCTGAATTCTTCAATGTTGTACTCCCAAGATACCTTTTCGCCCATGTTTTGGGGCAAGATAAACACAAAAAAGAAAAAAGAGGAGAGAAAGCCAAAGTTGAGGATTTTTCACTTTGTCCATGTATATAATACCTTGAGTTACGCATCACATTTTTCCTTAAACGACGATGTGGTGTGTGAGGTCGAGCTCTGTCATATTAAAGTGTTGTATTACAAAAACAAAAAAATAAAAGGAAGAAAAAAAGAAAGAAGAAAAAATGAAATTGATTGTGACATCATGCAAACATGATATTCAGAGGATTTCAAATGCCAAAGGAAAAACTTATCATAAGAATTGCTTTTCAATGGAAGCATCTTAATTTGAGATGATGAATGGCCGTCTTTCACATCCCATTCACAAATATAAACATTATCCTGTTGTTGCCCCTTTTGAGCCTTATAATTTCTTTCATAATAAACCTCCTCCAAGGATCACCCTCCACACTGGGGGGCATGTGTAGAAAGTATCTTTTCGAAGAAAATAAATGATTAAGCTTTTGTTTTTGATCAAATAAGATTTACTATGCAGGATAATTTGGGGGCAAATTAGATTTGAAAATTTGGACATGAATCAATGAAAAAAGAAAAATGAAAAAATCATGAAAAAAGAAAGAGAAAGAAAAAAAACCAAAACAAAAAAAAAGAAAGAGGAAGAGATACATGGAAAAGTATAAAGAGAAAGATGCTTCGAAGAAGGAAATTGATAGACATCCATATCAGAAGAAATGATCCTTGGATTGATCACCTTCAAACACATTTTGGGCCTGTTTATCTATTCTTTCAGAACCCTGAACCATGGCCTACATTACGTACTTAAAAGTCCGTTTTGATCAAGTAAGGATGTTTGTATCGAAGAGCTCTTCTTTGGAAGATTCTCCCAATTTTTTGGCTTGAATGAAATTCGAATTCTTGAACGCATGGTAGAACAATCAATCATTTCAAAAAAAAAAAGAAGAAAAAAGAAAAGAAAACAAAAGAAAGAATGAGGCTCTAGGGTGAAAACCCGAAAAGGGCAGTCTAGAGCGAACAATGAACTTTTCATGCAGCCAAGTCAAGCAGTGACATGAATTGAAAATGTGGAAAAAGAATTAACAAGCCTTGAGAAATCCTTGAGATATCCAAAGATTTTGATGTCACTTGATTAACCGACATTTTTTGAAAAAGTTTGAACCTTTCTTCTTGTACATACCCTTCCTAAAATAGAAAAGCCTTCAGTCATTCATGCCCGATCTTGGCATTTGTAGGACGTCATTATTTGAGAATTTAAGAGATTGTCAAACCAAATTGAAAATATTTTGTTTCTTTTCTCATTCAAAATTTTGTTCAAAAAAAAAAGAAGGGAAGAAAAACGATGGTATTTTAAGAAAACTATTTTGAGCCAAGAAAGAAACCATTGTTTTTGGATAAGTGGCAAAGTATTCCCCAAACAAAACACCTGGTGCATCAAACTTTTAATTGTCCAGTTGAAGAGATCCGAGTAGGATTTATTTCACTCATCTTGAAAAGTAATCATCTAATATTTTGAAAGAACGAAATATCACTTGTGAAATTTAGATTCAATTCCCTCCTGGAAAATAGTTATGAGAAAATGTTCAGTGCTTTTCGTCAAAAGGCTATGATGAGCACAAGAAATCTGCAGAAATAAGAAACAGAAAGGAGCTTTCATGATCATGTTGGGGGCAAAGGAGACAAAAAAGGCAAATGATGTGCCTCTTGGGCAAGATAGGGAAGAGTTTTGAAGTCATAGAATGTACAGGATTGAGTGTCATGCATACATGCATACATACACAATATCATACAGCATCAACATTGAAAGTTTTTGTGTAAAATTTTGAGATTAAAACATGTTTCTCAAGCTGAAGACTTAACATCATTTAATCTAGATTTCAAAGGTTATGCAACCTTTTCCAAGATTAAAAAAAAAAAAGAGAAGGAGAAGAGAAAAGAGAAGAGAAAAAAAAAAAAGAAGAGAAAAGAAAAGAGAAGGAAAGAAGAGAGAAGAAAAAGAGAAGAAAAGAAAGAAAAGAGAAGAAAGAAGTAGAGAGAGAAAAGAGAAGAAAAAAAAGAGAGAAAAAAAAAAGAGAGGCAAGTTTGCTCATGATAAAGAAAATTTCAAATCCAGTTTTACCAGTGCAATGTTTAATCAAGATTAAAGTTTGATTTTCAGAAGATAAGCAAATTTCAAGTCCTCCGGGCACAAATTCAAAATTCTAAGTCCTCCGGGCAAAATTTGAAAGTGTCAATGCCTCTGCTGCAAGAGGAGCACTTTTCAGAAAAGGAATCATAAGTCCTCCGGACACCAATTCTAAGTCCTCCGGGCAAAATTTGAAAGTGTCAATGCCTCTGCTGCAAGAGGAGCACTTTTCAGAAAAGGAATCTAAGTCCTCCGGGCACAAATCTCAAGTCCTCCGGGCAAAATCTCAAGTCCTCCGGGCACAAATTTCAAGTCCTCCGAGCAAAATTTTTAAAGTTTCAATGCCTCTGCTGTAAGAGGAGCACTTTCCAGAAAAAAAAGAATCTAAGTCCTCCGAGCACAAATCATAAGACCTCCGGGCACCATTTCTAAGTCCTCCGGGCAAAACTTTTAAAGTTTCATCGCCTCTGCTGCAAGAGGAGCACATTTCAGAAAAGGAATTTTAAAGTTTCATCGCCTCTGCTGCAAGAGGAGCACATTTCAGAAAAGGAATTTTAAAGTTTCATCGCCTCTGCTGCAAGAGGAGCACATTTCAGAAAAGGAATTTTAAAGTTTCATCGCCTCTGCTGCAAGAGGAGCACATTTCAGAAAAGGAATTTTAAAGTTTCACCGCCTCTGCTGCAAGAGGAGCACATTTCAGAAAAGAAATTTAAAGTTTCATCGCCTCTGCTGCAAGAGGAGCACATTTCAGAAAATGAATTTTAAAGTTTCATCGCCTCTGCTGCAAGAGGAGCACATTTCAGAAAAAAAAAAAAAAAATTTAAAGTTTTATCGCCTCTGCTGCAAGAGGAGCACATTTTTAGAAAAAAAAAAAAAAATTTTAAAATTTCGCTACCTCCGTTGTAAGAAAAACACCAACCAAAAAAAAAAAAGAGAAAGAAGAAAAAAAAAAAAAAAAAAAAAGAGAGAAAAACAAAAAAAGAGAGAGAGAGAGAGAGAGAAGGATTAGGTGTTGAGTTTGACAAAATTGTTGTCTATTGTCTTTGCTCTATTCCTGATACTCAGCAATGAGCAAAGAGGGGCAGCTGTAGACACCTAATTTTGTCCGGATTTCACAAATTATTTTGACAAATTTTATTCTTATTTTTTATTTTTCTTTTATTTTCATTTTTCTTATTTATTTTGTTATTATTCATATCATTATTATTATTAGTTTTATTATTATTATCTTTTCTATTATTATTATTATTATTATTATTATTATTATTATTATTATTATTATTATTATTATTATTTTATTCTTATATATATTATTTATATTATTTGTTTTATTTTATTTTACTTATTTTTATTTGTTAACTTTTATTAATATTATTTTTTATATATCTGTTATTATTATTACTAATATATTACAGTCACATTTAATGCAAGTCCATCACCGGCAGCACTCCCAAACGCCGGCGTCCTCCACCCTTCCCCCTAGGTCTCGGCATCACCAAAATTCACCTTCCCCAGGCCCTCCATCCCATCTCAGACACTGTCCGGAAGACTGGGAAACAATAGAAGGAACCCAGATTGGTTCTTATCCTCGGGACCAAAGAATGATCCTAGATTAGTTTAAAAGGACCAGATTTTCTCCCGGCCTTTTTCTTCTTCTCTCGGGAGACAACACTCAGAAATTAAAAAGAAAAAACCACCATCATCACCGTCAGAACCACCAACCCCAAACATCACCACCGTTATCACCGAAACCCTAAGCTACCCTCACCTAGCCATCACCCGAGACCACCATCACCACCACCGAAATCACAACCAGTCATCACCATCACCAACCCCTCATCATTACCTTAACCATCACCACCACCAAAAAAACCCTAGATCCCGATGAACCCCAACCCAGATCTGGAAACCCTAGAATCCGAGGACCCCGGATCCCAGATCTGAGATCTAGACCTAATACCTGCAAAACAAAAACAACAACAACAATATCGCAACCACAACCACAATCAGATCCAACCAGAGGCGAAAACAAACACAAAAATAAAAAATAAAAAAAAGGGAGAACGGTTTCGGTTTGTCAGATCCGGGAGGTTAGAGGAACTTTTGAAAGGAAGGGAGGTCGGATTTGAAGAGAGGGAGGCAACGGAAGCATTTTAGGGTTTCGAAGGTATCACCGGCGACCGGCACACGGCGGCGCACGGCGGCCGGAAATCGCCCCGGGGAAGGAGGGTGGAGAGGATTTTGGGGTTTCTGAACCTTTTTTTTTTGGAAAGGCCGGGTAAAATGAAAGAAACAAAAAAATAGGGCCTTTTATAGACGGACGAAACGCAGCGTTTTGAGGTCGAAGGATCCGCGTGTCTTGCCCGACCCGACCCGAGATCCGCGCAGACCGCCCCTGCCACCCGATCGCGACCCGGCTCCACTTCGCCCCTCGCGACCCGACCCGGCGTACGACCCGCGCGCCACAACCCGCTCCGGCCCAGCAGCTCCAGTCCGCGCCTCTGCCGTTTGGGCCTGACCTTTGGGCCCTCTTTTGGGTTGTTTTGGGTATATTTCTTTCTTTATTTATTTATTTGTTTTATAGAATAATCTGTTTTAGGTGTTATAAAAAATAAATAAATAAACAAAATAAATGATAATAATAAATGAATAAATAAATAGTATAATACAATATATAAAAAATAGAATAAGATAAAATGAACACATAGTTTTAAAAGAAAAGATAAATAAATATAAAATATGTAAAATACATAGTTTTAAAGTATATAAATTTTGTAAAATACATATATTAATAAATAAATAAAAATGAATGAATGAACAAATCTATAGTTTTAAAATGTATGAAAATAAATGTGTAAAATACGTACATATAAATATATAAAATATATAGCTTTAAAACATATGAATATATCTTTTGTACATAGAATATATAAATAAATATATAGAAATGTATATATACATAAATTATACATAAAAACATATTTTTAAAATAAAAATAAATTTTTTTAGATAATGAAACGTGGGTTAAGGAAAAAATAATAATGATAAATGAGGGATAATAATAACATAAATAAAATAAATGGAATTCTTCCGAGGATGGGATGTCATGAGACTCACAAGTAGTGATTTCTTGACTGATCCCTAGGTGAGAGGGATTAGCTAAATGTTACCAGAGGATTGGGATATTTAGTTAAATTTCTCAATATTAAGAATTTCATTAATAAAAAATCAAAATAAAAAATTCTTTTCATAATTCCATATTGCATCATAAAACATATGTTAGCATCATGTGCATGAATAAAGAAAAATAATAAATGGAATTCTTCCGAGGATGGGATGTCATGAGACTCACAAGTAGTGATTTCTTGACTGATCCCTAGGTGAGAGGGATTAGCTAAATGTTACCAGAGGATTGGGATATTTAGCCAAATTTCTTAATATCAAGAGTTTCATCAACGAAATCAAAATAAATAAAATTTCCTTTAAGTATCATATGCACTGTGCATCTTTATCCATATTACATGTATACGATTAATTATAAAATAGCGTGAGCACCACTGAGGATGGGATGTCATGAGACTCACAAGTAGTGATTTCTTGACTGATCCCTAGGTGAGAGGGATTATTTCAAATGTTACCAGAGGATTGGGATATTTGATCTAATTTTTCAATAAACGGTGTTCATGTTGATTTTCATAATGAATCCCATTATAACAACAATTTTCAAGCAAATACGCTAATTTTTCATATAATCAAAAGCCAAGACTATCTTCTTAAAATCCAAGGATAACACATGATTATCATGGTACCGTTTTTTAACGGGCGTCGTGGGGGTGCTAATCCTTCCCCACGCGTAACCGTACCCCCGAATCCAATTTTTGTTTCGCAGACCAAAAGATTATCTTTTTAATAAAACTTAATTAATTTTGAGATTTTGTTGAAAAGATAAACGTTTTCAGGTGGCCAATCACACCTAATAAAAAAGATTGGTGGCGACTCCTGTTTGTTTTTTTAAACGTTCTTTTTTTCGAAAATCGTCGAGCGCGAAGCCGTTACGACACCCTCCAGACACCATATTATGATAGAATGATTGGGAATGTTACTAAGAATTTTGCCGACATGATAGCCTTTGGAGAAATGATCGAGAATGCAATTAAGAGGGGCAAGATCAAGATATATGACATTGCTGATAACAGGCCCGAAAGAACGGAAGAAGAAGTGCAAGCTGCGACATTTGAGGGGCAATTTCTCAAAAATCCCACTCCACATAATTCTTTTTTGTCTCACCCATCATACCGTCCAACCTCGAACAATGCTTCCTATGATCCTTATCTTTATTCACCAATGCCGCAACCAGGATTCCAAGCAAACCCTTACCCTTCAACGGTTGCTCATGCGCCTATCTTCATGCCTAGGCCAGTAGCTCAACCTCCTCAACCATCAACAAACAACAGAAAAAGATCGAGAAGTAATCAAGGAAAAATCCCAATTCCAATCTCTGATCTTTTGCCCTTTTTGGTGAAAAACCAATACTTGACTCTTATACCTTTGAGGACAGCACCAAACCCGTTGGCCAAGAGCTATGATCCGAATAGCAAATGTGACTATCACATGGGGGCAATTGGGCATGCAACAGAAAAATGCAGACAATTGAAGGAAAGGATTGAAGAGCTCATCAATGGTGGAATCTTGACTCAAGAAATCATGGAACAGTGGAAGTCCACTTTGATGTAGAGTCATGGCATTTTGGTAAATCAATCTGAAGGAAAACGAAGATTTTGAGATTTTGAAGTCTGTACGTTGTGGGAAAATGCTTGTCATTTCCATTGGCCTAGGTGATAATTGTATGAGCACAACTTTTTGCATAATTTATTTTCCAGTGGCATGACAAGAATGCTTCTTTTCTTCACAATAATGATAAAATGATTCCAAGAAAATTGGTGATTACTGTCAAAGATGAATGTCGTAAATCATTCTCGGATCATATCTCAGCGAAACCTAAGTCAGTTAAGAGCTAAAAAGCTAAATTGGGGCATAAGAGTTTGAAATTCCTATTTTATTTTCACTTTGATCATGACAGGGTTTCATTGTAAGTAATTTTCAAAGAAATAATTGATTTGCAAAACCTTTTGAGAATAATTTGAAAATCAATGACAATCTCTAAATGTTCTTGATATTGGTAATTTTACACTTGACAAGATCATTTTGAAATACCTTTCCACCTAAATTCTTGTACAAATCCCAAACTCTTCAATCTTGTACTCCCAAGATGCCTTTCGACCATGATCTGGAGCAAAAAAAAAAAAGAGGTTGAGGGTTTTTCACTGTTACACATCGTCTTTTTCCTCAAATGACGATGTGGTGTGTGAGGTCAAGCTCTGTCATATTAAAGTGTTGCATTACAAGAAAAAAAACAAAAAAGAAAAAAGAAGAAAAGAAAGGAAAAAAGGAGAAGAGAAAAATGAAATTGATTGTGACATCATGCAAACATGACATTCAGAGGATTTCAAATGCCAAAGGAAAAACTTATCATAAGAATTGTTTTTCAATAGAAGCATCTTAATTTGAGATGATGAATGGCCGTCTTTCATATTCCATTCACAAATATAAACATTATCCTTTTGCTACCCCTTTTGAGCCTGATAATTTCTTTCATAATAAACCTCCTCCAAGGATCACCCTCCACACTGGGAAGGCATGCACGAAAAATATCTCTTCAAAGAAGATGAATGATTCAACTTCTGTACTTGATCAAATAAGATTAACTATGTGGTGGGACAATTTGGGGCAAATTGTTTTTGAAATCTTGGACATAAATCAATGGAAAAGGAAAAAAATGAAAAAAGAGAGAGAAGAAAGGATACATGTGAAAGTACACAAAGAAAGGTGATTCAAAGAATGAAAAAGATTAAAAAAAAAAGAGAGAAAAAGAGAGAAGAAGAAGGAGAAGAGATACATGGAAAATGGGAAAAAGAAAGGTGCTTCGAAGAGTGAAAATGATAGACAACCGTAAGAGAAGAAATGATCCTTGGATTGATCACCTTCAAACACATTTTGGGCCTATTTATCCATTCTTTCAGAACCCTAAACCATGGCCTACATTACGTACTTAAAAGTCCATTTTGAGCAAATATGGATGCTTGTATCGAAGAGCTCTTCTTTGGAAGATTCTCGCCATTATTTGGTCTGAATGAAATTTGAGTTCTTGAATGCATGGTGGAACAATCAATAAAAAAAAAAGAAAACAAAAGAAAGAATGAAGCTCTAGGGTGAAAACCCAAAAAGGGCAGTCTAGAGCGAACAATGAACTTTTCATGCAACCAAGTCAAGCAGTGACATGAACTGAAAATGTGGAAAAAGAATTAACAAGCCTTGAGAGACCCTCGAAATATCCAAAGATTTTGATGTCATTTGATCGCTGACATTTTTTGAAAAAGTTTGAACCTTTCTTCTTGTAAATACTCTCCCTGAACAGGAAAGTCCTCAGTCATGTGTATCCTATCTTGGCATTTGTGGAACGCCATTATTCGAGAATTTAAGAGATTGTCAAACCAAGTTGTAAATATTTTGTTTCTCTTCTCATTCAGAATTTTGTTTAAAACAAACAAAAAAGATGGAGAAAAAGTGGTGGTATTTTAAGAAAGCTATTTTAAGCTAAGTAAGGAATCATTGTTCTTTTGTATAAATGGCAAAGTATGCCCCAAACAAAGAGCATCATGGCCACCAAACTTTCAATTGTCTAGTTGAAAAGATTTGAATAGGGTTTATGTCATTCATCTTGAAAAGTGATCACTAATCTTTCAAAAGGATCAGGTATCACTTGTGAAATTTAGATTCATTTCTCCTGGAAAATAGTTATGAGGAAAATTTAGTGCTATTAGTCAAAAGGCTATGATGCGAATGTAAGAACTCTGCAAAAATGGAAAATAGGAAGCAGCTTTCATGGTCATGTTGGGGGCAAAGAAGATAAAAAAGGCAAATGATGTACCTCTTTGGCAAGATAGGAAAAAGATCTAAAGTTAGAGAATGTACAGGATTGAGTGTCATGCATACATGCATATATACACAATATCATACAGCATCAACATTGAAAGTTTTTGTGCAAAATTTTGAGATTAAAACATGTTTCTCAAGCTGAAGACTCAACACCATTCAATCAAGATTTCCAGGGTTATGAAACCCTTTCCAAGAAAAAAAGAAAAAAAGAGAAGAGAAAAGAAAGAAGAAAAAAAAAGGGAAAAAAGAGGGGCAAGTTTGCTCATGATGAAGAAAATTTCAAATCCAGTTTTACCAGTGCCATGTTTAATCAAGATTAAAGATTAATTTTCAGAAGGTAAACAAATCATAAGTCCTCCGGGCACAAATCACAAGTCCTCCGGGCAAAATTTTAAAGTTTCATCGCCTCTGCTGCAAGAGGAGCACTTTTCAGAAAAAGCATTTAAGTCCTCCGGGCACAAATCATAAGTCCTCCGGGCACAAGTCATAAGTCCTCCGGGCACAAATCACAAGTCCTCCGGGCAAAATTTTAAAGTTTCATCGCCTCTGCTGCAAGAGGAGCACTTTTCAGAAAAAGCATTTAAGTCCTCCGGGCACAAATTCTAAGACCTCCGGGCACAAATCAAAGACCTCCGGGCACAAATTCTAAGTCCTCCGGGCACAAATCTCAAGTCCTCCGGGCAAAATTTTAAAGTTTCATCGCCTCTGCTGCAAGAGGAGCACTTTTCAGAAAAAGCATTTAAGTCCTCCGGGCACAAATTCTAAGTCCTCCGAGCAAAATTTTAAAGTTTCATCGCCTCTGCTGCAAGAGGAGCACTTTTCAGAAAAAGCATTTAAGTCCTCCGGGCACAAATTCTAAGACCTCCGGGCACAAATCAAAGACCTCCGGGCACAAATTCTAAGTCCTCCAGGCAAAATTTTAAAGTTTCATCGCCTCTGCTGCAAGAGGAGCACTTTTCAGAAAAAGCATTTAAGTCCACCGGGCACAAATTCTAAGACCTCCGGGCACAAATCAAAGACCTCCGGGCACAAATCTCAAGTCCTCCGGGCAAAATGTTAAAGTTTCATCGCCTCTGCTGCAAGAGGAGCACATTTTCAGAAAAAGAATTTAAAGTTTCATCGCCTCTGCTGCAAGAGGAGCACATTTCCAGAAAGAATTTAAAGTTTCATCACCTCTGCTGCAAGAGGAGATTTTTAGGAAGAATTTAAAGTTTCATCGCCTCTGCTGCAAGAAGAGCACATTTTCAGAAAGAATTTTTAAAGTTTCATTGCCTCTGCTGCAAGAGGAGCACATTTCAGAAAGGAATTTAAAGTTTCATTGCCTCTGCTGCAAGAGGAGCACATCCCAAAAAAGGAATTTAAAGTTTCATTGCCTCTGCTGTAAGAGGAGCTTTCTCGAAAAAAAAAACAAACACGGCTTAAAAGGAATTTAAAGTTTCATCGCCTCTGCTGCAAGAGGAGCACATTTCAAAAAGAAAGGAAATTTAAAGTTTTATTGCCTCTGTTGCAAGAGGAGCTTTTTCAGGAAAAATTTTAAAGTCTCATTGCCTCTGCTGCAAGAGGAGCACATTTTCAGGAAGAAATTTAAAGTTTCATCGCCTCTGCTGCAAGAGGAGCACATTTCAGAAAAAAGAATTTAAAGTTTCATTGCCTCTGCTGCAAGAGGAGCACATTTTCAGGAAGAAATTTAAAGTTTCATCGCCTCTGTTGCAAAAGGAGCACATTTCATAAAAAGGAATTTTAAAGTTTCATTGCCTCTGCTGTAAGAGGAGCTTTTCCAGAAAAAGAATTTAAAGTTACATCGCCTCTGCTGCAAGAGGAGCATATTTTCAGAAAAGAATTTAAAGTTTCATTGCCTCTGCTGCAAGAGGAGCTCATTTCAGAAAAAAAAAAGAATTTAAAGTTTCATTGCCTCTGCTGCAAGAGGAGCTCATTTCAGAAAAAAAAAAGAATTTAAAGTTTCATTGCCTCTGCTGCAAGAGGAGCTCATTTCAAAAAAAAAAATTTAAAGTTTCATCGCTTCTGCTGTAAGAGGAGCTCATTTCAAAAAAAAAAAGAATTTAAAGTTTCATTGCCTCTGCTACAAGAGGAGCTTTTCCAGAAAAGGAATTTAAAGTTACATCGCCTCTGCTGCAAGAGGAGCACATTTTCAAAAAAGAAATTTAAAGTTTCACTGCCTCTGCTGCAAGAGGAGCTTTTCCAGAAAAGGAATTTAAAGTTACATCGCATCTGCTGCAAGAGGAGCACATTTTCAAAAAAGAAATTTAAAGTTTCATTGCCTCTGCTGCAAGAGGAGCTTCTTGAAAAATTTTTTTTTAAATTTAAAGTTTCATCGCCTCTGCTGCAAGAGGAGCACATTTTTAGGAAAAGAATTTAAAGTTTCATTGCCTCTGCTGCAAGAGGAGCTTTCTCGAAAAAAGAAAAAAACAAACAAAAACAAAAAAACCAAAAAAACAAAAAAAAACACAAAAAGAAAAAAACAAAAAGAAATTTAAAGTTTCATTGCCTCTGTTGCAAGAGGAGCGCATTTCAAAAAAAAAGGGAGAAAAACTTTAAAGTTTCATTGCTTCTGTTGCAAGAGGAGTTCATACAAAAAAAAAGAAAGAAAAAAGAAGAAAGAGAAGAAAAAGAGAGAAATGAGTCATAAGCCGGACAAAATTACTATCAATTGTCTTTGCTCTATTCCTGATCCTCAGCAATGAGCAAAGAGGGGCAGCTGTTGACACCTAATTTTGTCCCATTTTGTTATTATTACTATTATTATTGTTTATTATTATTATTATTATTATCATTATTATCATTATTTGTTTATATTATTATTATTATTTGTTTATTATTATTATTATTATTATTATTATTATTATTATTATTATTATTATTATTATTGTTTTTATTTTGTTTTTGTCCAATCCATCAATCACCATCACTGCCACCACCAGCTACTCCTGCCAGTCATCCCCTACACCAGACCCTACACAGACTGCCTTCTAAAATAGCCACGAACGAACCAAAAAGGGGGGACCCGAAGCAACCAAAGGACCATTTTCCACACAGAGACCGCTCCCCCATCGCAAGAAACATCATCCTAACCACCAAAAAAAAACCCCAAGCCTCGGAACCTCATCGAACCCCATAGCCTTCACTACCCGAAACCGAGACCCTCAGGAAACCCTAGACCCAAAACCCCTAACACCGTTCTCACCATCGAAACCCTCGTCGAAACCCCCAACCACCACAACCAAAAAAACCCAGATCTGAGAACCCCAAATCCTAGATCTGAAACCTCACCAAATCCCCCACCTGCTAAAAACAAAAAAAACAAAAACAACAACAAAAACACCAACCCAAACGCATCCAAAACCAGATCTGAAAAGAAAAAAATAAAAAAAAACAACAGAGGCCGAAGGTTTCGGCCTCAGATCCGTGGGGTTAGAGGCGTTTTCGAAGGAAAAGAGGGCTGGAAACTGAAAGAGGAGGTTGAGGAGCATCGGAAAGTGGGAAACTTTTTGGGATTAGCCGTCGGTGAGCGGCGGCCGGTGACGGCGGGCGACGGCCCAGGCGGCGGCCAAAAATTGCCTAGCCGGGAGCTTTGAGAGCTCTGAGAGTTTTTTTTTGTGTGAAAGGGGAAAAATGAAAGAGTAAAAAAAAAGGAGAAGATTTTATAGAGAGAGGCCGACCCGCCCATGGACCCGGATTCGACCCGGGACCCGCGCGCCCGACCCGCTTCGGAGAGGAGAAGATCCGCGCGTTGCCCCCCGTATCCGACCCGACCCGCGCTCTCCACCCGCTTCGGAGGAGGAGACCCGCCTTCCAGCACCGACCCGATCCGACCCGCGCGCCCGATCCGCACCAGAGGAGGAGATCCGCGTCCCGATCCGCCGACCCGTGTCCGACCCAGCAGCTTGGGCTTGGCCATTTGGGCCTGTCTTTGGGCTCTTTTGAAGGTTTTTTGGGCTCCTAGCCCAAATCCATTTAGGTATATATTTTTTTATTATTTTTTGTTTATTTATTTATTTAGTATTTATTTGTTTTGTAAAAAAAAATTTTAAAATTAAAAATAAAAAAAATTAAGTTAAAAAATTATTATTATTATTATTATTATTATTATTATTATTAGTGTGCTTTTATTATTATTATTATTAATACATGTTATAAAATAAAAGTTTTTCTTTTACTTGTATTTTCATTAATTATTTTGATCAGAAAATGTATAAAAAATATATATATTAAAAAAACAAAACAAAGAAAAAGGAAATCACAGAAAATTTAAATTTAATAATAAAGCCCGATGATGGGATGTTATGAAACTCACAAGTAGTGATTTCTTAACTGATCCCTAGGTGAGAAGAGTCGTACTAAATGTTACCAGAGTATTGGGATATTTATTATGATTTTTCAATAATTTGTTTTTATTAAAAATAAAAATAAATAAGTTTTTTAAAAAAAGAAAATTGAAAAAGGAAATTAATAATAAAAATTAAATTTAATTAAATATTTTTCCGATGATGGGATGTTATGAAACTCACAAGTAGTGATTTCTTAACTGATCCCTAGGTGAGAAGAGTCGTACTAAATGTTACCAGAGTATTGGGATATTTAGTATGATTTTTTAATAATTTAAATTTTTATTAAAAAATAAAAATAAATAAGTTTTTTAAAAAAGAAAATAAGAAAAGGAAATAAATAATAAAATTTAAATTTAAGTAAACAAATCGCCCGATGATGGGATGTCATGAAACTCACAAGTAGTGATTTCTTGACTGATCCCTAGGTGAGAAGAGTTCACTAAGTGTTACCAGAGTATTGGGATACTTAGTGCAATTTTTCAATAATAAAAATTTTTATTTAAAATAATAAAAAAATTAATTTAAAAAATTCATTTGCACCATTCATAATCTGTTTGCATCATATGCATTCATAATAATTTTCAAATAAATGTGAATCTTCCAATGATGAGATTCTATAGAACTCACAAGTAGTGATTCTTGAGAAATCTCTAGGTAAGGAAAATTATTTGAAATGTTACCAGAGTATTGGGATATTTGATTTAATTTTTCAATACAAAAAGGTTCACATTCACTTTTGAAAAATAAAATTTAACTTTTTAAAATAAAACAAATAAATTTACAAATAAAAAATGATTTTGAATAAAAACAAATGGAATAAAAAAAAGAATTAATTTTAAATATTAAATTAAGACCATTTTATTAAAACCAAAGGATAACACATGATTATTATGGTACCGTTTTTTAACGGGCGTCGTGGGGGTGCTAATCCTTCCCCACGCGTAACCGTACCCCCGAACCCGATTTTTGTTTTCGCAGACAAAAAATTTGTCTTTTTAATAAAACCTAATTAATTTTGAGATTTTGTTAAAAAGATAAATATTTTTAGGTGGCCAATCACACCTAGTCAAAAAAGATTGGTGGCGACTCCCATTCGTTTTTTTAAACGCTTTTCAAAATCGTCGAGCGCGAAGCCGTTACGACAGTCCATCTCACAGCACTAGAATTGTGGAATCAAGAAACGCCAAGTTTCTTGAAAATGACTCTGTTAGTAAGAGTGATCAATCTTAGGACCTACTTATTATGAGAGATTAACCCTCCTCTTCAAGTCAAAGATTGGTTATCATGAACAATATCCCTTATGTGCAACTAGATATTGAACAACCAATCATTGAAGATTCACAAGTAGCTGATAATTTACTAGTAGATAAGGCTTCTCTGGATACACCAGAATTGAATGAGCAACCAATTGAACAACATAATCCTTCGAAAAATGTTGGACCAACATTAAGAAGGTCTACTAGGGAAAGGAAGTCAGCTATTTCTAGTGATTATATTGTGTATCTACAAGAGTTCGATTTCATTATTAAGGCCGTTAATGATTCGGAGACGTTTTCACAAGCCATGAACAACAATGAATCAAAACTATGGTTCGATGCTATAAAAGTTGAGATGGATTCGATGGCATCTAATGAAGTATGAGATCCTGTCGAGTTGCCTAATGAGGCAAGGGCTATAGGCTGTAAATGGGTCTTTAAGACCAAGATTGACTCATTGGCAACATTGAGCATTATAAGGCAAGACTCGTAGCCAAAGGATTCACTCAAAAGGAAGGAATTGATTACAAGGAAACCTTTTCTCTTGTATGTAAGAAAGACTCTCTCGACATAATAATGGCGCTAGTTACACATTTTGACTTAAAGTTGCAACAAATGGATGTGAAAACAGCTTTCCCCAATGGTGATCTAAAGGAAGAGGTTTACATGAAACAACATGAAGGTTTTTCCTTTAGTAATGGTGAGCATTTGATCTGTAAGCTTAAAAGGGCCATATGTGGGTTAAAACAAGCTTCCCGTTAATATTATCTAAAATTCCATGAATTCATCTCTTCATTTAGTTTCGTTGAGAACATCATAGATCAATGTATATACCAAAAGGTTAGTGGAAGCAAGATTTGTTTTCTTATGCTATATGTAGATGATATACTGCTTGCAGCCAATGATAAAGGGATGCTACGTGAGGTGAAACAATTTCTTTTTGAGAACTTTGATATGAAGGATATGGGCAAAGCATCTTATGTGATTGGCATAAAGATCCATAGAGACAGACATAGAGATATATTAGGTCTATCACAAAAGCCTATATTAATAAAGTCTTAGAAAGGTTTAGAATGAAAGATTGTTCACCAAGCGCAGCTACCATTGTGAAGGTAATGGTTCAATTTGAACCAGTACCTGAAGAATGATTTTAAATGGGAACAAATGAAAAACGTCCCATATGCCTTAGCTGTTGGAAGCATTATGTATCCATAGGTCTGTACCAGGCCTGACATTGCTTTTGTTATGGGAATGTTAGGTAGATACCAAAGTAACCTGGGGATAGACTACTAGAGAGTTGCGAAGAAGGTGCTTAGATATCTACAAGACACTAAGAACTACATTCTTATGTATAGATGAACTGATGAGTTAGAGGTGTTTGGCTACTCAGATTCAAACTTTGCTAACTATGTTGATTCTCAAAAATCAACATCCGGTTATATCTTCATGTTTGCCGATAGAGTTGTTTCTTGGAAGAACGCTAAGCAGACACTGACTACTACTTCCACTATGGAGGCCGAGTTCGTTTCATGTTTTGAGGCTACCTCACATGGTGTATGGCTTAAGAGTTTCATTGCTCGGCTTAGAGTTGTTGATTCCATATCTAAGCCATTGAGAACGTATTGTGACAATTTAGCTGTGATATTCATAGCTAAGAACAGTAAGAGTGGTAGTCGCAGTAAGCACATCGATATTAAGTACTTAGCCATTAGAAAACGTGTTAGGGATAAAAAAAGTGGTCATTGAACACATTAGCACTAAATTGATGTTAGCTAATCCTTTGACTAAAGGCATGCCACAGTTTAAATTTAAGAGTCATGTAGAGCATATGGGACTTGGTCCCACATTGTGATTTGTAAATGAGACTCTTATTAATAATATGATATTTCTCATTTTGATTTGTGTACACTATAATTTTTTATTTGAGAAATATCCTTGTTGTTTGGATCGAAAATAAACATAAGGTTTATTTATTAAGTGAACATAGGTTGATTTAGAAACATTTGACATAGTAATACATAGAAGATAATACTTGCCTTTAGAGGAATTATCTTCATGATTCATGTGAATTGTTTCTTCTGTGAGTGAAATATATGGACTAAGTGGGAGAATGTTGGTATATTCCCGATTATGGAAATAGAATTATTGGTTAATTGACAAAATCTGGTTCCCATAATTCCAGCAATCTCATATTACCAAATCCGGATATGGTCTATAATTTCACACTGAATTTCAACTCAATCTTTGGCTATTAAAAGCATGATTTTATGATGGTTAAAACGTAATTTTATTGCCATAATTAGCATGCTCTCATTAGTATTAATAGAGAATCCCTTTTGGTCCCCAAGCACTTTAATCTCATACAGAGAAACACCATCTAGTGAGGCTTTCGTGTGCTTGGAAGGCTCGAAAGCAATTTCAAGAAGCTTATGGATGTCTAGAATCAAACAAAACAAAAGGCAAATTTCATGGCAATGACTTGAGGTAAGTGATGATCTTTACTGTGAGCTTCCGCATATTAATTATTTGACATGTTTAGGCTCTGTCTTATTCTAACATTTGCTTTTATAGTTTGTGCTGAGCTATGGGATTAAGAGATGGTCTCTAGCTTGCGGTTGCTAAGGTTTTCACCACCTTATGGTGGAAGTGGATTCAAAGATCACCCAAAGGTATGTTTCTTTAGGTGTCCCTCCTCATTCTTACAGTGTTTTGATTGATGATTGCAGGGCCTTCTTGGGATGCCCTGTTGACGCTAAGATCACTCATAAGTTCGGAGAAGCAAATTCAGTTGCGAACTAGCTTGCGAGATTGGGAGCTGAAGATGTTACTATTTATAAGGTTTTTTATGGGAGAACATCACTGTCTCCTTTTGTCGATTCCTTAAGAACTTTGTACCCTAGGGTTTTTACTTCGAACTGTGACTATTAATTCTGTTTGTACCCTTTTGGGGAGTTTTATGTTTTAATTCCAAGCACCTTATTCACCCAAAAAAAAATCGTTTAATTTCTAAAAGGTGTATATGGAATGATTAACCATAATTTCTTTACCAAAATTTTTAATATAGAATTAAAACCCCCATCCTAATCCGATAACCGTGATGTCACGATGAGGCAAACTAAGCCCAATAAGAAATGGGCACTCATGATGACATGTAAATTTCTTTGGGAGATTTCTTAGCAGCAGAGAAGGAAGAATTTAATTGAGCTGTCCTCAGTAAATTTATTCAGGAAATCGGTTATCAGCAGAGTTGTTCACGGGTGGGATTTAGGTAGAAAAAAAAATGTTGAAAGGAACTGGAAGTTTGGTCTGGTTGGATTTTTTTTGGTCTTGATTATTTTAAAGTTCATTTTTACTTACAATGAACGTTATTAATCCTTTTTAAAGTAAAATAAAATCTAAATACATATATAAAGTAATAATAATAAGTGTAACATAATAAATTAAAATAAATTCTTACAAAAATATTAAAAAATGCATTAAAATCTAAATTAAAGTTTAAAAAATAACGCAAGCACAATTTAAATTATACAAAAAAATTAAAGAAATTAAAGAATACATTAGCATATTTTCTAATAATTTTTTTATTTGACATATCTTCAAATTTTAAAACTTTTAAAATACAATATCATATTTTAATAAAATATCAAATTAATTAAATCATTAAAAAATTGTAAAAAAAATTATAATTATCAACTTCATCTGAGTTTGGCTTGGGCTTTAAATTGATGAACCAATATCTAATCTGGTTTTTTATCCGACATCATTTGCTAGTATGAGTCCATCTTACAAATTTAATATTTTTATCTAAATTTAGGCCTTACAATTTTAGATATGATACAAAAATGATACAAATAAAAGACACAAAGATAATAAAAGCTAAAAGGTGGTAAAAATTATATATGAATATGACAAAAAGCTAAAAATTAAGTTTTATGTTTAACAAGTCCACAAATTTTGACATCAAATTTTTGTGTTTTATGTGACACTAATACGATTTACATGACATAAACACAAGTTTTATACATGAATTATCTTATCTATTTAAATCCACCAAAAAAAATTAACTTTTAGATTTGAATGGACCGCCCAACCTATTCAACATGGACAGACTGGTTAGCAATAAGCAGATTGTAAAGGGGAAGTTTCCTTGGCATTGTTAGTGATAGGTGATAATCAACATCAAAGAAACAGCCAATCATGTCTTTTATATGAAAACACTTTATACCCTCCAAAGCAAATAGCAAATGTAATTGATTTGAGTCATATGTACGACTGCACATACCATATAGATTATTCTCGAATATCTTGGTTTCTTGAATGCTTCAACTTGTTCTTTTCTTTGTTCTTTATTAGCTTTCTCCTCTTATCCCGATTAGCTAAAACTACTACTGTTGCTGGACCGCTGCTGCTGCATGTATGGCTGATTCATATGATGCAGAGTGTGATTACTTGTTTAAGGCTGTGCTGATCGGTGATTCTGCGGTTGGGAAATCGAATCTTCTCTCAAGGTTTGCTACCGATGAATTTCGGTTGGATTCTAAGCCAACCATAGGGGTTGAATTTGCTTACCGGAATGTTAAGATTGGTGACAAAGTAATCAAGGTTCAAATATGGGACACCGCCGGCCAAGAAAGGTAATTAATTTTCTTAATTTAATTTCTTCAAATCTTTGAATCCTTGCTGAGACTGTTTAAAATATTAGATGATCCTTTTTGTCTTGATTTGATGGATCATAAAAGTGATTTCTGTATTGTTCAAGAAGATGATTATTTGATTGATTCAACTCACTAAAACTCAGCCAAAATATTACCTACCTAAGCTCACTGACTCAGTTAAATCAACTTAAGTACCCTCCACAAACTGATTTTTTATTTGAAGTATGAATTTTTTTCGCCTATAAATTACTTATATTTTCAATCTACTTGCACGTTCCCAATTTCTTTAATTATACAAATCCAAATGAAAATTATTTAACACTTTCAATTTCATGCATAAGCATGAACTCGTGAGTCAACTCAGCCAAACCGCATGAACATCTTTCCAACAATTAGGGGGAAAATAAATATATAGGCATTTATTCTTTATAGATAGTGGAGGTACCCAAAATTCGGTAGAGACTAGTTCAATGTAGTACAAGATCAGTTAAACCGAATCAAAATCCCAACCACTCACAAATTCAGCACAAAAAAGTCATAACTTTAGCCTAAATACAACTGCCAGCTTTGAAACTTTTATCTGAATCTTGTGCTACTCGTGAGGCAATAAGGTAGATAGAATAATACTCGTGACTGTTGAATATAATTTTTTAAGTTCGGGTTTAATATGAGTTGGTCTAAAATATTTTTATATTAATGTATTTTCTTTTAATTTGTGCTTTGAATTATTTTTTATCGTTTCATTTATTAGCATCAGAAAAATTTTTAATCTTTACTATCATATAAGACTTTTTCTTACACAAACTTAAAATTTCAATTTCGTCCTTAATTTATTTATTTTGAATTTTTTTTACCAAAAAGGAAATGAAAATGAAAATACCCCTTGGTTAAGAAACATTCATGGATCAATGGCATTGAAAAGATCCTAAATTCGAGTTGCAGTGTTTTTGCAAAAGTTTCTGTGTCAAAATTATTTAAGAAAAAAAAAACAAGATAGGAACACAAATTTTAAGTAAAATTTAAATAGGTGTGGTTAAAAAAGTACTATAGATTTATGCTGGCTTGTCTTGATATTATTCAATTAAAATTTGAAATTGAAATTGAAATTGAAATATTGTTTAACACCATTTAAAGTTTTTTGAAGTGTTGATTGCATATTGGGCACTGAAATTATGGGTCCGTTTGGTTCGCGTATTTCATTTTCTTGAAAATATTTTTCACATTTTTCGGTGTTTAGTACATGTAAAACATTTTCGATCAATGAAAAATGAAATTCGGTCAATGAAAAATCTTTAAGGATTTTAAAAAATTGTCTTCCCATTTTCAAACGGAGAAGATAATTTTCAAACCTGTCACTTTTAAAAAAAAAGCTCCCACTAAAACTTAACATAATCTATATTGGATTAAAACAACAAACAACAGAAAATATTTTTCAGCATATCAACCAAACAACAAAAAATATAAATTTTTCCAAAAAATCAAATTTTCAAAAATCATTTTACAGAAATCATTTTCTGAAAGTTATTTTACGCGAATCAAACGGAACCTATAATTAAAATTCTGTCTGTAATAATGAAGAGATAGTTTTCGTAAAATCGTTAACTTGACACAAAAAATAAAATTAGCAATCAAGTACTCAAACTTTGTTTTGGTTACAAGTACTCAAAGTTTCACTTCAATAGAAGATTTACCTTTCACTGATTATGTTAGTCAAATGGGTAACATGGAAAAAGAAAAATCAGTTACAGTCTGCCACATGTTTAAAATAGCTTTGTAATTTTTTTTTAAACTAACAATCTGTCACTCTTTCTCTTTCTCTTTTTTACTTTCGTTTTTTCTCTTTGATTTCTCTTTTTTTACTTGCCGATTGATGTTTTTTAAATTTTTCATAATAATTTTTTATTTGTACTTTCGAAATTTTATTTTAATTCAAAAAATGAATAAGATTTTTTTAAAGAATTTATCAACTAAAATGAAATTTTTAATAAAATTAAACGTTATAGTGTCGATAAAAGAGTTTAATGAATGTAAAAATTAAATAGAGACAATTTTTTAAGATAAAATAATAATTTTACAGAGTAAACCTTTTAAAGTAATACTCATTGATAAATTTCAGAGAATTTATTTAGAGAGGTTTTACTATATATCTTTATTCTCTTTTAGATGTTCCAAAAACTATTTCTTATTCCTTTTTTCGAAGTCCTACTACTATGTACTTTTTTTCTTAACTTTAAACTTATTTTTCATGAGCTTTGTTAATTTTTTTTTACTTCTTTGTTAGCATTAAAAATATGAAGAACCAATTTCATAAAAAAATAGATTTAAATTTTAGTATAAAACATACTAAAATCATCTTTGTTAAACTTTGTAAGAGTCTAATAGAGACACACCACATGTGACGGTGGGGGACAATGTTTTACATATTTTCTTTATTTTAGAAAAATTGAATTATTGAGTTCATTAGGTGAAATTTGTGGAGTTTTAAAGCTCAAAATAAATTAAAAAGCAAAACTGATATTGTTGAATACATAGATCATGTATATAAATTTAATAATAGGAATGACTTTTATCACATCATCTAAAAAAGGATTTTTATGAAAGATTTGTATATTATGCACAAATAATGTATAGTCTATGTACATTGTCAATGCACAAGAACACCTTATTAATAGTCCAATTATGAGCAAATTAAAAAAAATTATTTGTATTTTTTTAAGGACATTGCATTTTTTAATTTGTTTATTGACGAAATGTCATTGTTAGTATATCATATATAAATTTTTTTAAGAAATTATGATAGAAACCTAATTACTTTGAACTTGTTATATAAAAGTTTGCTCTCCCTTTACTTTTGCTATTAAATGTGATTTTTTGTATCATAAAATCACATATGATTCCAATTTTGTTGTCCTCAAGCGTTTGTTAATTATATTTTGGTTATAATTTAGTTCAACATCATATTCTATCTATATAAAAATTCTATATTATTGCTTTTCAAAAAAAATTCTATATTATTAGAATATTTCTGATACAACTATGTCACATCGTAAAAAAAAAATACTTCTTATTCGATGATATTTTGATTAATTATATTTTGGTTCAACATCATATTCTATAAAACAAGAATTATATTATTAGAATACTTCTGATACATTTATGTCACATCGTAAATAAATTTGATTATTACTTTTATTTTTATTTTTATTATAACTAGCAATTGACTCGTGTTTGCGTCAAGTTTTTTGTTTTACACTAGAAGTAGAAGTATATATTTGTATGCAAATTAGCAACATATACCAATAATGATAAAGATAGAATTTTTTTTTTTCATTATAACTTGTAATAAATAAAAAATTTAATTGGTAGAATGTTTACATCATACTTATTATAAAAATACTAAAATAACACAACAAAACTGAAAGCCATAAATTATTCTTGATAGGATGACATATATGCTGAACCGATTATTGAAAGTGGTAGGATCAAAAGTATTTGAACGAGAAATATCCTTTTAAATAAATTAAATAAGAATAAGAAAAGATTAAAGGGTAGTTTAAATATTTTTAAAAGAAAATTAAGAAGGTGACAAATACACAAATGCCCAACAATCTAATTTCAAAACTAATCCGCCATAAGCTAAATGTCGGCCAATTAACTTTCAAATCTCCGACTATCAATAAAATAGCATCCCAAATTTAACAAATGGTAAACAAAGTTTTTTTTTCCCCTTTTTTATGGCCAAGATTTGCGTAAATAATAATAATAATAATTATTATAATTATAATTATTTTTTGGTCAACCACTTTATCCACGCAACCTCAAACCTAACAACAATATAAAAACCCAAAAATGTTAAACAAAAAAAAATAATAACACTTAATTCTCGAATACGTACTAACAAATCTATCCCAAAACTAAATCTGTTAATTACCAAATATTTATTTAAAATTAATGCATCTTACGAGTAATTATTTTCTATTTACATGCATTTGTTTTGTTTACAAAATCAAAAAAGCTAGTTTCTAGTTAGTATGCAAGTATTAGTAGTGGAGTTAGAAGTAAAGATTTAGTAGATTGTTGGTTAATGTTAATGGAGAAATCTTAGGAGGATTAACGTGAGTATATCGCTATGTATATGTGTTTCAAATGTGGTTGAGTGGTAAACAATGAAAAGAAGTCCTAATAGTACTAGTATTTTCTCCAATATTTCTTCTTTTTATTTTACTTAGTTATCCATTGCAGTATTTTCTGTCTTTCTTTTGTTATATGGTATGAGAGCTTGGTTGAGACACTTTTACAACTTTTTCTTTCTTCTTCTCTATCAAACCATTATTGTCTTGTTTGAGGTATATGTGTTTCAAATGTGGTTGAGTGGTAAACAATCAAAAGAAGTCCTAATAGTATTAGTATTTTCTCCAATATTTCCTTTTTTTTTTTTTACTTAGTTATCCATTGCAGTATTTTCTCTCTTTCTTTTGTTATATGGCATGAGAGCTTGGTTGGGACACTTTTACAACTTTTTCTTTCTTCTTCTCTATCAAACCATTATTGTCTTGTTTGAAGAGATTGAGTGTTGTGTAGAGAAAATATTTATTCTTTGGAAGTATGGAGTTCACAAATGAGGAAAACAGTTCAAATACACAATATGGCATCAACAAGCTTGTAGGGACAAACTACAAGTATTAGAGATTGGGTATGGATGTGATGTCCTGAAATACTGTATATTTTCTAAATTCACATAAATAAACATATAAAGGTTGGGCTTATCTGCAGTGTCAATTAACTTTCAAATAAAAATTTATTATTTATATATAAACCCAGGATTCAAAATTCAAAGTTACATAAAACAAAATACAATTGTTTAACATCCCAAGTTATTATTCATAAATAAAAGTAGTACTATATAAAAATCTAAATACATAAAAATAAACTCAGTATACCTTGACGAGTCTGTACAATCACCTAAGGAATATCAAAATCAGGTCCTCCTAGAAGCAGACCCAATCTCACTGCAAGTAATCTGCGAGTGAAAAATAAATGGGTAAGCGAATGTGCTCAGTAAGGAACATCTATACAAAAGCTTATATAACTTATCCTATATGCAGATTTCATAAAAAGAATTAAAACCGAAATTTATAGGAAATCATGAATTTAAATATGAAATAAAACTGGCGCGATCTAACAAGAAGGATACTATAGTGGGTTGAGTAACCAGGTGGAGTATGAGAGGTACTTTGAAGTACCTGTCGTGTTTCGGTATCCTAAGCCACTATAGAGATTTCATTTGATTTAATTAAATCACAAATTCAATTATAATCCCAATGTTTGAGAAATAAAACATACTTATAACAGAAATTCAACGATTTCTCCGTAAACAGTATAAATCATATTCATAGCAATTTTTAACAGATAATCAAATAAATAATTTCACAAAATATCATATTCATATCACGGAACATAAAATATGGATAAATCGAAGTCATAAATATATCAACATTTAAATAATTATTTTCAATATAGTTTACAAAGATGAATGTATTAAATATATCACAAATATATTCATAAAATTAATTCCATAAAATCAATAAATCCAACATATAAAATTCAATAAAACTTAAAACAATATTTAATCATCCAAATTATTTATTTAAATTCCATGAAATACATCGACATTTTCAAATACAAAAAATAGACAAAATACCACCAAAAATCATTTTAAATTATTGAATTTGTGATTTAATATTTATTAAACCATACTCAAATATTTAAAATTTGGACACCTAAAGTAATTTTCTCTATATTTCAAAAATTTCATACTAAAGCATGAATTTCATGGATTTCATAAATTTAGGGGTTTTAGTTTAGTATAGAAAAATTTCGACAGCATAACAATTTATTCAAACCTAACCCCTCTTGCATAAAAATCCAACTTTCAAATGGCAGTTCACAATTTCAAAATTCAATCCAAAATATTTATTTAATTTTCACAGTTTGCAATTTTCACCAAAACATGCAGCGTTATATTCCCACCCTTTATACAAATATCCCTTACCTTTTATTTTCGCGGTATCCGATCCTCCAGCATCAGTATCAACTCCTAAATTCGGGATTGCACAATCATTATTTCAAGTTGATAAATCTACTATATTTTAGTTAAAAGAATATTTAATAAATTAAATACTAATGCTTGGTCTATGAAATTCTCTAAATGTTATCAAATTTTTACTGGTGAAAATTTGTAACGTTCGCTACATAACTCCGATTTCGATTCCAATTGCACCTAAATTCTCAGAACAATTTGTATATTATTTTAAGACCTAAGTCACATTGAAATGGCAATGAATTCATCCTCCCCTTCATATGGCCAAAACTTCTTTTTCTTCTTACAACTTAAATTCTTCCAAATTTAGCTTAGCATTTAGTCTAAACTTACTTGTTTAATTTTTCCTACATTATTCCACATAGATTTTACATCAAATGGCATCAATTCCTCATCTTCCTAGCCATGGTTGAAAGTACCATCACCCACACTTGTAGTTTTCTTGCATTTAAGCTTAATTAAGCTTATTTTCTCACTTTTCATTATTCTAACATAATTTCTACATTAATTCCATGATAATTCCTCATCAACCACATCACATACATGAAGAGGGGGTGGTGGCCGAAACCCTTGCCTATCCATTTTCATGTTTCATGCATGATTCAAGCTAAATAAGACATAGAAACATCTTAATCATAGAAGAATGGCTAGGAAACCATGAAAAACTTAAAGTTCCATGAACATCTCACCTTGGTCGAATGGTATGAGAGGGCTTACAATCTGATTTTTGTTGATTTAGCACTTGATTTTGGCGTAGGAAGATAGAGGAAGATGAGTAGAACAATTTTGGTGAAGATGGTTTTTGATTTTATGGTGATTTTCTTAAGTTTTTCTCACTTTCTCTCTCCTCACCAAGGTCACGCTAATGAAGGAAGGTGTGCTGCTGGTTTCAATCGAAAATGGAAGGGAAGAGGTTGGAAAATTCAAGAAAAATTGATATTTTAAGGCAAATTTACCATTTTGCCTTTATACTTAAAGATTTCTTTCAAAATTGCCCCTAAAATTTGACTTTGTTGAAAATAACCTGTCTAATCTTTAAAATATTTTATTTAATCATAATTCAACTCTATTTAACTTGCTTTAATGTTTGGTGAAGCTTTTGTTGAGGTTCGGTTACCGATTTTGGTGAAATTACTAAAATACCCCTAACCATAAAATCATGTAAATTTCTTTCTTTACTTCTAGTTTCCTGCATCCATCTAGATATTCTAAAACTATATTTTATGAGAAATTATTTAGTATAAACAAAGGGTCAAAAGTCCTCTTGGTTTGACCATTATTTTTGAAAATTCTAACGGCTCATGGACAAAACTGTCATTTTTCAATTTGTTGCACATTTTTGAAAATATGCAAAAATAATCAAGATTGAGGCTAAGACTCTTACCATCATATTTCCCGGCTCCAAATATCGAATCCCTAAAGTTTCATATTCCTTTGAACCTCCGGGAATTGTTGAGGCCCACTTACTAATTAATCGTAAAACCTAAAATAAAATCAAATATAAATTAATTATAATTATTCCATAATTCTGAATTATTTAAACATAATAAAACAGTACTATAATTTACGAGGTCTCACAATGGAGGCCTATCTTCAAGGTCAAGACCTGTGGGAACTTCTTGGTGTCGATGCAGAAATTCCTACAAATATTTAAGAAAAGAAAATGGAAGATCAAGTGTTATTAAGCGCCTTTTTTTTTGACTTTGTAGACATCAATTGGCAAAGAGTTCATTGATTACATTCATGACATTAGCTCTCCTAAAGAAGTCTAGAAGACGCTTGAAAGGTTTTTTTTTTCAAACAGAATACTACAAGGTCACAATTGTTGGAGAATGAATTGTCAATGCTAACACAAGGAGGTATGTCCATTTTTGAATATTTTCTTACATGTTAAAAGTATTCATGTTGAAATTTCAAAATTAGATGTTGATGAGAAGATCAATGAAGTAAGATTGCATCGATTTCTTATTTGAGGGCTGAAGAAAGAGTACATCCTTTTGGTTACCTCTATTCAGGGTTAGGCAAATCAACCTTCGGTTGAAGAATTGGAGAATTTGTTTTCCAACTAAGAGGCTTTGGTAAAGCAAAAGGCAAAGCATTCTGATGTAAATGCTTTTCTTCTTGAAGCAAAAACATAGTAAGAACACATTAGCAAGAAACAAGAAGAATGAAAAGGGTTCTAAGCTACTAGTGGTAGCTCATATAATAACAAACCTATCAAGTGTTATATATATAGGAAATCGGTCACATCATGAAAAATTGCAGAGTGAAACTTTCCAAAGCAAACGATATAAGTGAAAATGAAGGAGATGAACAACTCAAATGGGAGAAATATTTCAGTACATAAGTAGTTGAAGGAAGAAACGATGCTGCTGTTGAATTAGTACCACATTAAGATCTTTTCAACCATGATAGCTAGAAAAAAAAGAGTGGATCATTGATTTAAGATGCTCTTACCATGTAATCGAAGATGATTCACTATTCTCAAAGCTACACCAACATAACAAAGAGTGAGTTATTGTTATAGCTGATAACTCAACATATATGGTTTCAAAAGAAGGAGTTCTAAAGATTGGCATTGATAATGCAAAGACCATCAAGCTGAATAATGTCTTTCATGATCTAAGTTAGAAGAGAAATTTAGTTTCAGTTTCTCAAATTACTAATTCTAGAAAATATGTCTTGTTTGATCCAAATAATGTGAAGGTTCTTGACAATGTGAAGAATATAGCTCACGATGTCGTTCTTATTGGTAAGAAGAAAGGTTCCACATTTGTCATGTTAGCAGGGGAAGCCTATGTGAAGAAGACAAGCTAAATCGATAGTGTTGCGATTTAACATGCTCAATTGGGCCATTTAGGCTATCAATTGTTGCAGCAGATTTTCTCAAAAAAATCGGTGGATGGCATGTTGACTCTACAAAATGTTCATGAAAACATAATTTGTCAAGGTTGTTAGTTTGGCAAACCACATTGTCTTCCTTTCAATAAGTCATCAAATTGCAAATCTATTATGCTTAAGCTAGTTCATACAAATTTGATGAGACCAATGAAAACACCAAGTTATAGTGAAAATTGCTATGCCATGGTGTTGGTGGATGATTATTAAGTTATACTTGGGTGAAGTTTTTGAAAGAGAAAAGTAAATCACTTTCAAAGTTTGTTGAATTAAAAAATTCTATAGAAAAAGGAGTTTGGGATGAAGATTAATTGCTTGAGGAGATACAATGGAGGTGAATACATCTCTGATGATTTCTTACAATACTGCAACAGCATGCTATTTTGAGAGAAATGACATGTCCGAATACCCTTTAGCAAAATGGAATTGCGAAAAGAAAATTATCTCATCTCGCTTCTATGAGTCTTTCATGGTTGCATAATAAAAACCTCCATTGAGAGCTTTGGGAAAAAGCTATTCAATGTGCATGCCATGTAAAAAATCATTTACCTTTATGGCTAGGTAAAGAAAAATCTCCCTTTGAGATTCAATATGATGCAAAGCAAATTGTAAATTACTTTCGAGTATTTGTTTCAATTTGTTATGTACATATTCCAAAATTTAATCGAAACCAAACTGGACCTAAAAGCAAAGAAGTGTGTATTTGTTGGCTATGATTCATGTAGGAAAAGCTAAAGGTGCATGGATCTAAAGAGAAAGAAGTTCATCACTTTTAGAGATGTTATGTTCGATGAAGTGTCATCTTATTATTCTGCTCTTAGTGATGAAAAAGAAAACTTATAATTACTTCCTGAAAAAATTTACAGGCTTCTAGCAATGATGAGTATTCAGCCCAAAATACCTTAAATTCAAATGATGCTGAGAAGCAAACTGCAAGGAAATCTACAAGGGAGAAAAGACAGCCAAACTACCTCAAAGATTATAAGGCACAGTTCAATCGTTGCACTATTACTTCATGCTTCTATAAAAGATAATTAGATGAAGAAAATTAGTAAGTTATGAGAAAGCCAAAGATAATCCAAAAATGGAAAGTAGCTTTGCAAGAAGAAATTAAAGCTTTAAACAAGAGTTAGACATGGGAGTTGGTGTCAAAACCAAAGAACTATAAGCCTATTACTTGCAAATGGCTTGACCATTTAAAGAAAAAAAATCATATAGGACTATTAATAAATGCAAAGCGCGGCTTGTTGCACATGGTTTTTCTTAAAACTACATATTATACTATGAAGAAACATTCATCCCAATTGCAAAAGTGGTAACAGTGAGATTCGTTTTTTCTCTTATTCCTTTTAGAAATTGGAAGTTGTGGCAACTTGATGCAAAGAACGATTTTCTTTATGGAGAATTGGATAGTGAAGTGTTTATGGAGTAGCCTAAAGGTTTTGTTTTTAAGCAGCATCCTCACCATGTTTGTCGGCTGAGGAAGGAAATGTATGGCCTTAAACAAACACCACTTGCTTAGTATGGTAAATTTGCTCAATACTTTATTTTTTGTGGGTTTAAAGTTTCCGATGCAGATTCTAGTTTTTGTTCATTAAATCATAATCAAATATGCACTTGCTAGTCTTATTGTAAATTGATGACATGATAAATATTAGGGATACTAAAGCTGAGATTTCTCAATTGAGAAATGACCTATCTATTCTGTTTGAGATGAAAAATTTGAGAAAGGCTGGCTATTTTCTTGGTTTTGAAGTTGAAAAATCAGATCAAGGATATTTTTTCCTCAAAAGGGATATGTAAGGAAACTCTTACAATATTTTGGCATGAAGGAGTCAAAAGAAAAGGCTACTCCAATGGAGTCATGCCTTAAGTTGATGAAAAGATGAACGGAAGCTATTAAAGGATGCCAAGAAACTTCAACAACTTGTTGGTAGTTTAATTAATTTAATTATCACAAGGCTTGAAATTACTTACTTTGTTGGTGTAGTTTCTCAGTTCGTGTAGTGTCTAAGAAGTCCTTATTTAGATGCAGCAAGAGGAATTTTACGTTATGTAAAGGGCTCTCTTGATCCTGGTCTCATGTAAGAAAAAAAAGGAAAATTTTATGTTAAGTGGTTTTATTGATGTAGATTGGGCTGGAGATGCAAATGATCGACATTCAAATTCAGGTTATTGTTTCAACCCTAGTTCAATAGTGATCTCCTTTTGTAGTAAGAAGCAATTAACGTTTGCTTTATCTAGCATTGAAGCTAAACATGTGGCAACAAATATGGCTATACAAGAATGCACATGGTTGAAGATTTTAGTGAAAGACAAGCTATGCAAGATTATGTTGTGTAGATAAAATGTGATAATATAAGTGCCATCAAATTTGCATCAAATCAATTCTCCATGAGCGAACAAAGCATATTGAAGTTTATCATTGTTACATTCGAAAAAAGGTGTTGAATCAAGAAATTGAGCTTAAGTTCTACAAATGATCAAGTTGCATACATATATATATATATATATATATATATATATATATATGAAAGCTCTAAGAAAGCCAAATTTTGAATGTTTCTGAGTTGCTCTTAGGGTTATCAATTGTAAGCATACACCAAGGGTAGCAATAAAAATTAGTGCATATTAAAGGTAATTGTTTTCTATTTACTAGTATTTGTTTGTTTACCAAGTCAAATGAGTAAATTTCTAGTATGTAGGCAAGTATCAATAGTGGAGTTAAAGGTAGAGGTTTTGTAGATTGTCAGTTGACGTTCGTAGAGAAATCTTAGGAGGACTAACATTAGTATATCCCTATATATATGTGTGTGTGTCTCATATGTAGTTGAATAGTAAACAACCAAAAGAAGTCTTATTAGCATTAGTATTTTCTCCACTATTTCCTTTATTTTTCTCTTAGTTATCCATTACAGTATTTCCTCTCTCTTTTTTGTTATAATATTAACCAATTAAGCACTAAATTTTGCATAGCGTAAAAAATATGAATCACCTAGGGTTGCTTAATTTTGATTATAGTTACTGATTTTAAATCCTAAAAAATTTGATTGCAACTTTTCCACTGTAGTTTTTAATGACAATACTATAATAGTTAAAATGTTAATATAAAGAAACCTATGTTCAATCTAATTATCTTATTTAATGCTATGTTTTAATTGATTTTAATGATCAATATAAGTTAACTCATATTGTTTTATTTATTTATTTAAATGAATGCAGGTTTAGAGCAATTACAAGTTCATACTATCGGGGAGCAGTGGGAGCATTGTTAGTGTATGACATAACTCGAAGAACAACATTCACAAATGTGAATAAATGGATGCATGAGCTAAGAGAATTTGGTCATTTGGATATGGTAGTTGTTCTTGTTGGGAATAAATCAGATTTGACTCAATCCAGACAAGTTAGCTTGGAAGAAGGAAAGCTTCTAGCAGAGACACATGGCTTATTTTTTATGGAAACATCTGCTTTGCAGAATTTGAATGTTGATGAAGCATTTTTACTAATGATCACAAAAATTCATGAAATCACAAGTAAAAAATATTTGGATGCTAATACAAATGAAACAACTACTCTTCCTGTTGGAAAAGAAATAATCACTTTTCATGAAGATGAGGTGACTGCTACTAAACACTCAAGTAATTGTTGTTACAAGTGAACAGTATTTATTTTAAGAATTTTGTATTTTGATGTCTTTTTAGGTATCCTGCTTATAGTTTATTTTAATTTTGCGTTGTCTTTACTTCAAAATTTGCTTGCTTACTCTTCATATCAATGTTCAAGAAATTTAATTCCATCAACAAATCACTCTACAAAGCGTTGTGTTGTTGTAAGATTTACTTTATAGCCGAGTTAATCGATTTCAATATAATATCTATTGCCACTTGTATCCGTACATTAAGGGAATTCTCCAGTAGCACAAGGTCCAACTTTAGTCAACAAAAAGCTTTAAACGTAGTTTAATTATGATCATCATAGTATAATCTATGATATTGGTTATAATTATGATTGTTGTATAATTTATGATTTAGACTATGGTTATTGAAAAATCAAAAATAGAATGTTCAATGAAACTTGTGATCTTAGCTTGATATGTTTTGTAAACATTATGAACAATTTCAATAAATTTACAAATAAATTAAACATTTAACTGTACTTAAATTTTTATTATTTTAAAATAAATATATGTCAATTTAAAATTAACATGATATATTATTAATTTTTCAACATCTAAAATATTTTGGTACCTAAAGATTGTGCACCATCTTTCGGAGGACCGGTCTGCCCGCTGTCGTTGGTCAGTCACAGTCGCGCACGTGTGATCAGTCATTGGCGTGGACCTTTAACGTGCAGCAAATTTTTCGATAAACTTGCGTCAGTCTGTGACCTTCACAATCACTGACACCACATTAGCCATTCCATCGCCTGTGATCGCCCAAACGTACGGGACCCGCACTATTCCTCCGTCTATCTGCTTCTACGGTAAAACACGCTTTCACCAACCTGTCACTTTACCATTTACTCCCCTCCAGGTCTCTTCCTTCGTCCTTCGCCTTCTCTGCAACTCCAAAATTTTTCGCAAAAACCACAAAAAAGGGGCATCAAGCTAAAAATGTGCTGAAAAAAATAGAAATTAAAAAAAAAGATCAAGGTTCAAATGGCAAATTGGATCTCCTCCAAGCTCAAAGTCGCTGAAACTCTCCTTCAACAGGCAAGTTTTTTCTTCCTTTTTATAATTTTTTTTCTTAATTTATATTTCGGTTTCCTGCTTTTCTCTGGGGAGATGCAATGAGCATTGTGAATTTTGTCGATCTGGTTTTGTTTCATCGTTTTTTTTTTCGCATTTTAATAAAAAAAAATACTAGTTTGATTTGGAGTATTCGTAACTGAATTATGTGATGAACGGCTCAGATCGATCAGCAAGCGGCGGAGTCGCTTGGGAAGAATGAGAAGCCACTATCCGATGAGATTACACTGGACACTCCAACGAAAACCAGTGGGGTTGTATCTTTGAAGGATCAGTTAAAAAAGAAATCGCAAGAAAATAATGATTATCAAGGCAAATTGTTCAGTGATCCTAAAGCTGACTTATCTAGTAATAATTCTGTTAATGTTTTGAATCGGGACAAAGAGGTTTCGAGCTTGAAAACTTCGTCTAAACCTAAGATCATGCTTACAGATAGTGATTGGACTGAACTTCTTAGTACACCAAGTCAGGGAACGACTTCTGGTAATGGGGTGTCTGGGATTAGGGCATTGAGGAAACATGCTAGGAAGAAAGAAAATTCAGGGTCTAATTTGTCATCGCTGGAAGGGAAGAGGAATCAAAAGAGTAATGTTAATGTTATTAAGTCTGTTAGGAAATCGGATATTGTTTTGGGAAATAAGTTGAATGGGAAGCCGGGTGATGGTGAAGAATCAAGCTCTTCAGAGAGACCTTCTAGTGTTGACGTACAGATTGATAGTAAGAATTCGGAGGGGCTGGAGTTGGATCACAAGGACACTGCTGCAAGCTTTATGGTGAAAGTGAAAGATGAGACTGATGGAGAAAATGGTTGGAAATTGGATTCTAGAGACCTTCCCTCCAATGCGAAAGGGTTTTCGCAGTCCGTAAAGAGGAGCCATTCGTTCCAAAAGACGTTGGAATTGGGAGAAGTTGATGGGGTACCTGATGTGAAGATAGGAATTGCTGATGCCCATGATAAGTTGAGAACTAATGTAAGTGGGAAATCGAAGTCCATTGGGTCAGCCAGAAGTTCAGTCTCTGATGATGTAAAAAGGGCCTCTCAGCCAACAAGTGACGGAAGCTCTGATTCAGGTTCAGATTCTGATTCATCATCTGACTCTGAAAGTGAACATGAGAGGGAGGAAAGGAGGAGGAGGAAGGAGAGGATTTTGGCTGAGCGAGCAGCAGCTAAAGCTTTGGAGGCTATCAAAGAACGAGAGGATATGGTTGCCAGATTGGAGGGAGAGAAGCAGAGCTTAGAGAAAATACTTGAGGAACGAGCCAAACAACAAGCACAAGAGGTAACATTACATGATTTTTTACAATATTGCATGCATGCATGCATGCATGGATTCTTTATTTCTTTCTTTGTTGAGGTTGATAAGGAAAATATTTTGTTCTGACCATGAGGATTTTATTCTTGCAAATTTCAAGATTATACTCTTTGAAATACTTTGCCAGAAATTTTCTGTTTGCAGTAAAAACATTATGCATTATACTTTGTCTTTTAGTTGAGGGTTGGGTGTTTAGGGGCTGAAGGTGGTGCCATACAATTAGAAACCAACAAAATTAAGGCCGCAGGATTTTCCACCAAATAAATTCTGTATATTGTTAAGAATAGAACATATGGCTTCTGTAAAGACTAGTTACTCCAGCCTCTTCGGCCTTCCCTTTTTCTTCTTTAGAGAACCTGGTCCTAACTTAGAGCACTAAAAAGTTAAGTGTTATGCTTCCAAGATCTGAATCTATGTTTTCTACTTTAATTGTTAAGCTATAGCTGCCTTCTTTAGACATAAATAAATACTGCAATAAAGCAAAGAATGGAAAAGTCTGGAACTTTTTTTGCACTCACGCATCATTACTTGCCTTGAATTGGAAAGAGATCATAGCCATTTTTGCATTAGTCTTTCATCTTTCTTTCATTAAAGATCTGCAGCTATTCCTGAACTACATCTAAATTGGTGTATGCCTTAAGTTTTCCTCTCATAAATTTATACATGCAATTGTTCTGAATGTCCACTAAGTTGAAGAGGGACAAGTTCATGCTTAATCACAGATTTAATTATCATTAACGATCTGCTTTATTATGATTTTTACTATTTATGGAATTATTAGAGTTCGAGCATGTAAGATAATATTTGGTATTTTATATTTATGATGTTGTTTAGAGAGTTGTCTATAAGTATGTATGCCATTTTGTTTCTAGTATATTTGGTTTAAGAATATTGAGATTTGAGTATTAGATAGTATCCTTACTTTTTCTTTCGTCCTACTACTCGATATTCATCCCTAATTTTTTATTCTACCAAAAGTTCCTCTGTTTCTCCCACTTTCTTCCTTATTTCCCTATATCCTCTGTTTCTCTTTCTTTTCCCCTCCCTTGTTCTGCAGCTGAAGTTGTCTTTCAACTCTAGCATTAATGGCTTGTTATCTTCTTACTTGCATCAGGCTTCAGAGCTGCAGACAACTACAATGGAAATGATGCAAGCTGTTGAGTTAGAAAAGCAGAAACATAATAATACTAGAATGGAAGCGCTCCAGCGATTGGCTAAGCTAGAGGTGCAGAAATGATGTGTTTAGATCTGTACTTCATATCTTCTTAGACGGTTTCTCCATATTTTTGTTGGTCTATTGCATTTGGTTGGAAGTTTATGTTTCTAAATATCACTTGTAATTGCAGACCACAAATGCTGACCTTGCAAGATCACTTGCTACTGCACAGAAGAAACTTGAAGTAGAGGTATCATAAACTTCTAATATCAATTGTCTGGTTGGACCTATTTCCTATCTTCTTTATTACAGTTTTAAATTTGGAAGAAAAATTCTTTGCTCTTTATACAATGTGTCATTAGCGTATCGGTTCTAAAATCTAGTTTTTCATCCATTTGTTTTTCTTTCTAAACCATACTTGTTTTCGAGCTTGTCACAGAAAAGATAACAGGATAGAAAGCACATAACAAATAAAGAAAAGCAACACTTTTGCTTTTTATTTTCCAATTTGTGATATATACCAGTACGAAACATATTAGCATCTTCTATTGGCTTGGCTCTTAGGTCTTACACGATTATCTTACCAATTTACTAATTGAGGACTTGGGAATGGATAGATATATTCTAAATGTAACACCATGACAAGGAAAGCATTTCTAACCTCATCCTTTCATAACCTTATAAATGGTGCTCATTACATTTTAGCTCTTTGGACCAGATTAGTCGGGTAGCAGATCTCCGACAACAAATTAAGCTGGAAGAAGTGGCCCATGAAGGTATCTATCTATTATTTTGATCTGACTATAGTTTCTTGAAAGATTGGAAGAACCTTCTCACCCTTACAAACTCAACCCCTATAAACAGGAAGTCTTGGATTTAATTGATCCCCTGCCATTAATCTTTGTCCTCACTCTTGCTACATCTAACTAAAGAGCTAAGATTTGATTGTTACCCAACAATCCTTACCTTCTTTCTTCTCATCTGTTTTTCCTTTGCACCCAATTTTCAGTTTCTCTCTAGAATCTAATTTGCTTGCAAAAAAATTTCCAAACTCTTTCAGGATGGTTAACTGTCAGTTTTTAAATGTTAGGGTGCAAATTTTTTTAAGCCTCATTTCAGGTTTTTTTTTTTAAGCAATTTAAACCATTTTAATTATACTTCCTAACTTTCTTGGTATTCAATGGTAAAATCTTTCGAAAGTTGAATCAATGGAAATGTTTCAATGCATTTTAGATTTAATATTGATTGTAACGATGTTGCTTGCTGCATGCACATATAAGAATTTAATGCAGCCAATTTTAGATATATCATATAATCATTGAGGACAACATAATGCCTTATAACTATTAAAGGGGCCATGCAGTGCACAAGACTCCTCCTTTGCAGGGCATAGGGAAGGTCATGTGCAATTTCTTGATTAATACTGCCCATAAAAAACCATGGCTTATTTCTATCCGGTTTTACAAGTTACTTGTACTTCTTTTTCACCTTGTAGAACTCAAGAGGAGGATCTCCCATAGTCATCAGAGTGGAACTTATCTGAACCAAGTGAGTTAAGTAGTTCTTCAGATCACATTGGTCTATAATGACTAGAGAGACTACTATAGCTGGCATTTTCAGCAAGAGTACTTTGTGCCAACGGGTTCTTTGGATAATCTTTTCTGTAATCTTTGCATTTTAAATTCGTGTAGTTAGCAGCTTCAAAGGGAATAGAATTTGGCCGTGAAATCCTTGAGGCAGAGTACTCGCTTGTTACTGATAAAATTGGACGATTGCAAGAAAAGGTTAGCTTTCCCCACTCTCTCTCTCTCTCTCACTCAGTTATATAAGTTTGCAATAGCTGACAACTTGTATAAAATTTGATTCACCATGCAGCCATGATAGCTGCGTGTTTATATTTTGACTAGAATGGGCTAGTAAAATGGACATAGAGTCCTTCAGCTTGATAGTGCTCATTCATGCACTGTTTAAACATTTCAAATAACAAAAGATATCTCTACAAGTAGCACCATTCCTTCTCTGTTTACCTGCAGTATTGATATTCTTATACTTCAGATAGGGCCATTTATCCTCCAAGAATTTACTTCCTACAAACAAGTTTCATCTTTTACTTCCTTATCTGTTTACCTGCAGTGTTGATATTCTTATACTTCAGATAGGGCCATTTATCCTCCAAGAATTTACTTCCTACACACAAGTTTCATCTTTTACTTCGAATATCTTCGTTTAATTTTTAGACTGATCTACTTAATACCAGAATTTGTGACACACCCACTACACTGGTGAATGAGGGGGAAAGTGGAAACATAATATTATTTAAAATAAAAGGTAGCATTTTCCTTTTAAGAGCCTGTGAAAACATTGGTTAATACAGAAAATCAATGTAAAATTGGTCCTCAATCTTGATATTTAGAAAGAGAAATAACTAATATGACCCTGGTATTTATCTATTAGTTTCTTTTTTTGTTAGAGTTTTTATGTAATCTATACTTATATACAAAGGAACTGACTTTGGTGTTCATTTCAAGTGATACCAACTTAAATTGTGAATTTATATTAACAACAGAAAAATAATAAATACAATAAACAAGGGATATACACATCAATTATGACTCAGATTTTAAAGAAAAAAAAAAGTTGATGCATCTCTCGTCTTACACATCTGATCCCTATTCTTTTTAATTTGTCCGCACCGCACTGTTGGGAAATTACTTTTATATCCTTCCCAATTGACAACCTCTAACAAGTCAGTAGAGATTTTTTTGAACACACAAGCTAAATGATACCCTCATACCTTAACATCTATCCCAACCAAGTTCCAACGGCTGCTATAACCCATGTTATTTTCATCAAAACTTGTTTTTATTGCACCAGCTTCTACATCTTCTCTATCTTGAATATTTACTTTCCATTTCAGAATTCTAGTAAAAAATGTTAAGCCGAATTTTTTTTTTTTTGTTGTACATTGAGAATGGCCAAAGACCTACAAAAACTACCACTAACCCTATGCTTGGATTGGAGGCAGCGAAGGCAAAGGAAAGAAAAGCAAAGTAAAACAAGAGAAAGTTGAAAACCTTTCCCTTGTTTGCAAAAAATTTTTAGTTAAGAAAAGGAAAGAGGGGAAGTGAGCACCCCTTGTTTTCCTTTGACTGACTTAGTTTTTTAATACCCCAATTTGGGGTAAACAGGAAGGAAAGAAAATTTGAAAAAAATTTTAACAAGTAAACTATCAAATTTAATCTTATTGTATTATAAAATTTAAAACAAAGGCTATAATTGGGATAAAAAACGTTATAATGAATCATTTCCTTTACTTTTCAGTGCTTAACCAAACAAGAGTTGTTAGGATTACTTTCTTTTATTAATTTTAGCTATCCAAACAAGGGATACATGTACTCTTTCCTTTCCTCTCTTTTCCTTTAGTTAACATTGCTTTCCTTTCCATTCCTTTCCTTTACTAATATATATCCAAACATAGTATAAAGTACAGTTGGAGGTCACTTTCCAATAAAGTCTTGACACTAGGGGAAGCAGAAAAAAAATCAGTCAAAGGGACATCAACCCCTTGTGGTAATAGCAGCCACCCAATTTGCAGGTTCATTCCCTTCTCTTGCACATGTAAGAGTTGCAATCAAAATCAGTTTTATATAAGGGCTACATGATTATAGTACCTTGGAAATGTCTTTTGCATTTGATTATTTTCCATTAGTTTCTTAAAGAATAAATTTGTCATTGGATTGTTGGAATGATGGAAACTCAAGTAATTTTTTTTATACCATAAGCATTATGGGTTAAACAATGGTAGTTTGATTTCTCCTAGACTAGCACAACATTCCTTTACTTTTACTTTCAACAAGTTCTTTTAGAATATCTACTACAGGTCATCTTTCTCACTTTTTAAACTATCAATCCTTCTGTTTTCTCTGTAATCAAACAATCCTTATTAGCAACAATATATTAGGTCTTCTTTTTGTCTTTCTGATGTTGTGAGGTACTTTTTTTTATATCTCTTTAACATTATTTTTTTCTTTTTTTATGTAAAATGATTTTTCAAATGAAATATGATAATTAGTTATTTTTTACTTGTACTTTTCTAGCTTTAGAGTCACCATTTAAAGTTAGCTGCAAACCTTTCAAGTAGACCTAGCAATTCGTGTTTTTAATTCGTTTTCGTGTCATGTAAAATCGTGTTTGTATCGTGTAAAACACAAAAATTTCGTGTCAAAATTCGTGTTGACACGGAAAACATAAAATCTTATTTTTAGTTTATTTTTAGCTTTTACAATATTGATATACAATTTTTACTTAATTTTAATCCGTGTCATCTCGTGTCGTATATTCGTATCATTTTCGTGTAGTGTAATCGTGTCGTGTCTAAGATTGCCAGGTCTACTTTCAAGTATTGACACCACTGTCAAAGATAGTCAACTTTTCTTGTTTCCCAAAAGTTTTTACTTACCCATTTTGCATTTTCACTCCAAAATAAATCTTGATGCAAATCTAATTTATACAATAGTATCAGGATGTCATCTTTTTGCATAGGAATTGTTGTACAATACTTGGAAATGCAATGCATAATTTATTGAAAGGAAATTTCCTTTGTGGGCTTACCATGGTATTTTATTGAATTAATTGTTCTCTCTTTTATTACTGAGAAAAGAAGTACTACCGTATATTTTGAGTTTGGTGGTACAAGTAACACCAACTTAGTTACTAAAATTATATAAAATCAACAATCAAGACTTTACCTAGCAGTTGTTATCTCTTTTTAGAAGGGATTAGATCCAAGATTCAGATCCCTCTTTCACTCTTGTACCTCTCTATGAACTATATATATAAGCTAACAAAAAATATAATAACATATAGAAATATGGTCATATTAGTCATATGTGTTACTAAATGGTAGGATTGAGGCCTATTTTTAAATTGACCTTCTTATGAGATTTTTTTTTTTCATTTTAGCACTTATAAGGAACAAATTACCTTTTTACTTTAAAAACATATAGCCTTTCCACTTTTCCCTCTTAAACCCACATAGCTGGTGTTTTTTCTAGTTTTAGTAACTACATGGTGTTACTAAACTCATGAATGCAGTTCCTGGTTTTTTTCACTGAATACTATAATAATTAATTCATTGAAAAAAAAAAGGTATGCCTGCAAAAGAAATTCTTTGGGAAGATTAAGCATTGGATATCCATATAGCAAATAACTCGTAAAAACTAAAATATGATATTAGATGTTGATTATAAATTAGGCACAAAGCCTTAAAACTTGTTTTGGAAAACTGAAGGAAAGAGTTATAGGAATATGAGATCAAAGTATGGAATGATGTTAGAGATGTAAATAATTGAACTGTGGAGATTATGAAAGAAAGAGTTAAAACTTGAAAATGCTAGAAAGAATTTTTTATTGCATGGAGAGGAAAAGTAATCAGAGACAATGCAGAAGGTGCTAGAATTTCCATCTTTTTTCACTTTAAAGTTTCAAATTGAAAACTAATAATTCAAGATGGAGAAAATATAGAAGTTGGTGCAATGAAAAGAACTTGATGAAGAACAACGTGTAAACATACTTTTAGTGGGTATTTAATTAATTGGCATCCATAAAAGAAAGTAGCAAGCATTTAATGTAGAAAAAGAGATGGACGCGTAATTTTATTTTATTTTATTTTTGGTAGCTGTAGGAGAAAGGAAGTTGTAACAGTTGTTGGAACTTGGGACACGTGGGAAGGTATACAAATAATATTTAGGTTATGTATACAAAAAATCCCTATTTGACTGCTTATTAGTTGGTAATTTTATACAAGTAATTTCCTGAAGAGAGAGAGAGAGAGAGAGAGAGAGAGAAGGTAGAACATAGGTGTGTCAAAACTCAAATGCAAGAGGGATAGTATGCAAAGAGAACATCAACTTAAAAAAAAAAAAAGCTTATCCAAATGTACATATATATCCCTTGTTTATTATATTTTTTTTTTGTTTATACAAATTCACAAATTAAGTTGTTGTCACTTGACTCTTAGCACCAAACTCGCTCAGTCCTTTTATGTGTTGGCTAAAATATTAAAAAAGGAATGCTTTCCCTAATTTCCCAGATAAGCTCCTATTCTTCAATCGTAGCCAACTAAGACCTTGAAGTACTATTATGTTTAATTAGGCCTTTACTTTGGATAAGACTGTTAAAGTATGTTATGTTTGCCACACCTGCTATTTATGTGGTTATTGTCTTTTCTATATTAGCATCTACTTGGCATATTAAATTTCCTGCTGACCTGACATTTATTTGGCATGTATCCTTAACTTACATGGAGTGTAGATGTATCTTATGATCTTTTATTTAGCCTCATATGTTACCTTCGTAGATGCTGACAGGGAAGAGAGAGTGGCCTCTTAGATGCTGGTGTGGCTAAGATAACAGATATTATTGTTTTGCATCCAAATAAGGGTTCTATTAAACAATTTTGTAATTTGAGGTCTCATTTTGGTACAATAGAAAAATAGAAGCTTATATGAGAAATTTGAGAAATTACACAAACCCTTCTTAATTTTTTTTATTACTATAGACCTATTTTATGTTTTATGTATGGCAATCTGATTTGCTTGTTTCATACAGTCAAGACAACTGGAGGCAAGCATTGAATCAACAAGGAAAGAGGTGGAGGACCCAACAGAAGTAGAAGTTGAACTGAAGCGAAGGCTTGGACAGTTGACTGATCATTTAATTCAGAAACAAGTCCAGGTCTGTCTCTCAAACATTTTTCATGTGAAGGATTCTGGCTAATCAATATAACATCGATGTTTTTCCTGTCTAATAAGTCATTAGGTGCTCAAACTGCAAGGATTTCAGCTTTAAGGTTGGAGATGTGAATAGCTATTTTATTTGGCTACACCTTATGTCTCCAGTTTACCTTTTAACTTTTTTAACTTTAAATATAGCATGCAGGATGATCAAACGGTAGTATAGAAACAATCAAGTTCTACTCCAAGTATCTATTGGTTATTTGCCAAAATCCGTGGAATAATTAACCCCAAGCATCTTTCTGCAATAATTCAATTTCGAAACACCAATGCCAAATGTTGAAATGCATGCGTGTGTGCACCCAAATGAATAAACAAATTGATATTGAACACTTACTTAATCTGTTATGCTCCTCACTGGATCATATAGCAATGTTTTTGGTAGTCTCATTTTCCACTCTGTTGTTTTTCCTATAGGTTGAGGCGCTCTCCTCAGAGAAGGCAACATTGTCCTTTAGAATTGAGGTACATTGTTTATGATTGATTCGGAGTACAATTTTTCAGAAATAAACAACAGGTCTTGTAATTTGCACTTGTGAACTTCCTTAGGCAGTTTCAAGGATGCTGGATGAGAGCAAGTCCATGAACATGAGCAATGCGTCATCAAGTGATCTGGAATCAGGAACATGGGATCTTTCTGATTCAAAGTTGAAGCCTATGCTCAAGGATAAAATTCGTTCTGGCAAACAGCAACTTGGATCAATGCTTAGGCAGTTGGATGCTATTTTTGTGGCCGGTGCAATATTCTTAAGAAGGAATCCAACTGCAAAACTTTGGTCTGTGGTCTACCTCGTGTGCCTTCACTTTTGGGTCATATATATTCTAATGTCACATTCTCGACCATCAGACGAGGGTGGTGCTGTTATGTCCTTGAAGAGCATCAATAAGACTGCAGGACTATAATTTGCAATTTGTGTGTTTCTTGTCATTTCTTGACCTCAACTTTTGAGAGGTCTACATGTGTAGGGTGTAATTTGTAATTTTGTGCAGGTTATCCCCTACACTTATAGGGAATTATTAGCACTGTTAACATATGTGTCAATACAGAACTTGATTCTCTATAAAAGAAAAAAGGGCCAAATTCGTTTAAGCTTCTTACATTCATCTCTTCTGATTATCAGTTTAACATAGCAATTTGTCTAATTAAATTCCTATGCAAACTCCTATTTCTATTTTTCATAGAACAATCTCCGGTCAACTACAGAACAAGATTCATTTTGTGTCTAAGATTCTGCAGCATTTACCCTTGTACTTAAGATTAAAAATCCTGCTCAAATGACAGATTATAGCACTATATCTTGTTGCAAATGCATAGCTACGTTGCTTGCAATCAGGTTACAACAATGCTTGCCTCACCTAATCAATTCTTTTTAGTTTGAAAAATTACTAGTGTTCCATGTCATTCTACCGAAAATAGTCATCCAAAAAATAGATCAATTATGTTCAACCTTTTCTCGGAAAGGTAAAGAAACAAATGCTAAAGGGGTCAAAAAAATTCGTGAGTATCCTGACACAACTTGATATGGTTTTCTCTAAATGAGCCAAAGTTTTCTTTCATTGCCTGGCTAGCTATCTTAAAAACGTTGACTACTTTTACTAAGATGAAATCTTGGGGCATTCATTTTCAATATACAGTTTGCTTGCTTTGTCTAAAAAAATGGAAGAGGGAAGGGATCACTTGATTTTTTATTGTGATTTCTCCGGACAGGATTGGCAGAGAGTGCAACACATATTTTCTGTCAATAGGAATTTTAGGTTCTGGGATGATCACCTTTATTTTTATTTTTAAAAGTAAATCTTTCTTTCAAAATTATCTTGCAGCGTTTTGTTTGAACTGCTTCTGTCTACTATATCTGGTGGGAAAGGAACTCTGAGAAGCGCTCAACAAAGATATCTACAAAGGAATTATTTCAACTGACTGTTGCTGCCGTAAGAACTCATTTTGTGCTGTTTCTAATGTCTGTCATAATTATGTAAATAGAAATTTTCGTGAACAGTGGGATTTAAACCACAATAGTTAATTTTGCACTAGTTATACTCTAAATTCACTCATATAACATACTAGTGCCCATTTGTTTTATAGATACAAATTTCAAATTATCCCAAAAGAAAACATTCATTTTGCATCATACATCAGTGATATTCGTGAAGATCTCACTAGAGCATCTTTTATTTCCAATAGGCCATGATTTTATAAGAAATGATCGTATTCTATTCATTCTCAATGAACCAGAAAGAAATCATTATTATCACCATTATTATCCTTACAAGTGCCTTTATTCCAATATATGATAAACTACATGAACCAATATAAGAACTCACATTAAGTAGTCAACATGAATTCTCCTCTTCCAACAAACCCGTAAGAAGTGATCTTATTTTTTTCATCAAATCTGCCGGATAGAGACCAAAGGTCTTGAGGAACCGATCCAACAGAATAACTCAAGAAGGTATCATTAATTTCTTCATGCTCGTTCCAAGCTTGAAATACCCCTTGTACAAACAATGCTTGTTCCAAGCTCGAAACACCACTTGTACAAATAAAAATCTCTTTTGTTACATGATTTGTTTTTATACAGATAGATAGATATAGGATCTATGGGGCAAATGATTGAATCTACACAAGAATCATTGTTGAGAAAAGACATGCACAAGCAACCAATTAACCAATCAATAAAATACATGCATGATAACGAGCTTTCATTGCTGGAACAAAGTCAAGTTTCAACCATTTGTATTTATCCACAGATGATCAACTAGAGTATTAAATACTCCACAGTGAATAATCGCAAGAACAGAAGCAGCCTAAGATCCTATTTGCCTTCTGAACCTCATCCTCATTTTCTTCTTGGCTTCTTCTGCATCTTGCACAAAAGGAAATGATGTAAAAACTAGAATCCATGGAATTGAAATGAAGTTTGGAGATGATACTTGTAATCTTTGAATTCCACATTCGTTTTTAGAGGTAAAAGGATTTTAGACACGTGTAGATTAGAAGTACAAACCACAGAAAAGATGCTTTGACAGCAATATGCAAGTGCCTACGCTCAAATATCTCTCCTTTACTCTCAGCAAAGGGATTGAATGCCCATAATGAAGCTTATATTAGTTCCCCACATAAGTTAACTACTTAGTCAGTAGTGTTTTATAAGAAATAAAAGACTTGAGGTTAGTTTCATAACCTCTTAAAACTTCCTATTGTGGTCCTATATTTTATTATCTTTATCTAATAAATTAAATTATTTATTCATATCTACAAGTGATAGCTACCCACTAATTGAATTACGTTTTTAATGGAAAGACGTATATAAAGAAAAATATAAGGTATTGGGTCCCTAATCTGAGCATTCTGAAAAACACACCATTAGTGAGTTTGCTTAAGATTAGAAGATCAAATACGAAAGGCACGCAATTTTATCGCAGCTCAATATTTTTGGAATTAATGGCTGGAGGTTAGTATCCTGTTCCGCATTTATAATCTATGATGTGTTGTTTTCGGCGTCGACACATTAGATACATCAATCAAGATTTCTTACAGTTGGTATCCGAGCCTATTAACCTTTATCTTGATTTTTTATTAAGCAAATTGCCATTGCCTTATGTTGAATAAGCTTAAATTTAGTAATAAATAATGGAGTGCTAGCGATCGAGCTTCCCATGTTTGCATCGGTAAACAATTTTGGTCAAATTTATTGTATCTGCTAGGATAAGTTTCAGTGGGCTATTCCGTTAATTAGCTTGGTATTGTTTCTTGGATAATAAAATCCTAGGCTCCAACGATACATTTATTACTACTATAAAAAAAATATTGTTTTCATGATTGCTTTGACGTTCGGTTGAATACGATGATTGATGGGAATTGAGCTTTTAGAGTTTCATGGCTAGTTAAGGCACTATTTTGGTATTTGCAATTTACTGGACAATTGAAAACACAACTTTCTTTATGTCCATTTCTTCTGTTTCGATGATGCATTGAGTTTAGCTTGCTGTTATTGTTTATAAACAACTAAATTAATTTTGCACCATGTCGTGGGCAAGAATTTAAGGAGCTTGATTATTAATTAATCATAAAAGAACTAAGTTTATATCATTATTTGGTTCATGATATATTTTTATATGCTTGAATTTTATGTGTAAGTAATGAATGTATGCATACAATATTATCTGTTTATAATATGCTGACTGTGTACATGATCAGAAAATTATTATTTATGCATAAAATTTGATGTCATGTGATCTATATAATTTTTCTTGATCAAGGAATAGCCACAGCATCCTTGATTAAGTTAAATTATATATCAAGTATATTCGGTCACATATAAAAAAATAACATTAATTGTAATTAATCATATTTAATATAATAAATTTTATCCCACAGGAATTTTTGTTATATTTGTGTGATTAATTAGGATGAAGTAACAAATTATTTTTCTTAGTTTACCCACAGGAATTAAGAAAAGGAATGTAATTTGATAGTTTCATCATAAAGTTATATATATGAATATGTTTAAATTAGAACTTCGCCCACATGCAGTTTTATATGTTGTTTGATTCATATTGTAGCGCATGATTTACATTGGTAAAGCATGATATATGTTTATTTGCCTCAATTTTGTAACATAAGCATGAATGTTTGATTTATTTGCAGTTATACAACCTCTGAATTTTTCTGATGATAAGTGTGATGTTCCCTATTTAAGTGGTGATAACTATAAGGTATGGAAGGAGAGAGTTCTTCTCCAATTATGGTGCATGGACATTGATTATGCCATTAGGAAGGATGAACCACCTGTACCTAATGAAACTAGCTCTCAAGGTGCGATTGCCCTATATGAACGATGGGAGCGATCTAATCGCTTAAGTATGATGTTCATAAGGACACGTATATCGGCTAGTATTCGTGGTTCAATCCCTGAGTGTAAAAATGTCAAGGAATTGCTGAAGGCTATTGATGAACAGTTTGAGTCTTCGGATAAGGCACTAGCTAGCACCCTAATGACAAAGTTATCATCTATGAAGCTCACTAGTGTTAGAGGTGTGCGTGAGCACATCATGCAGATGAGGGACATAGCGGCTCAGTTAAAGTCTCTTGAGGTTGAGATGTCTGAATCTTTCCTTGTGCACTTTATTCTGAATTCCCTTCCACAACAATATGGACCTTTCAAAATTTCTTACAACACACATAAGCAAAAATGGTTAATAAATGAACTCCTGACCATGTGTGTTCAAGAGGAAGGGAGGTTGCTAATGGAAATGGGTGAAAGTGCACATATAGCAACACAAGGAAAGAACAAAGCGCAAGCCAAACAAAAAGGAAAGGGTAAAATACCTATCCAGACTGAGAAGAAAGAGTCCAAGTGTTTTTTCTGTGAAAAAAAGGGACACATGAAGAAAGACTGCAACAAATATAAGGCTTGGCTTGAAAAGAAAGGTAATCCAACCTCACTTGTTTGTTATGAATCTAATATGATCGATGTTTGTCATAACACTTGGTGAATTGATTCTGGTTCTACAATCCATGTTTCAAATACCTTGCAGGGTTTTCTAAACCAAAGGAAACCAATGGCCAGTGAGCAATGCATCTATTCAGGAAACAAGATGCGTTCTCAAGTGGAAGCAGTAGAGACATGCAGATTAGTTTTAGATACTGGTTTTGTTTTGAATTTGGAAAGAACCTTTTATATTCCATGTTACTCTAGAAATTTAATTTCAATTTCAAGACTTATACCACTTGGATTTTCTTTTGAATTTTATGAAAATACTTTCCACTTGCTTTATAAATCTAGTGTTGTTGGAAATGGGATGTTGATTGATGATTTATTTCGAATTCATTTACAAAATAGTATTTCAAATAGTATAATGCTCGTCCAAGACAATGTTGGTATTAAATGATGTGTTATGAATGAAAGGTCCTCTATGTTGTGGCATCGGAGATTAGTACATATCTCCATAGAGAGAATTAAAAGGTTAGTGAATGATGGAGTACTTAGTACTTTGGATTTTACTGACTTTGATACTTGTGTGGACTGCATAAAGGGAAAGCAGACTAACAAGACAAAGAAAGGTGCCAAGAGGAGTTCAGACATATTAGAGATCATACATACGGACATTTGTAGTCCGGATATGGACTCATATGGTCAGAAATACTTCATCTCATTCATAGATGATTATTCACGATACATGTATCTCTACTTGTTTCATAATAAGAACGAAGCATTAGATGCTTTTAAAGTTTTCAAAGCAGAAGTAGAGAAACAATGTGAAAAGCAAATTAAGATCGTGAGATCAAATAGAGGTGGAGAATACTATGGTAGATACACTAAAGATGGACAAGCGCCTGGTCCATTTGCAAGGTTTCTTGAAGAGCATGGGATTCAAGCCCAATACACTATGCCTGGATCTCTAGACCAGAATGGTGTAGCAGAAAGAAGAAACCGAACCTTGATGGACATGGTGCGGAGTATGCTTAGCAACTCCAAGCTTCTTAAATCCTTGTGGACCGAAGCTCTCAAAACGGCAGTGTATATATTAAACCGGGTTCCAACTAAAGCTGTTCCAAAAACACCTTTTGAATTATGGAAAGGTTGGAAACCGAGTTTGCGACATATACGCGTTTGGGGATGCCAATCTGAAGTAAGAGTTTATAATTCACAAGAAAAGAAATTGGACCCAAGGACTATAAGTGGGTATTTCATTGGATATGCTGAAAAGTCTAAGGGTTACAGATTTTATTGTCCATCACATGTCACTAGAATTGTGGAATCAAGAAATGCAAAGTTTCTTGAAAATGACTTGATTAGTGGGAGTGATCAATCTCGGAACGTAGTTTCTAAGAAGGATCATTCAGATATTCAGGCTCCCATTTCAAGTGACAAATTAGTTGTTTTTCATAACTTCCCTCAAGTTCAAATGGATGTTGAACAACCAATCATTGAAACTCCACAAGTTGCTGATGACAATCCAGTAGATCCAGTTGTTCAACAATTACCAGAGACTGTTGAACAACCAGTTGTGCAACATACTCCACAGGAGGATGCTGACACAACATTAAGAAGATCAACTAGAATGAAGAAATCATCAATATCTAGTGATTACGTTGTGTATCTACAAGAGTCTGACTATAATTTTGGAGCCGAAGATGACTTTAAAACATTTTCACAAGCCATGAGTTGCAGTAAATCTGAATTTTGGTACAATGCCATGAAAGATGAGTTAAATTCTATGGCATCTAAATGAATCTAGGATCTTGTTGAGTTGCCTAATGGTGTAAAGGCCATTGGATGTAAATGGGTCTTTAAAACAAAGAAGGACTCATTAGGCAACATTGATAGATATAAGGCAAGACTCGTAGCTAAAGGATTCACTCAAAAGGAAGGAATCGATTACACAGAGACTTTTTCCCCTGTATCAAAGAAAGATTCTCTTCGTGTTGTTATGGCATTGGTTGCTCATTTTGACTTGGAACTGCATCAAATGGATGTGAAAACAGCATTCTTGAATGGAGACCTAGAAGAAGAGGTTTATATGAAACAACCAGAAGGATTCTCCTTTAGTAATGGTGAGCATTTGGTGTGCAAGCTCAAGAAATCCATATATGGATTGAAACAAGCCTCCCGTCAATGGTATTTAAAATTTCATGATGTCATCTCTTCATTCGGTTTTGTAGATAACATCATGGATCAATGCATATATCACAAGGTTAGTGGGAGTAAAATTTGTTTCCTTGTCTTATATGTGGATGATATCTTACTTGCAACAAAAGATAAAGGGTTGCTGCATAAGGTGAAGCAATTTCTCTCTAAGAAATTTGATACGAAGGATATGGGTGAGGCATCTTATGTCATTGGCATTAAGATCCATAGAGACAAACCTCAAGGTATCCTAGGATTGTCTTAAGAGACCTATATCAATAAGGTTCTTGAGAGATTTCGGATGAAAGATTGCTCACCAAGTGTAGCACCAATAGTAAAGGGTGACAAATTCAATTTGAACCAGTGCCCGAAAAATGAACTTGAAAGGGAACAAATGCAAAACATTCCATATGCTTCAGTTGTTGGAAGCCTAATGTATGCTCAGGTTTGCACAAGACCTGACATTGCATTTGTAATCGAAATGTTAAGAAGATATCAGAGTAATCCGGGTATGGACCACTGGAGAGCTGCAAAGAAAGTAATGAGGTACCTTTAAGGGACCAAAGATTACATGCTTATGTATAGACGAACTCACAACCTGGAGGTAGTTGGTTATTCAGATTTAGACTTCGTTGGATGTGTTGATTTACGAAAATCAACATCTGGATATGTTTTCATGCTTGCTGGCAGAGCCATACCTTGGAGGAGTGCAAAGCAGTCTTTAGTTGCTACTTCTACCATGGAGGTTGAGTTCGTTTCTTGTTTTGAGGCTACCTCACATGGTGTATGGTTGAAGAGTTTCATATCTGGGCTTAGAATTGTAGATTCCATTTCAAAGCCATTAAGAATATACTGTGACAATTCAGCTGCGATTTTCTTGGCTAAAAACAACAAAAATGGTAGTCGAAGTAAACATATCGACATTAAGTATTTAGCCACAAGAGAACGTGTTAAAGAGAATATAGTGGTCATTGAGCACGTTAGCACTGAATTGATGATAGCAGATCCTTTAACAAAAGGCATGCCACCAAAAGGTTTTAAGGATCATGTAATGCGAATGGGACTTGGTTCCATCTTGTGAATTAGTTGTATGGACAACTTTTATTTGTAATAAAACTCTTAGGGGTCGTTTGTTTTCGTTTTTGTTTCCTGTTTTCTGTTTTTGTTTTCAGTTTTTTTGGAAACAGAAACAGAAAACACGTTTGGCAACATGTTTCCGTTTTCAAAAAACGAAAACGAAAACAAGAATTTCTAAAATTGTTGGAAACAAGAATTTCTTGTTTTCATTGTTTTCGGAAACATGTTTTCATTTCTGTTACTGTTCATAAGTAAGTGAACAGAGTTTATATATTAATATAATATTAATATTTTATAATAAAAATATAAATAAAATTAATTAATTTTTTAAATAAAATAATATTAAATTTTAATATAAAATATTATTTAATATTTTAAAATTAATATATTTATTTTAATATAGAAAAGTTGAAAACATAAAAAGCAATTAAATAAATATTACATTGAACTATAATATTATAATATTATTTAATTTAAATTTTTATAATAATTTATTGAATATATTAAATATTTTAAATAACATCATTTATTATAATTTTGATATGTTAATAATTAATACTATTATCAAATATAATTAATTTTTATTTTACTAAAGAATATTATTATTTAATATTATATTCTATCTTAAATTTAAAATATATCACTACTACTATTAAATAAGTTAATATTATTAAATAAGTAAATACTTAACATTAAATAATATTATTTATATTAAATATAATATATTTTAATAACTATATAATTTATTATAAATTAATTAGTTAAATATTTTATTTAATAATGTAATATTATTATTATTAAATATAATTTATGATTATTACAATTAAATTCAATAATATTATTTTATTTAATATTTTATTTAATTATAACATTATTTAAATTATATTAAATTTTTATAATATTAAATAAAAATATTTAATATTAGTATTAAATAATATAAAATAATATTATTTAATATTATCTACATATTATTATTTAATAAATATATTATTTTTTATTTATTTTTAAATTTTTGTTTTGTGAATTGAATTATTATATATGTATCAGTTTAAATATTTGTTTTCAAAACGTAACAGCATTAAACAAACATGTTTTCTGTTTTCAGAAATTGAAAACAAAACAAAACAAAACAAAAACAAAATTTTCAAAAACAGAAAACATAAAACAAAAAACAGGAAACGATACCAAACGAGCCCTTATTCATTTGTTTTGTTTTCTTAATATTTGGTGCACATATTGGTTATTGAGAATAACAATAAATTTTGGACCTAGAATAAACATAAGGTTTATTCATTAAGATATGTTATCACATATAGGCTGATATTGAAGAGATGAAATATATTGTAATACATGGAAGATATTACTCATTCTTAGAGGACTTGTCGCCATGATTCATGTATTTTGTTTCTTTAATTTAAGCATAAGGATTCATAGATTATGGATGGAACAACAAGTATAATAAAATATACGGACCAAGTGGGAGAATGTAAGTTCCCCACATAAGTTAACTACTCAGTCAGTAGTGTTTTATAGGAAATAAAAGACTTGAAGTTAGTTTCATAACCTCTTAAAACTCCCTATTGTGGTCCTATATTTTATTATCTTTATCTAATAAATTTTAAATTATTTATCCATATCTACAAGTGATAGCTACCCACTAATTGAATTACATTTTTAATGGAAATACGTATATAAAGAAAAATATAAGGTATTAGATTCCTAATCTGAGCATTCTGAAAAACACACCATTAGTGAGTTTGCTTAAGATTAGAAGATCAAATACGAAAGGCACGTAATTTTATCGCAGCTCAATATTTTCGGAATCAATGGCTAGAGGTTAGTATCCTGTTCCGCATTTATAATCTATGATGTGTTGTTTTCGGCGTCGACACATTAGATACATCAATCAAGATTTCTTACAGCTTATTGAACTCATATATTACAGTTAAACATTTGCTTAAAGCTACAAAATTTGACACAATTCGATTTGATTAAAAAAAAATTAACAACTTGTCCGTTTCAATTCAAAACAGAAATAACCAAAACCGAAATTAACTCGATTCTAAGATAATCCAAACCAAATAACCCAAAAGTTTAACCAGAAATTTAAAGATTTCACTTTGAAAATAAAGAATATGGATCCAAAATGACTCGCCCAAATAACTCAAATGTCAAACCTGAAAGATCCAAATCCAAAATGACCTAAACCCAAAATCACCCTATCCTGAACTGTTCCAAAACTAAAACACCTCAATGTTTGCCCATTCCCAATAACGTAGATAGATGCACCTAGTTCTGTTCTAAACAAACTGAATGCATGTATGTCAGCTTATTAAATAGGCTGACATACAGACACACATGAAATTTGATTAAGAACTAAGATTGTGTTTGGTATGAAGAAATAGAAAGAGTGAAGGACACCGGGTGGATTTGCACTTTTCACTGCCTCAAAAGTTCAATCTTTAACCGAGAAATGTCTAAGGAAATCACTGGTTCAATGAAAATTAGATGTTCTGTTTACAAATTTACTCTTATCTCTTTTATCTCCTTCCATTTTCGCTCTCTTGTACCAAACACAAGGGAAAAAAATATCCCTTTCTTTTCTTTCATTTTTCCATCCTCAAGGATGTAGGATTGTTGAGAGATCAATCAGATGTGATTTCCACCTTATGAAGGACTATAAAATATTAAACACCTTTCAAACAAAAGAAAAATGGACATGTATTAAAGGGGAAAAATATGAAGAACAAGAGTGATAGAAGTATTAAAGGGCAATTATAAGAGTCATTATAAGAATTTTTCAAATTAAGCTTTTGCTGTGCAGATTATGGAACGGAGCATCCTATAGTTTAATGGTGTGTGAGTTTCGTGTTTAAAAAAAATATTAATCCCATTATGATTATCCCAATAGAAATGATGGAAAACTGACAAACTTACTCGTGGAAAATAGGAGGTATAAGATTGTATAACACCCCAAAAGTAACAATTTACAAAAAGACAAGATTTAGTCTCACCAGTTTGGCCCTTCTTGTGGAAAATTACGACTGTAGAAAGGAAATTCAAACAGAAAAGTGGCTTTAAACCACAATGGCAGCTTCCCGTAGACTGCTTGTGGCAGTGGAATAAGAGCGCTGAAATCAGAAAATGTTAAAACCTAGTCCAATTCATACTTCAACAGATTAAGTAGTGGAAGAAAAGATGACTAACCTAGTTGTTTTCTTGTACATCCTATACGCAGCCACATTGCCAAACTTCTTGTCTGCAGACTCCTGTGTGGTAGATGTAATATAACATCAGTAAATTGCTAAATTGTGGCAAAATCTTTTAATAAAAAGTCTGGAGCATGGAAAACAAACCTCAAGCATTGGTAGGCCACTAACAAAAAGAAGAAGCAACGTCAGAAAGATTGGCCCAAGAATTACAAGCCATTCAGCACCATCAAGTACGGGAGCAGAGGCCACAAAAACTCCCCACCATAGTAGAATCTGGCCATGGTATTTGTCAAGAACTCATTCAATATATTACCAAGGTAGCGCAAAGTATCAAGCTCTGGTGGCTCTGATATTGTTAGGTTCAACTCTTTTTTCCCTTTGACTAATCAGTTAAAGTATGCATTTAACTACACAATCAGTTAGCATTTGGGACACTAAAATAAAGTAAGCACTATTAGCCAGAGTCATTTAGGGAAGCATGCAACCGGATGCATAAGAAAGTCAAATCTCTTTTTCTAACTTTCTTGCTGGTTCCTGGTGACACTGGAAAGTCATGATGCTCACCTCACCAAAATAGTTTGGATGGCGAGAGTATTTCCATAGTCCAATGTTGCACCATTTTCCTCTGTTTTCTGGAGAGTTCTTGAAGTAAAGTTTTTGCTGATCAGCTGTAGCTTCAATAGAGATACCCACAGACCACATAATCCACCCTATAATGTCTTCAGCCTTAATGGATGGATCTCTGTCACTCGCATTAACCACTGTTACAGGTAAACTGACAGTCCACACCCAAACAGCCTGCGACATATGCAAAGATTGGGATATATTAAAGTTCACTAAATGTCACCCCAATAAACAGCAAAGACATAGCTGTGATCAGAAGGATAACAAAACCTGAAATATCCAAAAAACTGCTAATTTCCCCAAGTTACTACGCATCTCATCAAAACGCCGATCCTCCCCCCATTTCAAAATTCTGATCACCAGCATGTTACAGAAGCAAGATTATTAATAAATTTACCCAAGAGAAATTGTTACAAAAAGCATTCCTTGGACAGTATATGAGCAAATTTCACAAGACTCAGAGAACCAGCAGGAGAGAAAGACAATATGAAACATTTTCTAGTTTAGCTTGCCAACTAAGTGCCTAGTGTTTGCCTGATTTTGTTACAGATAATAAAAGATACCCTCCCAATGCTTGAGGCATTATATTAATCCAACCAAAAGGCCAGACAGAACACCGATCTCTGGATAGTCTGGCCCATGCAAATGGAAATAATTATAACAGTAAGAATATTATCTATCAAGTGTAACATTTACATGAATCATACAAAATGGGACATCTTGCATAAATAAAGTTTCATAGAACTGGTTAACACAAAAATAGACAAGAACATCTAACATTGTCCATTAATACAATACTTTTTACCTTATTAACATATATTGGACAAAAAGTGGAATAAGGATACACTCTAAAGATATAAACGCCAATTATCTAGCTAATTTTGCAGAGGTTACTAAATAAGCTACTCAAAGGTGAAAGATATTTCAGCCGAAATGGTTACTTTGATTAAAGATGTAAGTACAATCATGTTATTTATGCATGCTTATAATTTTGATGTTTGATCTCATTAAGGTTCATCACATTACTGTTAAAATACACGTGTATATATAGGTATTTCTGTCAGCCACAGGTAGTTTCTATATTTAATGTTGCGTGTGCACAAGTGAACATAGGACAATAAAAACCTGTAATTAAACTTTCAATGCTTAGAAGTAAACCAAGGAAAGCTAGTTAAATTTCTTTCGTGATTTCATATGCAATAGAAAAAGTGAACCTCTGATTGAATAAATTGAAGGATAATATATTTACATTATGACGCAAAAGTCAAAAGCATCTAGAATAAGGGGAGATTGTGAAAAATGCTCCCCAAAATTAGAGAACATTGATAAAAGCAAAATTTTAAACACCTTTACTTTTTTTGTTTTGTCAAAGTCTGACTATAAGAAACAAGGTATTATAGATATGCTCTAAGGCATTGATATACGTGAAGGTAGTCAACAAGCAACACACCATAGATAAATTGTTGATGGTACAAAAGTGAAGATGACAATGAAAAAGCTTTATGAGATGAATAAGTCATGTACATCAAATACCAATAACTAGATCTGCAAAGAGTGGCAAATCTCTTTTATGGCCTTCAACTTGACAAGAGGCTCTAAACAGAAATGAAAGATTAAAATTTCATGAGTAAACCCAAGTGGCTTGGGCAAACATTTTCATTCAGATGATCTGGAAAAAGGATAAATCAAGCTATATAAATAAAAACTGAGGATAAAGTGCAGTTGCATTGGTACTCAGAAAGCATTTCATGTTGTCTACTAATCAAAAGATTAAATCATCAACAAACAAAAAACAAAGAGTTTTTTATAAAATACATACTATTATACCTCATCAATAGAAATAGTCCCAAGCGTAGGCCCCATATTACTACAAGCAAAGTCAAGACTACCTGGAAAGCAGAGCTGCAAAATTACTTGAGGCAAAAATATGTAACAATATTCCAGTCTGAAACACAGACAGAAGCAACAGGTCATCCAGATCCAGTTGCACTCAGGACATACAAATCTAGCAGTGTCTAGGAGACATAAAATAACATAAGTTTTCTTCTTCATTTTTTAGAAAAGAACAAAAAAAATGGAAAGGAAAATATCAACGAATCTCTTTACCACTCAATTATCAAAAGCTTGAACCTAGTTGATCTCATTAGAACTCTGCTTAGGATACTTCCTCCAGTGAATTCGCAAACAACTTAATACAAAGTGTGACTGACTTAAAATTAACTTGAAGGTGTTGAATTGTAGAAGCAGATAACCCTTAAAGACCTCAAAAATGACTAAAACCGGCTAAAGTTTTATAGTTACCATTATATATATATTAGAGGGACGTGTAAGAATCCTGCAATATACAAATATTAAAAATATGGAAAATATGATACTCATAGAAAATTTTTAATCTTGAAGTTGCCAATGCAGAGACTAAGGACCATAGAGTTACATATCTCTTTATGAAACGCAAAACATCCATAGAGAAGAGAAGTAATCCATTCAAAAAGCAAACTTAGAAAAGGAAAGTGCTCCAGCCATAGAGGTAAAATGAGTTTCAAAAGTAAAGATTTGGACAGGAACAACAGAAAGTATTGTAAAGAAGACTGAATACAAACAAGGATTTGGATTTGGATAATGATATTAAAATCACATTAACTGCCAGCAGTGGAGCATTCCACGAAGTACATGAGTGATAGCAGGTTTAATTTTTTTTTTCCCAATTGAAATTGATTAAAGAGTAGCTCCAACCAATTGATTTTTTCCACTCTTTGCATTTAATTTTTTATGTTTTTTTTAAGTGAGTCATTAAAGACAATGTCCCTGTAAATGAAAAAAATCATTTCAACCAAATCATTTTATGAAATGCAACCCATAGCTTATTAATGGAAACTGAGGGGGCAAAAGAGTAGCACTATCTTCAAATAAGATATTCATCCCCAAGAAGGAACTCTTGGTTGATGAGCTGGAGCATGCTAAATACCAACATAAATCAAACCAAAATTAGAACAAACTAAAATTAACAGATCGAGTACGTTTAAAAGAGCTTAACCAAGTAAACCAGCAATGTTCGAGTAAAATTCATATCAGAATCATAATCCTAATAGAGATTCACTATATATATTCAATGCAAACTTTTTCGCAGTCAATGATTTCAGAGATCCCATAATAGTTTCTTTGTCATTATATTTCATCCTTGAAAGTCAGAGTAATTCTCAATTACCTGTCGAAAATGCCATGACCCTTTTATTACCAGAGTCAACACAGCAATTATAACGAAATTCGTGCTTCCTGAGTGAAAAACAAAAATGATATCTTTACATAACCTGTAAAATGTAATAAAAAATAACTCCTATCATACCTATTGCTAGCAACCAATGAATCCAAAAAACTATATTTGCATTTGAAGAATTTTAAGAATTGCTATATGGGTCTTCACCAAAGATTTGAACTTTGCCAAACTTAGCTTTAAACAATAGTGAAAAAGAATATTAAAAGAAGCTAAATGAACGGATTACCTACCAGCAAAATCAGTCACTTTATCAAACTTGAGAAGAGCAGTGATTATAAAGAAAACAAACTGATATCCCAGCTACAGAAAACGCCAAAGGAATTGAAAAATTAATTCAAAAGGAAAGAAAGGAAACAAACACAAGAGAATGAGAATGAGAAAGAGAACGAAAATAAAAGCATACAGTTACAACGGCAGTTAGAGCTAAGAAATGGGAGTCTATAACAGTTCCCATTCAGACTACTGGGTTTTCCTGTTTGTGTTTTTCTTTTGGATTTTTTTTAGCAGAGGCCAAGAAACAAAGAGGTAGCTTTGAATTATGCTTTGCTTTGCTTTACTTTACAATTGGTGATTACTGATGTCTGGCCAGCAGTTTAGCCGTTTGTGTGTGGCTTTGATTTGAACAGCGTTGCTATATTGAATTTGAAATATTTGAATAATTTTCCATTTGAAAAATATATTAGGAAAAGCTTGCAATTTTTGGTTGAATTTCAAACAGAAAAATTCTAAACCCACCCCACTTTTTGCCAAGTTTACCTCATTATGTTTTTTAACAATAAAATTATCTTTTCAAATAACCATTTTATCTTTGCAGAAATCACGCTGCCACAACCTTTGTGCAAGGAAACTTGTGCAAATCTTCATATTTCGTGCAATAATTGTTGCGCAAAGATGCATGGTTCGCGCAAGCATCATTGCACGAACAGCACTTGCCCGAACAGCGTATCTTTCGCGCAAGTGCACTTGCGCGAAAACATTCCCGGTTTCGAGTCTACTGCAAGCGCATTAAGGCGCAGCCAAAGAAAAGGCTATATGAATATGACCTAAAATTGGGTGCCAAAGTTGGGCAAGACCGTCTTTTGAAGGTCCCCATCTCCAACATCAAGAATTTCTGCATCAATGCAAATATTGATTATGGGAAATCAACTTTGGTGGACAAGTTGCTTCAAATGACGAGCATCGTGCAGAAACGAGAAATGAACTCCATAAAGCCATACCTTCAATGCTGGAGCAGCTTTTAACGCCGGTGAGTTGAAGAAGAGAATAAGGAAGAAGTGGGCAATAGTGTTGGTTTGGAAGGGTTTTCGACTAGCAGGGAGGGAAGGCAGCAGTGTGTTTGGAAGAAGGTTAAATTTGTCTTTTTATTTATTGGGTTGTTTGGGTGGGGTAGATTTAGTAAAAAGGGAGTGTCTAACCACACCCTATCTCTTACTAGACACACCCTAAGTTAAACCTTTTTTTCCAAAATTAACCACTTGTAATATTACAATTCTACCCTAACCTATCTTAGCACACCCTAAATCAACACACCCTAGCCATAATTCATCTTCTCTCCCGTTCAACCTTCTCAAACCAAACAAAACAAATTGAAAAATTGAAGTCATGGAGCATTTTGATGATAATACAAGCAAGGAATCATTCATGGATGAAGATTTAGTAGAAATGTATCATAATGCTGAAGAGGTATGTCATTATACTTGAAAACTATGTAATTTTTTCATTTTTCGGCAAAAAAATATTGGAATTCGACACCCCTAACAGTAAATTGCTGAGAGATTAACATTTTAGTGGCAGCATATTGCCGAGACAACATAGCATTCACGGCAGGGTGCTACCGAGAAGCCTTAGTTGTCTCGGCTAGGTCCAACCGAGAGTACTTATACGGTCTAGGCAACATCCTGCCAAGATCACTTATGTGGTCTCAGCACCACCCTGGCGAGATAATTATATTATCTTGACAGTACCCTGCCGAGATAAATATGTTTTCTCAGCAGCACCCTACCGAGAGGTCTGCCAAGACCACTAATGTGGTCTGCCGAGAGCACATTAGTGATCTCGATAGCATCCTGCCAAGACCATGGTCTCTTGGTTGCCGAGACCACATATATACTCTCGACACCATGTTTAATAGTGTTTTATTTAATAATAGTTTGTTAACTGATATGTAAAAAAACTAATAATTTGTTGAATATTTGTAGGATAACAAAAGATTAATAGTTTATCAGCATCCAGTGGAGTCTTCTCAATTTGATTGCACTGAGTCATTTACTACGGACAAGGTTTTTTCTACTCAAGAAGAGTTAATAACATGGGCAAGGGAGATGGGCAGAAATGTAGGATTTGTAGTTGTGATTAAAGGATCTGAACAAGCAATTTTTTCAAGAAAGCCTAGATTACGGCTCTGTTGTGAACAAAGTGGAAGGTTTAGAGAGTCGAAAAAGAACAAAGCTCAATGCACTGATAAACCAACTCGTAAGGGTGTTGGAACAAAGAAATGTGGTTGTCCATTCGAGCTATTAGGTGTGAATTAGAAAAGGATGATGAGTGGCAAGTTCAAGTAGTAAATGAGATACATAATCATGCACCTGCGAGACACTTTGAGGGTCATCCATTTGTCGCAAGATTATCAGTTGAGGAGAAGGAAGTTGTAGCTGATATGACCAAGAACATGGTCAAACCACGTAATATTATCATGATGTTGAAAAACAAGAATGAGAAGAATGTAAGTGTTATGAAGACCATTTACAATGCACAACAAGCTTACAAATTGATTGAGAAAGCTGGTAGGTCACAAATGCAACAACTAATGAAAATGTTGAACGAGTGTAGATACATTGAGTGACATCAGAGTGATGAGTCAACGGATGTTGTGAAAGGCTTGTTTTGGGCACATCTTACCTCGGTAGACTTGTTGCATGCTTTCCCACATGTGTTGATTATGGATTGTACATATAAAACAAATAGATATCGGATGCCACTCCTCAAGATCATTGGTGTCACATCAACGAATTTGACTTTTTCGGTTGCATTTGTGTACGTGGAGGCGGAGCGTCAAGAGAATTACACGTGGGCATTGCAAATGTTAAAAAGTTTAATGGTAGGTGTTGCATCACCATCTGTTATTCTCACAGATCGAGAATTGGCATTGATGAATGCAGTTCAAGCAGTATTTCCTTCCGTAACCAACTTGTTATGTAGATGGCACATATCGAAAAATGTGCTTGCGAACTGCAAAAAGTTATTTGAGCGCAAGGAGAGGTGGGATGCATTCATGGCATCATGGAGTCTTCTTACATTCTCAATGACAAAAGAAGAGTACGATAGGCATTTAAGCTCAATGCACTTGAATTACTATAGTTATCGAAAAGCACTGCAATATGTGAAGGAGACTTGGTTGGATAATTATAAGGAGCGATTTGTTGCAGTTTGGACAAATAGAGTAATGCATTTCGGCAATGTAACAACTAATAGGTACGTTTATTGTCAGCTTTTAAGTTTACGTTCATTTTCCTCAGTAATTTTTGAATTGATAAGTAATATATGTCTTAATTTCTATTGTAGAGCGGAGAGTGTGCAAGCAAGGTTGAAACGACATCTCTGATCGTCGCAAGGTGATTTTGAATCATTTTGGAACGTGATCAACTTCTTGATTGAGCTGCAACATACAGACATAAAGGCTTCATTTGAGGCAAGCCTTACCATTGTTGAACATAACTTTAGGCCATCTTTATTCAAGGAGTTACGGGGGTTGGTGTCGAGGTCGGCTTTGCATATGATATTAATGGAGGTTGAGAGAGTAAGAAATGGATATATTGATATTCACACTTGTGGTTGTGTAATGAGATTGACACATGGGTTGCTATGTGCGCATGAAATTGCTGAGTATATACAGTTTGAACGACCAGTACCCTTATCTGCTCTTCATCCACATTGGTCGAAATTAGATTTGACGAAGTCCACATATGATGACATGCAACAGTTGACATTGAATGCTGAGTGGGAGATAATTGTGAAATGGTTCGATGCATGTAATATTGATGGAAAACTAGCCTTGAAAAAAAAGTTGAGAGAACTAGGTGATCCGACAACAACATTCCTTGTTCCTCCCTCCAGTTGAAAATGCTAAGACAAAGGGTTGTACTCGAGCATCGAAGATGGACACATCAACTCAACGGGAACCTTCTTATTTTGAGATTGTCGAGTCTGGTCATGACAGTACCATTTCACTCACAACAGTAAGTTCAGTGAAATTGGCGAAGAAGAGGCAGAAATTACCTGTATATCGTAAAGGTGTCAAGATTCGATATATGGATTCTTTTCCCATCAAGATTTGTCCATTCATTCACGATGTTGTGGATGTTGAGTCTGATGGACATTGCGGATTTAGAGCTATAGCAGGGTTGTTGGGTATGACTGCAATGCTTGGCCACAAGTCCGACGAGATTTGATGGATGAGTTAAATAGACACAGAGATGAATATATATATATATATATATATCTCTATGGATCTCAGGAGCGTGTTGATGAATTGATGCAATCGTTGGTGTGTTTCAACACGGTGGCGTATAAGGATAATTGGATGACCTTACCAGACATGGGTCATTTGATATCCTCACGGTATGATGTTGTGCTTGTCCATTTATCTTCAAGACAATGCTTGACATATCTTCCGCTTAGATCTATTGCACCTTCTCCACTGTAACATAAGTTAATAACTATTGGATTTGTCAGCAACTGTCATTTTGTTCAGGTATAGATCACGGTGAAAGTTTATTATTGTTTATTGTTTTCACTTTGATTTAATTAAATATAATCCATTATTGCAGGTATTATTGGATCCAAGCGCACCGATACCTTCGATCGCATGCAACTGGCATAGGTATCGATATAAATACGCTCGAGAGTGGGAGCTTCCATATGTCTCTCGGATCGAGGATTTCAAATTATTATTTTCATCAAACACAGATGTTGCAACCCAAGAGACAATCAATCTAGATGAACTATGATGTATTAACTAAGTATAATACATTGTTGTAATGTAAGCATTTGTTTATTATGCTATGTAACTCAACATAATCATGTTTTCTTGAATTAAGTCTATTTTTTTCATTTGATGATAATTGCATATGATATTTACTATAATAATAATAATAATAATAATAATAATAATAATAATAATAATAATAATAATAATAATAGGGGAAAAAAGGGAAAAAAGCTCCCCAGAAGTGATTTCCGGGAGCTTGCTGCTAGTAGCAGCTTACTGCCGTAGAAGCATGCTTCTGGCTGCTGCTTGCTGCCGCAGCATCATGCTTCTCGCAACAGCTTGCTGCCGCGTTAGCTTGCTGCGGTAGCAGATACAACTGCTGCCTGGCAGCAACTCAGCTCACCGAAAAAAAATGTTCATGACAGAGAGATTTAGAGTGTGCAATAAGGGCAGCAAAGGAATAAAAAAATTTTTAGGGTGTGTTTACCCAAATTTAGGGTGTGAATAGGAAACCCCTTATTATTATTATTATATATTATTATAAGTTAAAAAAATAATTGCCTCAAATGGTTTGATAAATAAAAGCTGGCACATACGAAGTAATGAGACAAAAGAAATCTAAATATATACATAAATATTTTCACAATTTCTGACATAAGTTTAAGTCAACTATAAAATACAAAATCTAATATCTCCTCCTCTTTTGCCTAACATATACGGAAGGAGATGTATGAGGCGGTAGGGAAGATGTAGGTGGTGCAGCTACTGCTGAAGCTGGTGGTGCTAGTGCTGCTGTTGGTGCTGGAGCTGCTGCTGCTGGTGGTGCTGGAGCTGCTGTTACTGGTGCTGGAGCTGCTGCTGGTGCTGAAGCTGAAGCTACTGGTGCTGGTGCTAGTCTAGCTGTTGGTGTTGGTGGCAAACGCAATGATCGTGCTGCGGAAGGTGGAGCAATTGAGGATGGAGGGGGACATGGAGGTCGTGATGAAGATGCTGTCTATGGAGGATGTCGGGGCACTATAGTACGCCTGGGCAATCTCGCTACCATGGCATAAACATCATGCATAGCTTGACGCCAAACATTCAAGTCTTAATCATCTCCACTCGCCTCCACTGTGTAAAGTCTGTCAAATATGTGTCCCACGACGCGTTACAAAATCATGAAAAAATAAATATATCAATTTCAAGATATGTAAGTTTTCATCACATTAAATAAAAAATGACTAACGTCCCACTCAATCACTATGTGCTGGGCCGTCGATCTATGTGAAGGATCTTGGATATAACGAAGTGAAATGGTCGCATACCAAATCATGTAATCTGCTGTAGACTCTCCAGGAGTCCTGCATCACGCACCTCTCTTATTCTTATTAATCACATGATAATCCCAGCTATCCCAATACCCAGGCTGAAAGCTATACTTCACAACATAAGTAGCTGCCTTCGGTCCTCGTCTTGCGTGAAATGGAGTCAGAGGTGGACGTGGAATGCTCTGCACATAGCCCTATTGCCGGAAAACTCTATCCGGATGGTATGGCTCCACGATGTCATTGAACTTGATGCATCTGCAAAAAAAATGAAATCCCTGGCAATAGATGTCTCTCTCTAGTGTCTGCATATGGCTCCCAGCAAACCTGATGACAGTGAAGGTCATCAAGCTGCTCCCTCAGTATCTTTAGAGAAATACTGCAGCTAAGTGGCTTCCATCGTTGAGCACGCGGTTGCTCATATCTATATATCGTCTCTCGTACTGGATTTAGCGATGGAAAATGCTCATAAATCCACACCTACATAAAACAAAATAGATTTTCAGAATCAAATCATAAGCTAATAAATATCAAACAAATCAATATTATTATTAAATAAACATTATATACCCGAAGCAATGTTATATAACCAGCTATCGAATGGCACTCCGCTCTACTGGCCTCGCCCAACTGTCTATACATATAAGCCAGGCAAGTTGCACCCCATGCAACTCACCCACAGTAGTAAGATCCTCCAAAAAAGATAAGTATGCCACTGGAACTCGTGTTGCACTCATATCAGCAAATAGAGTGCAACCAAGTAAAAATAATAACAATGCGCGAGTCGCATACTCTATCTGCTCCTGGCTCTCAGAGTCGAAAACTATCCCAAACGTATCCTTCAGCCACTGCATCCTAACCTATGGTCCTTAGTGGCGGTCGTCTCTTCCTTTGCCTTTTCTTCACTTACTCCTAGCAACCGCACTAACATTCTATTTGCATCGTCAATAGAGACGGAATTGAAAGATATAGTCCTCCCAACCACGGGGCTGCCAAGCAATGAAGAGACGTCATCTAAAGTGATGGTCATCTCTCCGAAAGGCATGTGAAATGTGTTCATCTCTGGCTGCCACCTCTCAGTAAATGCAGTAATAATGGTCTTGTTGCACGTTACATAACTACACCGCAACAATGGATACAACCCTGACCGTGCGATCGTGGAAAGGATGCGTGGCCGATTATGATCTAATAGCCATATACCAACTTTAGAACCGTGATTAGTAACTTTTAGTTCCCATCGCTCCTGAAACAATACCAAATAAAATAATGGTCATATCTCCGAAAATTCTAATTTACATTACAATAAATATATAATAAAGTTCACTTATACCTTTTGCTGCCAAATAGTTGCAGCAACATGTGATCCATAACTAACTAGCAGAGATGGATCAACTGGACCACCAGGATAAGATCCAGTAGAAGTACTGGCTTGCTCAGTAGCTGGTGTCATGCCAGAAGTACTCGGCTGCTCCCTTTGCTTCGCAGCTGGTGCCTCGCTAGATGTACTCCACTGTTGCCTCTGTGCCGCAGCTGGTGCCTCGTCAAATGTCCGCTGCTGCCTCGGCGCCGCAGCTACTGCCTTACCAGAGGTACATCGCTGTTGCCTCGGTGCTGCAGCTACTGCCTCGCCAAAGGTACTCCGCTGCTACTTCTGTGCCGCAACTGCTGCCTCGCCAGAGGTACTCTATGGCTGCCTCTGCGCCACATGTGGTGCATCACTAGATGTACTCGACTCCTGTCTCTCCTCAACATCTGCTGCCTCAAGAGCTCGTCTCCTCTCAGACGCAGTGGGTACCCATATCGGATCCACTAATGCTTCAGCACGTCTCCTCCTCTCACCTCTAGATGACCCTGCTCCTCGTGTACGTGGTGGCATCTATATAAACACATAAAAAAACTATTTTAATTTCGATTAATCAATTTACATATAATTTAAACTAAAAAATAGCAAATAAGTTAAATTTATTATAAACTAGAAAATAAGTTAAATTTAATCCATTTCACATATAATCTAAACTAAAAATAAAAAATAACTGAAATTTAATCTAAATAAAAAAATTTGAAAAAAATTTATTTCATTTTCAATCTCGTGGCACCCCAGTGCCGAGAGAATTGCCATCTCGCCGCACCATGGTGACAAGAGCCTTGCAATCTCGCGACACCATGGTGGCTAGAGCCTTGCAGTCTTGCGGCACCATGGTGGCGAGAGCCCACAAGACTCGCGGTACCCATGGTGCCGTGAGAAAACAAAACTCTCGGGACCATTGGTTTGCGAGACCACAAATATCGCGGTACCCATGGTGCCGCGATACTTCTATCCTCCCAGTGCTATTTTGCAGGACACTACAATTCTCGCGGCACTATAGTACCGAGATTTAAGCCCATGAGCGGCATCTCCATCTTGCGCTATCTAGAACATCGCGGCAGTTCATTGCTGCGAGCTGCGCACCCGAAGCCTCTATCGATTTTTGTCAAAATTTCCACATGTATTTCGTTTAAATGAAAAAATATAATGCATATAACATTTGTAATTGAAAATAGAGGCCATACTTACCTTATTTGCTTCAAAAACTCAATGATTTAAGAAGGATTTGAGGAAATGAGAGAGTTTGGAATATGATTTTGGGAAGAGTTGGGTGTGCCGTGGGTTTGGGAAGAGTTAGGTGTGCCGTGGGTTTGGAGGGGTAGAATGGGGTGACCGGTAAGGATAATGGGTGTGGGCAGTAAATGTGTGTGGGGCTAGGGTGAGAGTAGAAAATAAGGTGTGACTAGTCCATTATAGGGTGTGACTAGAAAAACCCAAGTAAAAATGAGGGTTTATTTAGAAATTCTCTTTCAAACAATTTCCTTTTCTTAACACAATACCTCATTGTTGAATAAAAAAGTTTTTCAAACTTTTTTTTGGTTTTAAATATCAAGTTCCCGAAGAAACTTTGGTGGCTTTGGTGCTTTACATGTAAAATAATTATCATGCAAAGTGATTGTTTGGAAAAATGATAGTTGAAAAAGTAATTGCTTTTAATTTTTGATAAACCAATACTTTGTGGGTTTAGTGCTTTACATGTAAAAATCTCAAGTTCTCGAAAAAACTTAAATGGGTTTGGTGCTTTACATGTAAAATTATTATCGTGCAAAGTGATTGTTTAGAAAAATAATAGTTGAAAAAATAACTACTTGTAATTTTTGATAAACTAATACTTTGCTAATAATGTGACGACAAATTTTAAAAATATCGTAATATCAGGAAAGGCTTGCAATTTTTGGTTAAATTTCAAACAATTGCCCTTTCTTAACACCACACCTCATCGTTGAATATAAAGATTTTTCAATTTTTTTTTGGTATCTCAAGTTCCTAAAGAAATTTAGGTACAGTTTGATGCTTTACATGTAAAATGACTATGGTACTAGGTGATTTTTTAAGAAAGTGATAGTTGGAAAAGTAATTGTCGAAAAAGTAACATTACAATATTTAATATGCATTGTAAGGTGCTCTTTAAATTGCAAGATAAGTAACAAGGTAATTTTTGATAAACTAACACTTTACTAATAATGTAATGACAAATTTCAAAAATATCCTTCCTTATGAAAAAAACTTCGATATATTATTATTATTGTTGTTGTTGTTGTTGTTGCTGCTGCTACTGTTGTTGTTGTTATTATTATTAGATTGATAACACTTGCAGTGTTTGTTATAAGAATAACAAATATAATCTTATAACTCCTAGAAAAATATAAGAAAATTGTAAATATCCTTTAATTGGTACCAGCAACTAATTGGAAAAAGTGGAAATAGAGTCCTAGGCATTTAGACATGGTTTGAATCTTGGAGTCGCCATTGTTGGGAGGGCTTTACCATTTACCAATCTCGGCTCAAACAGGATTAGTCTCAGACTGTAAAACGGATGGATTACCTAAGGTTACACCAAAAAAATATATCCTTTCATTGGTAGGTATGGTTTGCCCATGAAGAGATGGTCATAAAAGGCAGTTTAAAGGAAGTTAAAACGATGCCACATGCATGAACATTTGTCATACGTGACATAAACTACAAACATCTATCAAAAAATCAACAATTTTTTTTTTGTGTGAAAAAGGTACATTAACAAAAGAAATTGACAACAAACGTCTCTAGGGAACATAATCCCCATTGCATCTGACAGAAGTGGTAAATTAATACAATCAGGAGGAAAATCAAAAAACATGAAGCCATCATTTGCCTCTGATCCAAGCTTAGCCAGCGCATCAGTGCATGCACTAGCATCCCTAAATATGTGGGTGACCTTGACTTCATTCAACCTCTGCATAAGCTCCTTGCAATCATTAACAAGAACACAGTAAGAATGACAGGGATTAACTCCATCAGTAAGACATGTTACCATCATTTCATAATCACATTCCACTAACAGTTTATGGAATCCCATTCTGACTGCCAAGTTCAACCCATCCTCAGCACAAAAGCCTAATGCAAAGCCAATATTCTTAGCATAATGACCAATCTAGTTTTCGCAATGGTTTTTGTAGATTCCTCCAGCACCAACCACCCTTGGATTACCTTTTGCAGAACCATTAGAGTTGAGCTTGACAAAGTCAAAAGGAGGTGAAGGCCATCTAATAAGAGTTTGAGAATTCTTTTTCTGCAACTTCTACTTGCCCATGATGGCTAAGAATACCACCACATCCCTTTGAAGTTTTGAGAACCACCAACCAATATTTTCCTCATTATCCTCAAAAACAATATCATTCTTCTCCTTCCAGAGAAGCTACATAGCACACAAGAATATCATATTCTAAGGAATGCCTTTAATTTTTTAACTCACCTTTGAACAACAATTAACTTCAATCCATTTCTCAACCTCAAGGTTAAAGGAGGGAAGAACCTCCAGTGGAACTTCCAACAAATTCCAATAGTTCTTAATAGATTCACAATCCCTGAGGTAGTGTTCAATAGTTTCCTCATTCTCATTGCATCTCGGGCAAAGAGGAGAGACTTAGAGGCCCCTAATGCAAAGAGCCTAATGTGTGGCTATTTTTTTGTGCATACTTTGCCACAAAAAGTACTGAATCCTTGGCAACGTAGGGGTCTTCCACAATTGTTTCCAACTACTTTCTTGTTAGAGTTTTGCTTGGAGATTTTGTTTGCAGAATTAACCGAGAATTTCTTCAAAATGGTTAACTTTCAACTAATAGAATCATGTTCGTGACCCTCAAAGCTAACGAGAATAGCCAAAATATTTTGTTCAACTTCAACAATAGAGGAGCACTCAGCCTTCTAAAGTCCCAAGTACCTTGTTCACTTAGTATCTCGCTAACCGTCATCTGGGCATTATGAGGAAGCCACGAGCCAAAGATAAAATCTTTTAAAGGGCCCAACCCTATTGTATAATTGTTCCAAGCAGTGTGTATGGGTCCCATTCTTAACAATCCATCTCAAACCTTGACTAAGAATATGTGACCCTTTTTTCATTCCATTATAGAAATCTGAACAATTTTTTGTTCTGATATTTCCCTCTTTGTAATACTTTGCTTTGAGAATTTTATTCCATAGCACGTCTAGTTCGGTGAGAAAATGCCAATCAAGCTTGGCCATGTTGCTTCATTCAAATCTTTTATGTCTTTAATACCAAGACCTCCCTCCTCTTTTTCCATTGTGACAGTGTCCCATCCAATCATGTGCAATTTCTTATGATTTTCAGTGGAACCCAAAAAGAAATTCCTACTAATGTGATTAATCTCTTTGCACGTGCTAGCTGAGAGGCAAGTTCCTTGCATATAATACATAAGAATCGCCTTAGCAACCGACTTAATCAAAGTAGCTCTTCCCACGAAGGAAGGAATATTGGCTTTCCAACCTGCCAGTTTGTTCTTGATCTTGTCTATGATGAAATTATAAGCAGGCACAGAACTCTTCTTAAAGATGAGGAACCCTAAGTATTTTTCAAGACCTTCTAAATGGAAAATTCTCATATAGTTGCTAAGTCTCTCTTTCTTCTCCACATCTTTATTGCGAGAGAAGAAGAGTATAGACTTAACAAGATTAATGGAAAGCTTTGACAAATCACTAAACTCCTTCAACACTTTTTTCATAACATGGCATGTTTTTTCAGCCTTTCCTATGAGCGGAAGATCATCAGCGTAAAACAAATGGGAGAGTTTAAGCCCTATTTAGCCACTTGGATCGGATCCCATATGTGTTTTTCTCATTCTTCCATGATCTTAAGAGAAAGATACTCCATACATAATATGAAAACATATAGGGACATTGGATCTCCTAGCAAATCCCCCTTGATGGCTGAATGGTGGAGCATTTCTCTCCATTAACAAGAATGTAGTAGACACAATCGAAATGCATGACAAAATTAATCTAACCTAAGAGTTGGTGAATTTGAAAAATATGAGGATCTCTTTGGTAAAACTTCATTCAATTCCAGAATAGGCGTTCCCCAAGTCAATTTTTGCCACCATAAGTCTTGTTTTTCCTTTCTTCTTCCTAAATGTGTGGACAACTTTTTGGACAATAATTACATTGTCCTATGCCCTTTTTCCAGCTATGAAGCTAGCTTGTAACGGGTGAATTATGCACGAGAGAAACGGCCTAATTCTATTTACGATCACCTTCACTAATTCAATCGACCTTCGCCTTTAAAGCCTAAAGTTCTTCGAGCTTGAGGATATTTTTATACCTGTCCATCAACTCTTCCTCCAAATCTTGAAGCCACGGATTAAAGTTAATGGATTGTGCCCTTTGGATACCTTCCAACCTAGCCATAATCTTTTATTCTTATGTAAAATATTCCTGAATGTTGTTTTATTCCAATTTCAAGATATTCTCCTTGAAAACTGGGAGAACCTCCAAAATTGAGTGATTAGCTTAATTCCAACATCTACTAACAACTTGTTTGAAATCCATATGCGACAATCAAATAGTTTCAAATTGGAACGATCTTGGACTGAATCGTGGCATCTTGGGGTTATGATCCGAGTGAATTTTGGCTAGATGAAAAACAGTAGCATGAGGTAAAGCTATTTTCCAATCTCCATTCGCCCAGCCCTTATCTAATCACTTCCTAACCATCCTACCCATCTTAATTTTATAAGTCCATGTGAACTTTTATCCAATAAAACCCAAATCCATTACACCACAATTATTCATACAATGTAGATATAAGCATGCCCTAACTTGGTTGATTGGGGCTCCTCTAAGTTTTTCAAAGTCAGAGATAAGCTCATTGAAGTCTCCCATCATTAGCTATGGGAGAGGCTGGGAGAGAGCAAACTCAGATAACTCTTCCCAAAGTGTGCGCCTAATGGTAAATTGTGGGAAAGCAGCCAAAGGGTTTGTAGATTATTAGAAATAGAACTTGCATTAGGAAAACAAATATTTGGTGGTACTTGAACCGTAGTGTGGACAACCATTCTGGAAGTGTGAATAACTTCAATTTTTACCTCTGTTGTGTGTCATAACAGTTAGATCCCACCTGCGAAACCCTCAGCATCTACTCTGAAAGTTCTATTGAAGTCCAGCATTTACACATATTCTCAGCTCTCTCTACTGATATTCTTGTCTCCATGATAATAGCAAAGCTTGCACTATTTATCTAGACTAACTCCATGAAAACTCTTTTAAAGTTGGAGCTGCTAGCCCCTCGAGCATTCCATAAAAGAAGCCGCATGGGAACTGAGTCAAGATTCATGCTGTGCAGCATCAGCTGTGCAAGCTCCGGGACTGCCCCGACATCCCGGTTCTGCATCTTGCAAAGAAAGTTTGGTGCCAAGTAGTTCTGTGATATGAACAGAATGCTATGCTTCCTTGTGTCCCTCTATAGTGTGTCCACCGATCTCGCCACTAGAGTGACCAGATTTATCATCGGAGGGCTTGTTAACAGTCTGGCAGTCCCTTGTTCTTGTGGTACGTAAATCAACCTTACCGTGTCCAGTAGACTTGTTCCATGGACGTGTTCTTGAACTGCGGTAGAGTTTCCACTTTCCTTAGTACATACAGCATTTACGGTTTGTTCAACAGGTGACAGAACATTTGAGGTTGCTGGATGTCCCAACCAATTACTACATTGTTCCATGTAAGTGCTATCTTTTCCACTGACCATGTTCCTCCCAATGGTTTGGATGGAGGAGTATTTCCATTGCTTCCTTGAGGTACATGGCTTCTTCTCCTTTCATTAAGAACATTTTCTCTAGGTCCTTGAATTGATCTGCTGGACTTGCCATATTTCTTGGGATTTTTTTTGCAAAAGGAAGTTTTTCCCTAGAGGGAACTTGTGTTTCAAGACTTATATTGAAATGGTGATCTTTTAACTGAAACAACAAAGATGAAATACAATCACTTAAATGGCTAAACTATATATAAATATATACATATAGGATTATTATCCTATCCACTGCCAGTGGAATTTTTTAACTCTACAAGTGGGGTTTGAATAATGATATGTATCCTTTAAAAATATTAAAAAAATAAAAAATAAATAAAATATGACATGTGTCATCATCTTAATCCTACTTATGGAGTTAAAAAACTTCACTGGCAGTGGATAGGATAATAATATATATATATATATATATATATTCAAAATGTAAAATATTTTTATTTCTTAAATGAAAATTAATTTTAAAAAATTTTGCAATCAATAGATTATTACCATGTGTCACTGTTGACGTTGTTAATAACTTAACAGCGTATGGCTGTCACTCCCGTTAATAAATTCTTAATTTATTAAAAATTCTTAATTAATAAATTCCTACAAACGTTTAGTTTTAAACTGATTCAAAATAAAGATTATATTTTAATTGAAAAATGAGTCAAATTTTAGATTTCAAATTGAGCATTTAACCCAAAGAAAAACGATATTTTGCTTTAATTACGAGAAGTTATCTTTAATATATAGTTATTATATAGACTTGGTGCATGAATTAAAAAAATTGTTTCTCTCAAAAAGTTTATTGGATATTTTTAAAATAATAACAATAATAATACTTAGTGCACGTGTATATATCTATGGTTCTAAAATATATAAACAAGTTATGGAATAAGAAACATAAGTGGTCACTCATATGTCGTAATATTAATTAGCAATATTATACTCAGAGAAAAAATATAAATAATTGATAGTTAATTTTCTTCCTATTATTCATTTTAAGATTAGAAAATAAAAAAAAATATTATTTTTCGTTAGAAGAAAAGATTTTTAATAAAAAAAACATTATTTTCTGTTTTTCTATATTTAAAAGGAATTCATTCACCAAGGGGGAATTGATTTAATGTTTTTTTTTTTATTGCAATGCCAAATGCTTTGTTAAATAGACCATGGAAACGAAATTACAAGCCATTCATTCATAAGTTAACCCAGAGATGCCTCCGTAATCTTAATGTTTTTAAATTCAAATTTCACTACGTGTGAATTTGAATGTAGTTATTTATTCATTAAGTAATTTATACATAACTACAAATCCTATATGATTGTAAGTTCTCTTTGTATTTTATAAAAGCAAGCAAACCGAAGTTTTAGCTTGCTTGTTTGCTTATTCGTAGGATTGCCTTTTTCTTCGAATACAGTGTTTACCATGGCAAGAAGCGAACCGTGGTTTCAAGTGACGGTGGACTGCGACGTGACTTTCACTCCTCACCACCATCTTCACCATTCTCAAACCGGATTTATTCTTCAAATCCATAAGTACCTCGAGGATGATAATGGCAACGTTCGAGAGGATGATGGGGAGGAGGTATTGCAAGAGAACTTGGTTTTGCCAGAATTTGTTTTTGGCTCCAATCGGCACCGCAACCGCGTAGCCCGCCGTTTACGTGAAGCTGGATGGCGTACTGATTAGCGCGGCCTTGAAAGGATGTTGGACCTAGTTTTCTCCGATGCGAAGCTGATTTTAGAAAAAGAGAAAAATAAACAAAAAAAGAATAATTCTAAAATCGGCTGCATAATTCCTATAATAATATTACACGTTAAGAAGTTTCTAAGGTGGGAAGATGAGTTAGAGGCCATGGCACTGGAGTTGTCAAGACAAGAAACTCCAAAGCCAATTTCTGCGACGAAAGAATCCATCAAGGCTTTGCAAAAAGTGAAGCTTCAACTTGAAGACGATAATCTTGGTGCTTCTACTGAAGAGTGCATGATTTGTATGGAGCAACTTGTTGGATTATGCCCTTAGAACCATTCATTAGATAATTGACTTTAGCATTTTTATGTATCATGACATTTTATTTATAGTTCATTATTATATTTGTCTTATAACTGCGTAATGTAATCTTATATGATAATGTCCTTAGAATAGTAATAACACACTATTCTTAAAATATCTCTAGTCAAGTATTATTGTGAACAAGGATAACAATGATACGATAAGACTAGTATGTGGTTGACTGATGACCATTGTCATGGATATAGGATATCAAGTCATCACATAGGTACATGTTAGAGAACTATGTACTGCATCGACCCTCCATGAGAACGCTACATGGATTGTTATATGAGTGTTATAAGCGATTCTTATAGTGATGATGGTGTATGTGATCTTTTGACTTGAGATCATCAGAGATCCCAACATAGAGAATTGCATACTTTAATGCTGATAGATGTCATTCGTAACAGGATGGACTATAAAGGTAGTAATTGGGTATGCCTTGATCTATGTAGAGGGATGTTGAGTGATCAAGATAGGATTTATCCCTCTTATATAAGAAGAGTGATGTCTTGGGCCCTTTGATAGAGTGAGACTAAGAAATGCATGGCCGTGCTCGAATAAGTCAATATGAGATATTGATTTTATTTGTTTAATTAGTCTACTCAGGAATCAAGAAACGCTGATTAGACTATATAAGTGTGACACATTCCATGACTTGTGTCTAATCAAGACATCAAAGGATAAAGGGATTAGACTACACGGTAACATCTATCACGAGTAAGGTTATGTCGAGTCATTGACATTCTCGTTACATGGGTAGCAATGATGTCTTGCTAGATACCGCTCATTGTCTGTGACAATTTTGTCATTGCCATTGTTTTGAGAACCTATTGGGTCGCACACTTAGAACGGATCAATGAGGAGCTTAATTAATCCTATTCTGAATTGGATTAAGGATATAGTTAATCCTATTCTAAGTATGATTAGAGTTCTGTTTGGCAGTAAATTTTAGGGTAAAATTTACTGCTTATAAAAGGATGTTTTTCTAAAACAGAGCCGCACAATTAAAAACAAAAACAGTATTCTTTTAATCGAAGCTAGCAAATCGATTATAAGAATCAAAAACGCTCTTTAAGGCTTCTGATCGTGAGACGTTCAAGAGTCGTGAGATCCGTTCGTGTTGATACCATAGAGGCAGGAACGAAAAGTTGTTGCTTGTGATTCGACCAACGACAGAAATCAGAGAAAACGTTAGGTAAAATCTCGAAACCCTAATCAGGCAACTCTCCGAATCAATCCTGGTAGAGGTCGAATGATTTAAATTCCGCTGCATGTTTGTTTCGGTTTCCTTCACTGGTATCAGAGCCAGATTCGGAGTCCCTGATTTGTTTTGATAAAAGCATGATCTCTGGTTACTTTCTGTTTATGATTACATGCAATCGTTTTAATGAGATTAATACGGATTAGAATGTATATGATATATTCAGAGGCTAGAAATCGAATTGTTGAAATTATATATATGATATATATCAATTTCGATTCAACTTATATGTGAGATATAATCTGTTATGCGAATTATTAATGGCGGTTTCTGTTCTGCATAAACGTTATGGAAGAAACAGAATAATGTCGAAAGTGTTCTAATGCGACTAAAATTATAGTCAGTATGAGATACTGGCTGGAACATCCTGATAAGATTAGGACACTTCTGGATAAGGGGCGTTGGCAATGTCAATACTGTTGACCTTTTTTTTTTCGGGGGCTCCGCCCCCAAACCCCCGCAAGGGGCGCTGCCCCTTGACCCCGCCCGCTGACCGGCCAGCGGGACTGCCGCCCAGGGGTTGCCGCCCCTGGGAACCCCGCAGTCAGGGTCATAATTCCTTTCAAATGTGCTTAATTAATAAAACTAAAAGTTGAAATTGCATTACACTTGTTTGTATAACACGGTGGTTGTTGTTTGAGCATGATATATAGTTATAGCCCTAGCCTAATATGATTGTATTTTGGTGGTTGTAAATTTTAATAAATACGACCTGCGTGTCGTGCCTTGATCTTGAAATTCTAGTTGTACATTCTTTTCTCATCTTACTCCCCTCGAATGCAACTCGAGGTTTCTCTTAAACTGTGTAATTGTAACGTAGTATAGGGTTAGAATTTAGCTAAGTATGAGTTAATGGTGATCAACACTAATGAAGCTGACAATCATGCAAAGGATGACCAAAGAGGCACTTGGAGAAGATGCTGTTACCCTTAGTTTAACCCTTAGGGTTTCTCATTGGCTTGGGAAATCCATTTAGTTTGGGCTATAACTATGTCACGTTTATTTTATTGCTTAATTGCATGAGATGCATGGTTTATTTTCTACGTTTATGATATGAAAATCATATGATAATTTTTTTAAAAAAAAGTAAAATTGTTGAGATCTTATTCAATAAACTAAGAAAATCCCTCAAATTAAATTAAGTCAATAATAGATGCCTACCAATGAATAGCACTCGTCAAGGCTAGAATCGATTTTGTTATGTTTGCCAAATCAAAATATCATATCTATCTTAGTAAGACGCGATGGGATAATAGTGATATCCAAAGGCTATAAATTGGGTTGACTTAACTAGATTTCCTCAATAGGATTGGGAATTTAGAGGCATAAAGTTGGGCTTCCATTCATGAGATGAATTAGAACAAGTGTTGTTCACCCAACTATCCAAGAGTTACATGAGATGTAATTGGTAAGTGTTGCCTATAGCCAAATCTTGGGCGATTAGCCAAAGCTAACTCTAGATAAGGTGAAATATGGATCTTGGCCCACTAGAGAAATTATCTGATAATTTTTTCGAATTAATAGTGAGGGTTGTTGATTCGATAAAAATAGTGGGAGCATCATTTAATAAATAAATATTTAATTAAATGAATGCATTCATGATACTTATATTTTGCATATTTCTGTTGTAGATTATCATGGCATCAAACACAAATAACACACTTTCACTGCGATCTGTCCTTGAGAAGGACAAGTTGAATGGGACAAACTTCCTGGATTGGTACAGGAACCTGAGGATAGTCCTCAAGCAAGAAAAGAAGTTGTATGTCCTTGAGATTCCCTTACCTGAGGAACCACCCTCTAATGTTCCAAGGGCAGAAAGAGATGCTTATAAGAAGCATCAAGATGATACATTGGATGTTAGTTGCCTTATGCTTGCCTCCATGAATCCTGAGCTTCAAAAGCAACATGAGGAAATGGATGCGTTCGATATGATCGAGCATCTCAAGCAACTCTATCAAGAGGAAGCTAGGCAAGAAAGGTACAATGTCTCTAAGGCATTGTTTCAGTGTAGGATGGCAGAGGGGACTCTCGTTGATACTCATGTGCTCAAGATGATTGGGTATATTGAAAACCTTGAAAGATTGGGATTTCCTTTGGGCCAAGAGTTGGCCACTGATGTGATTCTGCAATCGTTGCCAGACAGCTACGGTCAGTTTGTTGTTAATTACAACATGAATGAAATTGACAAGACTCTGCCACAGTTACTTAGCATGTTGAAAACAGCTGAATCCGACATGAAAAAGGCCAAGCCCAAAGATGTCTTAATAGTTAAGAAAGCTAAGGGCAGGGCTAATGCAAAGGGCAAGAAAAAAGGTAATAAATCCAATGGCAAGTTCAAGCTCAATGATACTGCACTGAAGCCTAAAGGTGGGGTTGCCAAAGAAGGGAAATGCTTCCATTGCGATGAGACCGGACATTGGAAGAGGAACTGCAACAAATACCTGGAAGAGCTAAAGAAGAAGAAAGGCAGTAAGACTTCCACTTCATGTATTTATGTTATAGAAGTTAATCTATCTACTTCTTCATCATGGGTATTAGATACTGGATGTGGTTCTCACATTTGTGTAAATGTGCAGGAACTCAAAAGGAGTAGATCGTTGACTAAGGGCGAGGTCGACCTACGAGTGGGAAATGGAGCAAGGGTTGCTGCATTAGCTGTAGGAACTTATATTTTGACATTGCCCACAGGGCTTATTTTAGAATTAGATGATTGTTATTATGTGCCTTCCATCACTAAAAACATTATTTCTATTTCTTGTTTGGACAAGAAGGGTTTTTCATTTATAATAAAGGACAACTGTTGCTTCATTTATTTAAATGATATCTTTTATGGTAGTGCACAACTAATTAATGGTCTTTACATTCTAAATCTTGATATGCCTATTTATAACATAAATGCTAAAAGGATTAAATCTAATGATCAAAATCCAACATATCTCTGGCATTGTCGCTTAGGACACATAAATGAGAATCGCATTTCCAAACTCCATAAAGATAGAATTTTGGACAAATTTGATTTTGAATCGTATGAGACATGTGAATCTTGTTTGATGGGTAAGATGACTAAAGCCCCTTTCAAAGGACATAGTGAAAGGGCAAGTGATTTATTGGGCTTAGTACATACAGATGTATGTGGTCCTTTAAACACACAGGCCAGAGGTGGGTTTATGTACTTTATTACATTTACTGATGATTTCAGTAGATATGGCTATGTGTATCTTATGAGACACAAGTCAGAATCTTTTGAAAAGTTCAAAGAATTCAAGAATGAAGTACAAAACCAACTTGGCAAGAGCATTAAGGCACTTCGATCAGATCGAGGTGGTGAATACTTAAGCCAAGAATTTTATGACTATCTTAAAGAGTGTGGGATTGTCTCACAACTCACTCCTCCAGGTACACCACAATGGAATGATGTATCTGAAAGGAGAAACCGAACTTTATTAGATATGGTTCGATCAATGATGAGTCATACAGATCTTCCAGAATCCTTTTGGGGACATGCATTAGAAACAGCTGCTTTTACACTGAACCGTGTTCCATCTAAATCGGTTCCAAAGACATCATATGAGATATGGACTGGTAAACGTCCCAATATGTCTTTTATGAAAATTTGGGGTTGTGAGGCTTATGTGAGACGTCAAGTCTCTAACAAACTTGCACCTAAATCTGATAAGTGCTATTTTGTGGGATATCCTAAATTAACTAAAGGATATTATTTTTACAATCCCACTGAGCGCAAAGTGTTTGTAGCTCGAACAGGTGTCTTTCTAGAAAGAGAATTCATTTCTAGAAGAACTAGTGGGAGAAAAGTAGAACTTGAAGAAATTCAAGAGCTACAAGATAGCGCACCCGATGTTGAGATGGAGCCTGAGCAAGCACCACAAGTTGTTATGGAACCAGAACCACAAGCTGTTGTGGAGCAACCGCTTGCTCAAGAGACACAAGCCTTGCGTAGATCAGTTAGAACACATCGTGAGCCACAGAGATATGGATTTCTAATGACTCAGAACGGTGATGTATTGCTCATGGACCAAGATGAGCCTACTACCTATCAAGAGGCTATTACAAGGCCAGACTTTGAGAAATGGCTTGAAGCCATGAGATCTGAGATGGAATCCATGTATGCCAACCAAGTTTGGACCTTGGTTGACTTACCCGAAAGGGTAAAACCTATAGGGTGTAAATGGGTTTTTAAGAAGAAAACCGACATGGAAGGAAATGTTCATACCTATAAAGGGCGATTGGTTGCTAAAGGTTTTAAACAAATTCATGGTATTGACTATAATGAAACTTTTTCACCAGTCGCGATGATCAAATCCATTAGAATCTTGCTTGCGATAGCTGCATACCATGATTATGAAATCTGGCAAATGGACTTCAAGACAACTTTTCTTAATGGAAAGCTACTCGAGGATGTGTACATGACACAACCTGAGGGTTTTGTTGATCCAAAAAATGCTGGAAAGGTTTGTAAGCTGCAACATTCTATTTATGGACTAAAGTAAGCTTCTCGAAGTTGGAATCTTCGTTTTGATGATGCAATCAAAGAGTTTGGTTTCATCAAGAATGAAGATGAACCTTGTGTCTACAAGAAGGTCAGTGGGAGCACTATTGTCTTCCTGGTGTTGTATGTAGATGACATACTACTCATTGGGAATGACATCCCTACCCTTCAGTCTGTAAAGACTTGGTTAGGGAATTGCTTTTCAATGAAAGACTTGGGCGAAGCTACCTATGTACTGGGAATAAGGATCTATAGAGATAGATCAAGGAAATTAATTGGCCTAAGTCAAAGTGCATACATAGATAAAGTGCTAAAGAGGTTTAGCATGCAGGATTCCAAGAAAGGATTCTTGCCTATGACACATGGCATTGCTCCCTCAAAAGAACAGTGTCCTACAACACAAGAAGAGAGAGAACGTATGAGTAAAGTTCCATATGCATCTGCTATTGGATCCATTATGTATGCCATGTTATGCACACGTCCCGATGTCTCGTATGCCTTGAGCAGGACGAGTAGATATCAAGTTGATCCTGGTGAACGTCACTGGATCACTGTCAAGAATATTCTTAAGTACTTGAGAAAGACTACGGATACATTCTTGAAATATGGAGGTGAGGAAGAGCTCATTGTAACAGGTTACACTGATGCTAGCTTCCAAACTGATAAAAATGACTATAGATCGCAGTCTGGTTATGTGTTTTGCCTTAATGGTGGTGCTGTGAGCTGGAAGAGTTCAAAGCAGGCGACCGTGGCCAATTCTACAACAGAGGCTGAGTATATAGCTGCCTCTGAAGTTGCTAATGTAAAAACTACAAACTTTGTACCATATGATGTGAATAAATAAGAGACATGGAGTAAGTTGAGTACCATGATGTATGTTGTAAGTAATAATCTTATGCCAAGTAATAAGGAGGAAACCTCAAATTAGTGGAATTAGAAAACAAATAATTTATACTTTTGTGTCATTTAGAAAAATCTCATAACTAAGTTCAATAATTTAAATATGAATTAATGGGATGCATAAATTCCACCAAATACATAGGTAGGTTTGTTTTAATAAAACAAAGTACATAAGCATACTAAAGGAAACGTAGTATGCATGAATAATAAATAATTAAGATAAATTGAAGAATTCATATGTATACACATACCTTACAAAAAAAAATTTATACTAGATATGAAACTACTATATGTATACACATGTATATATATATATATATATATTATATGAATATGTATAAGTATATATAAATATATATTTTATAATAATTAAGATTTTTAAGCATAGGTATATTTACCTATTAAATGTAAAAAGTATAATAAAATAAATAAATACCTATGAATATATGATTGGTATATAGATAAATATATATTATTTAAAGACAATTATAAACTATAGGAATTTTGGATATTTAAAATATATTTATAAAAAAAAAATTTAAGTAGGTGTTAGTGGAGTTTGATGGGACTTTCTCCCATCAAACCCCATTAACAATTGTCGGCACCAACAATCAAGCTTCTAAAAGAAGCCTTGTAAGTAAAACAAGGAAAACGAGAGTAAGGAGGAGAGCCAACCCACTGCCCCGGAAACTCCATCTGCCGTTAACCCACACCAAACTCGTCCGCCTAAGTTGAACCCGAGGGAAGAAAACCGAAAAGAAAACAAACAAGGAAAGAAGGAAATTTAGCAGAGGCGTTCGATGAAGAAGAAGGGATTCGAGTGAGAAGGAAAGAGTGAATCATGAGTGTTGTTGCTGCTGCCTAGGACGCCCGATAAAATAGCAAAAACAAAACTGAAGCAAAGGTTTCTGTTCTGGTGTCGGTACAGGTACCAAAATAATGGCTAATGGCTAATGTTGTGGTATTGGAAGAACAGGTTTGCAATTACTGAAGTTAAAGGCACTTAAATCGGACTGTACAAGGCTGTAATTTAGAGCTGGGTCTAGGCATTGAAATAGGGTTTCGAGGTGCTGGAATGGAGTTGTGATGATACTATAAACATCAGGAAGGTTAGGGAAAGAAACGTGAAGCAGCTGAGAAACCATTTAGTGTTTCTCTCGGTTTCAGGATAAGGCAACGAGGGGGGAAACTTGGCCGGGCAAGAAAGCTACAGCAACAGACCAATTGGTGCAGGAAAACTCCTCCCCTCAGCACATACGGGACAGCCATAAAGAAGCTTGATTAGCTTCTACCTTTTGGTCCAATGAAAACCTAGAACAAGTGTGGTTTGGTTTAAAAGGTTCCAAGGGGTAAGATTTGTCTCCCTTTGTTAAGTTTAGTAAATGTGTTTAATTTGTAGGGATGAAAAACGGGCGGGGCGGGGCGGGTGCGGGGCGGGCCGTGCGGATACGGGCCAAAACGGGCTTGGCCCGTTTAGGCCCGTTTTTAAACGGGCTAATTTTTACATGCCCGGTCCGTTTTTAATGCGGACCGGGCCGGCCCGCGGGTCAGGTAATTTTTAAATAAAAATAATAAAAATAAAATTTAAAAAATCATTAAAATTCATATACAAATACAATTTAAATACAATTACAATTCACTTACAATATTTTAAAATAAATAATTACAATCTTAAAAAAACATAAATTTCTATTAAACATTAAACTCTTCTAACATCTTATTTTCACTATTATATGTGTGTGTGTGTGTGTGTGTGTGTATATATATATATATATATATATATAATGTCATGGTTTGAATTCAAAATAAAATTACATGAATTTATTTTTTTGCTAGAATACAATAAAATCATGTAATGTATTTATTATTTTGTAAGAAATAAAAATACATCAATAATATAATTAAAAAACAAATTATATTTAAAAAAATTGAAAAAGAACCCAAAATAGGACTGGCCCGCGGGCTGGCCCGCGCGGATTGTAGACCCGCGCGGGCCAACCCGTTTAGGCCCGTTTTTAAACGGGCCTAAAAAATGAAATCCAGCCCTTAAGAAGCCCGCGGGTTTAAAGGATTAGCCCGCGGGCTTCAGCCCGTTTTACACCCCTATTAATTTGTAAATCAATATGAAATGATGTTTTCTTTAATAGGTCAATAGGTGTATATATATGTCAAATAATATGGTGAGGATGGTGAAACAAAATTGGCTAAATGCATACATATATATTATATGCATGTCATTAGTAAACATGAGGAAGTAAGTATGAGTAAGGTAAAATGATATATATATATATACATATATATACACATACATATAGGTATTCATATATATTCAAGAAAGGCTAGAAAGAAATATCTAAGCCACAAAAAGGAAAGCCTAAAAGAGGTAAGAAAATATACATTTAATATGAGAAGAATAGAGTTGAGAACCTTAATATATCAATATTAAGCATATGTATATATATATATATATATATATATATATATATATGTGTGTGTGTGTGTGTGTGCATGTATATATATATTATTTACTTGGAAACAAGTAGGGAACAAGAGAAAGAAACAAAATGAAAAGAGAAGAAAATAAGACTTGTTGAGATATAAATACAAGTATAATTGTATAAGTGTTTAAGATATAGTTATAATTATTTAACTATTCGATTATATATAAATATATTTCAAATAAAAAGGGAAATAGCTTATACAATTTAATAAACCTCTTATTATCTTATAAAGAACATAAGTAAAGAGTTATTAAATCGGATAAGTAATGTTTCGAAAGACACATAAAGAATCTAGTCCCTCACCAAAGAAATGAGTTGGAATAGTTTAGATCCTAAGACATATAATTGATATGTGATCAAGATGTAATTAAGACATGTTATTGAAACACCATTTGATTTAATTGTAGTGAATTTGGAGCGGTGTAGGAGTTTAGCTTGAGTTGAGGATCGAGGAAAGGTAACCTACCAAACACCGAGGTAAGTGGGTTAAGTAAAGCTTGTTAGCACCATCTCGTAGGAATGGTTTAATTTTATAAATTCGTTTATGCTTGGGCTGGATCGAAACTTATTTTCTGCTTTGAGCGTTGTGGCCAGCCAAGCATACATTTTAAGTGGAATGAACCGATGCATACATGCATTTACATATAGCATGTTTTGAGCTTAAATTACGTAATGTTTATGTTTTAACGACTTGCATCATATGTTATATTTGCAAAGTCTTAGTTTGAACCAACATTTTGAAATAAATCGAAAGTCCTTTATATTTCGAACTCAAAACTGATTTTATATTGATTTGGAATCCGTGGAAGCCAAGTGCTACGCGAGGAAATTGATTTCAAACTATTTTTGGAGTGCAGGCATGTCCTACGACCTTCGGGTCACTTATAGCCTATCGAGCTTAGCTCTAGGCCTTATTGCCCGTCTATTGAGCTTTGTGCTCTAGACTATCGTATTGTACCTATCGAGCCTAGTGCTCTAGGTAAATTGACACTTGTCTGGAAAACCAGCAGGCAAGTTCCAGCTCTCGACTGATCAGCGAGACTGGATATCGTTCTATGGCCATAGATTTAGTGTTGCTTGCAACACCATTCCATCGCTAGCTAGGATGGATATCGATTGATTGATTGATTGAGGATCACTGCCTAATCTCTACTTACCATTGTTCCATTTCTAATACTGCTTTTAGTGAACTGAGGCAATATGCCTAATCGTTATCGATTTTCTTGATTTATGACTAATGTGTTCTTGAAAATCTATATGGATCGAAATGATTGCAATACTTATTGATCGTTACCGAATGCTTACTGATTGTTTTAGCAAAGTAATTACCGATTGACTTATCGAATTATACTGATAGTTTATTTGAAATGCACAACATACTGAATCCAACCGAAGGCATAGCGAACTCATTTAAATGAATTGCATAGTAAGTTTTGTTTTAATTAAGTGCATATTGAAAGCGTTCTATAACAGAAATGCATAGAGAAGTGTTTGGTTTATGATCATGCATTAAATATCGAGTTCGCTTATTACTTCGGTATTGTTTTCCACAAGTGCATATAGAACGACATGAGTCTAGCATGCATTTACTTAAGCTACTTACTGAGCCGTGGTTTTGCTCACCCCTTATTAATAACATCGCAGATCATACCAGTTAGGCTCCCACTTGGAGTTTGGGTGCGAAGCCTCGGGGACATACTTTGAGTAGCTATATCGGTCCGAATCCTCCGAGTGCTGTTTTTGTTGCACTTGAGGTATAATATCGTTTATTTTGTTATCCATGTATGACATGTTAAGTTTGCACAGTACATGCTTATGGGGTTGCTTTTGGGATGTAACTTAGGATCGTCCTAGATTATTATAGGCTTTATGATTATCGAGCACGATCCGAGAAATGAATTGTAGTGATTTTGAACTGTAAACTGTCTCTTATATCTATTTGTTGACTTGGGAAGTATGTATTGGATCTAGTTGAATGAACTGAGAATTCTGGATTGAGATAAGTGGCTGGAAATAGTTGAGATTTTTGCAGGTTATTGAGCTGGGGAAAGTCGATTTTATATAAGGGGGAGTTTTCGACGTTTTTCTTTTATTAGTCTAATATTAAAGGAGAGTATTACGTAAGTTCAAATGGTAAATTAAACAACGAATGTATATTAAATGAAGAATACGAGAGTAGTTGAGAGAGGACATTGACACCGAATACAAACCCTAAAGTGAAAAGAAAAAGTTAGTTCGTAAAATTGACACAATTTGGTAAATAGTCAATGGAGTGATAAGCGTACGTCACGGCTATCGGGTCGTGACAGCTAAGGAGGCTGTTTGGATCAGGAAGTTCATTACTGAGCTTGAAGTTGTTCCTAGCATTATAGATCCGATTGAGCTCTATTGTGACAACAATGGAGCCATCGCACAAGCTAAGGAACCTAGATCTCACCAACGATCCAAACATATACTACGGCGCTTCCATCTCATTCAAGATATCATCGAGAGAGGAGATGTGAGGATATGCAAAGTACCAACTGACGATAACATCGCCGACCCACTGACGAGGCCTTTGACGCAGCAGAGACATGATCGTCACACTAGGTCACTAGGTATTAGATACATGAGTGAATGGTCTTAGTGTAAGTGGGAGATTGTTGGATTATGCCCTTAGAACCATTCATTAGATGATTGACTTTGGCATTTTTATGTATCATGACATTTTATTTATAGTTCATTATTATATTTGTCTTATAACTGCGTAATGTAATCTTATATGATAATGTCCTTAGAATAGTAATAACACACTATTCTTAAAATATCCATAGTCAAGTATTATTGTGAACAAGGATAACAATGATACGATAAGACTAGTATGTGGTTGACTGATGACCATTGTTATGGATATAGGATATCAAGTCATCACATAGGTACATGTTAGAGAACTATGTACTGGATCGACCCTCCATGAGAACGCTACATGGATTGTTATATGAGTGTTATAAGCGATTCTCATAGTGATGATGGTGTATGTGATCCTTTGACTTGAGATCATCAGAGATCCCAACATAGAGAATTGCATACTTTAATGCTGCTAGATGTCATTCGTAACAGGATGGACTATAAAGGTAGTAATTGGGTATGCCTTGATCTATGTAGAAGGATGTTGAGTGATCAAGATAGGATTTATCCCTCTTATATAAGAAGAGTGATGTCTTGGGCCCTTTGATAGAGTGAGACTAAGAAATGCATGGCCGTGCTCGAATAAGTCAATATGAGATATTGATTTTATTTGTTTAATTAGTCTACTCAGGAATCAAGAAACGCTGATTAGATTATACAAGTGTGACACATTCCATGACTTGTGTCTAATCAAGACATCAAAGGATAAAGGGATTAGACTACACGGTAACATCTATCACGAGTAAGGTTATGTCGAGTCATTGACATTCTCGTTACATGGGTAGCAATGATGTGTTGCTAGATACCGCTCATTGCCTGTGACAATTTTGTCATTGCCATTGTTTTGAGAACCTATTGGGTCGCACACATAGAACGGATCAATGAGGAGCTTAATTAATCCTATTCTGAATTGGATTAAGGATATATCTAATCCTATTCTGAATTGGATTAAGGATATAGTTAATCCTATTCTAAGTAGGATTAGAGTTCTGTTTGGCAGTAAATTTTAAGGTAAAATTTACTGCTTATAAAAGGATGTTTTTCTAAAACAGAGCCGCACAATTAAAAACAGAAACGGTATTCTTTTAATCGAAGCTAGCAAATCGATTATAAGAATCAAAAAACGCTCTTTAAGGCTTCTGATCGTGAGATGTTCAAGAGTCGTGAGATCCGTTCGTGTTGATACCATAGAGGCAGGAACGAAAAGTTGTTGCTTGTGACTCGACCAACGACAGAAATCAGAGAAAACGTTAGGTAAAATTTCGAAATCCTAATCAGGCAACTCTCCGAATCGATCCTGATGGAGGCCGAATGATTTAAATTTCGCTGCATGTTTATTTCGGTTTCCTTCACAACTCTCGCCAGGAACAGAGGTCACTTGCATGCCTTGCTCGCATCTATTCCATGGAGATTGTATCGAGAAGTGGCTGAATACCAGTCATCGATGCCCATTGTGCCGCTTTCCGATGGGAACCGATGCTAGCCAGTCCCAATTGTAATGGGAATAGATTTAGTGGGGTTTTTTATTTTTTGAGTTTTACTATAATTGAAATGTATATCTCTTCACTATCAATCCACGACCATACGTTCAGAGTTGACTAATGACTCATTTGGATTCCATCGTATCTTCAATACGGTAAAATCTTTCATAAAAGACAAAAATATTTTGCATAAGAGACAAAATTTTATGGAAACTAAAATTATTTTTTAGCATTGTTTCTAATTTTTTTATTGTTTTATTAAAAAATATATTTTTAATATTTTTTTTAATTTTACCGAAATTAATTTTATCGCTGATCTAAACTCATTCTAATTATAACTCTTTTTTTCTTTATTTACTTTAAACTCAACGATTTGAGAATATATGCATAGAAATTGGTAAGCAAGTAATATAATTGCAAAAATATCCCACAATTTATTTAAGCTTTATGATAAATATGGGTCCCAATTCTGTTACACAGTTACAGCAAGTAAAACAAAAGTTTTTTTTTCTTTAATTTATCCTTATAAATGCTTATTTAATTATTTGAATTTACCTATTCTTTGAAGTTCCATCTTTTCTGTTTCCTATATTTGTACAAGACAGATGTATGCTTTGATGTTTATTTAATGAAAACTACTATATCGTTTCTCTGATAAAAAAAAAATTTATTAATACTCGATAATGTCTCATCATAATTATAGAGTAATAATTATTTATGGGCTTAATTAATTATATTATACTTCTGTTCCGGTAGTTGAGGCTTATATGTAAATTTTTTTCTTTTACATTAAAGATCTTTGGCTTAAAAAAACAAAAGAATAAAAAAAATTCTTTTTTCTTTTTTTATTATGTCTTTTTTAGTAAAATATAATACCACATAATTCAAAATTCTCCTTTTATTTTATTTCTTTCTTCTTTTATCGTAGCATTTTCCACTAAATAAAGAATTTATATGTAATGAACTAACAATGTATAGTCTTTATACGCTATCAATGTATAAAAAGTTAACACCTCATAAATAAGCCTTTATAAGCAAATTGAAAAAATTTTATTTGTATTTACTTTTAAAAGTTTGGTTTTTTTTTAGTTTGCTTTTTAATGAGAGGTTAATTTTTGGTACATTGATGTGTATAAAGATTATATATTGTCACTACATCATATATAAACCCCTAAATAAAATGCTACAACATGATTTTTCAATTCACCTCATTTTTTGCGATATGTCATCACGATTTCCTATTTAATCATAAAACAACTTCTAACGAAATATTTTGCAAAATATTTCTCGACTATTATATCTTGACCAAATTTGTTCCAAAATTAAAAGTTTGATGGTAAATTTACTACAAAATTAAGGGTATAGAGGTAAAATTGCACCAATTGACAGATTAATACAAAATTTGGACAAGTGGCATAAATAATGGTAAATTTATATTTATCTCAATAAAATAAAATCATGTACAAAGGGGAGTTGTACAAGAGCTAGTTGGAAGGCAAATCAATTTTCCCCTTTTTCCATGAAAACACTTCAACATGATGAACCAATCAGATTTAATAAGAAATTTGAATTCCTTGATAAATTTGATTTCACTTTGTATGCATTCATGATCTAACAGGGTATAAAAAGAAAAAGTGCAGGGAGTACATATGCAATCGAGTTTATGACTCTTTCCTTGAACAAAGATCATGCAGGCGCAATGGAGACCTTATCAACCTCGACAATGAATTCAAGAGTCGCCGATGGCGGAATCTGGACACCGGAGCCTAAATCTGCAGCATTCTCTCCAAACCCCAAACTGGGAGGAACTATAACTCTCCTTTTGCCCCCTGCTTTCATTGATCTCAGCACATATTCTACCCCTTCACACATTCCCTTGCTGTAAGGCCTTGATCCCATTACTAGAGCCAATGGCTTCTTGTCTCCATCAAATGTATCAACAAATACTTCACCACTGCCTTCAATTTTTCCCTTGAGATCTATCACCACCAAGTCTCCATTCCTTGGAGAAGCCCCTCCACCAACTCTCAACTCATAGTACCTGTTTTGAATGCATATTCTTACTTATTAGCCTAAGAAAATGCCGGCCTCACATGTATTTTTGAGAAAATATACCTTATGCCATTAGGCAGTACAACCTCCTCTTGCTTCTCAACATCCCTGTCCAAAACAGTAAGGAAGAACTGGTTTCAAGACTCATACAACAGTTAGCAGGTTTGCATAAATTTCAACCTCTGATTCATTTCAGAGGTCTTTGAGTAAACTCTTGTATTTGATTTCCTACCCAAGTATTGATGTGGAGAGAGAGCTTATGGTTAGATGGATACCTTGTATTTGCTTCTTGTTGAGAAACTTCAAGGCGAGTCTTAATCTGTTCAGAGATCACTCCAACAGAAAGGAAGGCTGCCCATGCAAGACCTGCACCGAGCCCGAACCGCCTGGTCAAGGAGGAAGCTATCCAGTCTGTGGTTTCAACAGTGGTGGCAGCTTTAGGGGGCTTTTGTTGTTCCACTTTTAGCGAGGCTGGTGATTGTTGTGGAGATGGAGGCAGCGGCGGCGGTTGAGAAGGTGGATTTGGTGGTGAAGGAGGAGGAGTTTGCGATGATGAAGAGAAGCGGGTAGTTGTTGTTAGTGGGTGAGACAGAAATGGCGGAGAGCCAAAGAAGGCTGCCATTGATAAAATCTTGGTTGAGAAACTAAGCTACGACTACAGGCAGCAGGCAGCAAGAAGAGAAAAAAATATCCTCTTCATCCTTGTGGGATTGGGTGGTCCCTACCTTATCCTTACAGTTCCAACAGGTGATAGTATCTTGCTTTCTATTCCTTCCTAAGTATCTTGCTTTGTATTCCTTTCTAATGGGCAGGGAAAACAAAATTCAATGAGCTGAGATATATGTATTAATTTATATTATATAAATATTTTTATATTATATTAAAAATAATTTTTTGACTCCACATATGAAATTAAGACGAGACACGTATTTTTTAAAAATATTAAAAATAAAATAATACACGTGTCATCATTCTAACTTCACTTGTAAAGTCAAAAAACTTTACTAACAGTGTATATAATAATTATCCAATTATTATATGAAGCAATCATTTTTAAATATATAAATTAAGTTAAAAATTGCTTGATTAGTGATTTTATTATTTATATTTTAATTTGCAAAAAATATCTTTAAACGTATAGAATTTTTTTAATAAAAAAGAAATAAAAATTAACATTATATTTATATATAATAAAATATATGATTTTACTTTTATATAGAACATTTATACATAAATATATCTTTATAAAAAATTATATACATCACATTTTATTTTTTAATACTTATTAACATATGATTATATTTAAAAAAATTACCAAATATACTATTAATAGAGTTTTTAAACTTCATAAACGTAGTTAATAAGATGATACATATTCCTTAAGGAATAGTAAAAAAATTTTAAAAAAAACTAATTAAAAAATAATATAAGATGCATGATAGTTTTTTAACCATGATTGTGAAATTAAAAATTTTCGTTGTCAATGTATCAAAAACTAACCTTTATAATTTTACCTAAATATAAAGACTTTTTAAAATTTTCTTTGCAACCTAAATATTAATATTATCATTATAAAAATAAATAAAAATTTTATTTTTGATCATTTACTTTATATTTTTATAAAATTTATTGGCTTCAATATAAAAAATAAAAATTTTAATATTTTCTACATGTATAAATATAATTTGACTAAAATTCAATGGATCAATTGACCCCACATTTTGTACATGGCTACGCTACTGAGTAATGGGAATCGTTTTGGCTGCAGTCATAACAAGTTTGTTTTTGGACTGAGAATGAAGCATATTAATGGGTTGAACTCGGAGAGTTGGAAATTTGAAACAAGCAACAAATGACAATGGCAGGGTTTTGCGGAACAAGTTGGAAGAAGTAAATGCTTGAAATCATCATTGTTGAAAAAAATTTACCGTTTACCACTTTCAACCTCTTTCAACTTGAACAAAATTAATCTCAAACTAGAAACGGACGAAGATAACTGTGGTTACACCAAAAAGAGAACATGGCAGAGTTTTTGAGCAGCTTGCTGCTAGTGCTTGAGAATGCTTAGTTAACCACTTCTTGAAGAAGGCACAATATTCTTCCTTAGCCTAACAGTAATCATGAACCCATTAACACAAAATCTTCATTAATGTTGACCCTGGACTCCCTTACGCATCCCACCTCAAGCATCAATTTCCTAACAAGCAGCAAGCTTGCATTATTTGCTAAGATTTAGCAAAATTTACTCCCTTGCCTACTATTCTATCTCCCTACACAGCTTCTAAAATGATTTTCAGTCCCCTTTGACACAAAATGAGGAAAAGCATTGATGATTACAACAACTTTCCATTTTTTTTTTTACAAACAAATGCACAACACTAATAAAAACGACTGCATGGCTGCATCGCTGAATCTCGAAAAGAAAAAAAAAAGATAAACAAAAACAAAGCAAAACAAAACGGAAAGGAGAATCTGCAAAAAGAATCATATCGTCCCAATTCGGAGTATATGTGTGTAATCTTCAATCATGTGTACTCGTATGTCCCAAACAGTTCGGGACCTAACAACTGCTGGCAATTCAACAAAGCCGGGAGTCGCTTCTGTCCTGAGCTTTTCTCTCTTTGCCTGCTAGGCCTTCTGCAGCACTTCATGGCTGACCCCTCTCATGTGCACTACTTAAAGATACAGTTGATCTAGGTACTTGTGCACTTGTTATAGGCTTTTGCAGTGGCTTCAAAACAGCCATAATTTCTGCAAATGTTGGCCTCAGTTTTGGGTCTCTACAATTTTTAAGAACAAGGGTCAGTTCTGCCTATCAGCATTTACACACATTCAGAAGCATCTACAACTACATCCTATAGATTGCAATGACCATGATACTATAGAGTTCTTCTCCACAATACAGCGGCAACCTCTGCCATTGATCAAGTTCAATATTGCACAAGATAATATGAGTAAGTGTTTTAAATAACAGGAAACTAGGACCATCAATGAATGGTATCCACAGAATGAAGGTGGCTTCAACGAGATAGAGTCTTCCACACAACTTCTATGTAGTTAAGAAGTATAAAATTTTCAGTGTAATGCAAAATCAAAAGTTTAAGCACTAAAAAAATAAAAAATAAAATTAAAAAAGAAGAAGCAAAAGAAGAAGAAGAATTCAGACTTATACTATGTAAAGGTCATGTTAAGAGAACTAAGGTAGCAAGATCTGTACAAAGTACAAATGGAACATACAATAAATTAAGCCCAGTATTCCCCCATCTTGTGCAAATGATTCAGAATTAGCTCAAATCATGCACGTTTAGAAGTATAACTATTCATATTAACATGTAGATTTCACATTGAATTTCATAGTTATACCAGTGTGATCATCAACTGCACATGCACCAAGACTGTATCAATTAATCAAGGCTTAATACCTACAAATGCTATCAATGTTTACCATAAAATAGAATTAAACCCTCAACATTTAATTGTGTGGAAATCAATCCATTAAGTTTTATTTTAAGCAATTAAAACCTAAACGTTTCAAAATAACAGAATTAAGTACATTTCCGTTAAATCCTTTAACTGCTGTTACCCTTGCACAGCAATTAAAACTTAACGACTATTAGAGGAATTTAACAGAAATATACTTAATTCTGTTATTTTGAAACGTTTAGGTTTTAATTGCTTAAAATAAAACTTAATAGACTGATTTCCATGCAATTAAACGTTGAGCATTTAATTCTATTTTGTGATAAACTTTGAGGATATATCTAGATATTAAACCATTAACCAACTTCTAAACGAAGTTGATTATCAAACCAATGGTCTAGCAAAAGCATACAAACTCATAGTCAAATTGATTTAATCTTATAGTGTAATTTTAATAGTTTAGGTTTCTTTCAGATACACAGAGGATTAGATGCCAGCATCTGAAGTCACAACATGACAAGAGCTGAATAGGCAGTAAAAAAATTTGAACTAATCATCTAAGTTGAAGCCCAAATTTTAGTCAGGTATTCAGGGTAGTGCACATATGTAGGCAAGTCTAGAACAAAGCTTGCTCAGAAAGAATCCAATTCAAGTTGATATAGACAGCTTCAATAAAATATATAAGTAACTCTTTGATAAAATATACTAGGGCATATTTTTTTTCCTCCTCGGCAAGAACATGTTAAAATCAATGTAAAAGCAGCTAAGACACTCTCTAATGGCGGAGATGAAAAATTGGTAAGAAATTTTTATTCCATTGAGATAGGGTTCAGCAGAGAAAGGCATGGATTCAAAATTTACTCCAATACTTTTATGTCTCTGTACCAATATAAAAGGGAGAGTCTAATTTGGCCTCCAGTAAGTCAGTGGAAACAAACAAAATGTTATAATTAACAAAACAGTCAAACAAGAAAATAAGAGGATACATCATGTTTGGACATATTAATCATTTTTTATTCATATTTGAATTATGGTTATATCCACAACTCTGGTTTCTTGTACTTAGTAAAAAAACACAAAAACAATATTAAGATGTGCAACACCGAATTACTTCTATTTTTTTCTCCCTTTTCTCTTTTACTCATACTTAACTATATATATCTGTACACTCACAAAGATGAGTATGCCGAACAGTAGAGAGCGAAAATAATGCTTCTTCAAATTACTTGTCACTGAGAACTAAGTTCCTAACCTATTTCATGGGGTAATAATCCCCAGACTCCCATCACCAGCATAGCTAATTAACTAGAAAACAGCACGAGACACTTTCATTAAGAGCATCAACAATTCCTCTGAAAACTCAGTCTCTCAACCATGAAACATAGAAGACAAGAATGACTAACTTTTCCAAACTTCTTACACTGAAAAGGGTAGTTAGGTTATTAATCTGCACTCCACATTGAATGAAAAACATTCTTCTCAACTTCAAGTTAATACATACATGGTACGTACATGCATGCATACACTCTTCTAGTTTTAACATTGTTTGCAATTATGCTTGCAATTAAGAGCTGCATGAATCGTTTAAACACATACATGGTACATAGACAAGCATATGTGACAAAGGTCTTAAACAGCCTCCTACCAAGATTTGAAGAGCATATATTTTCATAATAAAACTATAAAATAAAATTAATTAATTTTTAAATAAAAAAAAATATTAAATTTTCATATAAAATAGTATTTAATTAAATATAAATAATTTAAAATTAGCAGCAGCACCTCCTTTTAAGCTACGGATTTAGAATTTAAAGTGATATAACATCCTGCTGAGTTCTTAAGTGAGGACAATCTATAACGGGAAGTCCCGTATTCGAATTCTCACCAGGTCAAATACCCTTGGGCTAGCACTAGCCACACAGCGCAAGCAAGGATTAATCTCATACCTAATGCAGTATTGGGGACACCTTGTGGTTTACACCAAAAAGAGTATAGCTACTATGGCAATAAAAATAGCATGCCAACTCTAGTTCAAGATAACTCAAATGGTATAGTGCAACTATATGCACATGAGCTTGTTGGGAATTGGCTGTATTAAATCACAATATCTACTCTGAGACCAAGAAATAAGAGCAATAATAAAAAAATATACTCACGTCTGCCAACACTTTTTAATAATTTCTGCAATGGCAGGATCCATGTCATCTGGAATTTCGAGCCTACGGTGCTGAAATCCTACTGCACCAACAACTTGCATTGGATTCATTCCTCCCCATGGTTGTTGCAAGGTAGAGAGCTCCCATAAGATAACTCCAAAGCTATAAACATCAGACCTGCATATTGACCAATATTTTATATGATCATTAAATGATTCTAGGATGATGAAGAAAACAATAAAGAAAAATAACTGAGTGGGAAGGAAAAAAGCCTACTTCTCATCTGAAGGTTCATTTCGTAGTACTTCTGGAGCCATCCACTCAGCCTGAAGAATAGCAATACATGGACTTGGGTAAATTCAAAGGTACATCACATATGGCACAATTAGAAGTTCGGTTTTGGAAGAAAAACCGAAAAAACATGGGTGCAGGGCATAGTTGGTGACATTAAAACTATAATTTTTCCCAGAGATCCCGTTCTAATACAAAGAATAAAAAAGGAATGAATCTATTATACCGATATTACAATAGAAGCAATATTGCCCCAGGATACCTTTAAAATTACCAATACATGGACTTCTTTGTATCTTGCTTTATAAGCAAGTCTATTGTACCCTTACATCACCTAAAAATATTCTATGCCACAGCGTAAAAGCTTTACCTCAACCTTGGTCATTCCACTGGACATCTAAAGGCATGTGCTTCAACTAGATGTCCAATTATAACACTATTGAATTTTGATTTATTTTTTCCTATTACATCTAATTATGTTTATGTAGCTGCATAGATCATTTTGTAAACATTCCAGGCAAGTTGGAAATTCAACCCTGTGAAAATCTCAAAAGTAGATCTATTGATTCAATATTCTTTTTTCACCCATCAAATTGATTTCCTTTGACATTTTCTATGAACCAAGCATAATTATTTTATCTAAATATATATCATCCTTAATACATGCCAGACGGCACCACCTAATGTTACCAATTTATCCAAGTTGCGATTACTGACATCTTTCCTCTGTAACTGCAGGATGAGGTGTCAACTAACTTCAGTCTACATTATAATTACCCTTAAACATGAGCAAACCCTGCATACATCAGTTCAGGAGATTCATCCATTGGCAACAAGAAATGCCATTACTACTATCCGTGCACATCCGACCATGGTATTAAATATCTACAATATTTTCAATATATCCAATTTTCATGTCCCTCAGTATGCTTTTTCATTTTCCCATTTCAAACAAATATCAATAGATATATTTGCATATCAACAAAAACAAATAAATTAATATATTATTATTGGTAAAACATATCAAATTTAACGTGTTTTCAGTAATATTGAAGATATATCAAGGATATAAGAAAAGATCAATCGGATTTACAATTTTCATTCCTTGTTGAAAAAAATGACTCTTTCAATGACCTATATTGCTTCTTTTCTTAAAAGAACCCTACAATCCAATCGATTGCATAAAGCCGACATTAGCAATGTAATGAAGCGATTCCTTCCCCATGCAACCACAAATGTTTTAAATTGTTGATTCTAGTATTATGGGTCAATTTGTATGGCAAGTATTTTTTTTGCTAAAAAAATTTAAAACATCATGTTTGAATCAAGACATTAAAACAAAGTAAACAATATATCAACCAATTTTCAATTACTGAAAAAGAAGATAGGAAAATCCAGCAAGTTGGAATCTGATTTAGGATGTTAAAAACCAATAGTTTCAATGTAAATTATATAGAAGAATTACAAACAAATATTTGTTCATCCATAAAACTAAATAATCATTGAGATCTAAGTTTGTATAAAAAAATAATTTGAAGATTAAACTGAATTATTTCAAAATGAAACTTTAGAAAGTTGTTGGTATAAATTATTTGAATATTTCTCAAAGTTGTATCATGTTTTATAACAGAAATATTAAACTTAGTTACCTATCTCAATGAAATTGAAAATTACTCCATATTATAGATTATGTTTTATTTATCATATGTATAAGAGGGGAACATTGGTACAACGGTAAAAATTGCTCCTTTGTGACCTAGAGGTCATGGGTTCAAGCGGAAGCAACCTCTCTCTTAATGTAAAGGGAAGGCTGCATACATATGACCCTACCTCACAATGTAAGAGTCTTATGCATTGGGTTATCTTTTTTTTTTATATATCATATGTATGATATTATACTTTTATAATATAATAGTATATACTATTTTTTTCGATCAAATATTTTCAACTTTTTATTCGAGTTTCCATCCTTTTCTCAAATTAATAATTATTTTTGTATCCATCAATAGTGATATTTAAAACTTGCTAGCAACTATTACTTTTGCTCAACTACTAGCACTTTAAGCTGCCTAGTTCCTTTCATTAATACTCCCAATCTCCAGTAAGGCAATAACTCCCAATCTCCAGTAAGGCAATAACTCCCATCTCTTAATTTCTTAAGATTGCATCTCACACCTTGCACTACTAGATCCCTTTATCTTCATTAGTGGATCTCCTTGCCTCTTATCACTGAAATTCCTTAGCTTTCTACTTTACCACCTAGTAATGTACTTCAGAAATACCTAATTTACCTTGCTCTTCCCTCACCATGCCTTATTATTTGAGTGAATTAAGATTGTCCCATCCTCATTTTGCCTCCCTTTTTTAGTTCTTCCTACATACTCAAGGGTAATGGTAGCTCATCTCTCCAATAAAAGAACCCTCATTATAATCTTTCTTGAATGAATGTATTTCATGTAAAAACATTTCATAATATTATTCTTTGGTGATTAGTACCACATCTACCCCCAAGTTACGGCCTAACTTCCTACATGCTATTTCAGCAAATACATCTAGCATTACCAACCGAGCATACAAACAACAATGTATCTAAAGTCACTTTCGTTGGCACCCTACACTAGCCAAACCCTACTCGTCCCAAAATTAGCACGGCACAAAAGGTCGGGAGAGGAAGCAACAAACGAGAGCGCAAGAGCATCATCATCATCATCATCATCATCATCTTATCCCAATACTGGGATAGGCTATGTGAACGAATATATGACCTCACGCTAAGTCATCAACATAAATTCTCCTCCTCCACTCATTGGAGCATCAAACACAATTTAAATTACTCTCTTTACAAACTAACAAAATTCTATATCAACACATTTTAAAGACATAATTGAAAAGGATTTGGGCCCAATAATTAACTAATTTTCCAAGCCCAAGTACTAACTTAAAAGAAGCCTTATTTTGATCCTAATCTCTGCTCTTTTCCGTTTATCTGTCACCGCTATTCTCAGTCGTGTGATAGTCGCAAAAATTCCTCCCTCCACACTCTCCATTTCTCCTCTTCTTTTAATCACAACAGCAGCCAAGAAGGGAGAAAATAACACATCAATATGTTCAAAAAGTCACATCAAACGCATATATTGTATCAATAGCTGTGTTGATACTAGTATGATAACCTTAATAGAGTGGAAAGAAAAATGGAAAAATAGAAAATTGAAATGAGAAAAATGAAAAGATGGAAATCGTATATTTTCCTTCCATGATGTGTTTGGTAGGAAAGATGGAAAAAGTAAAAGAAAATATAATTTCATTTTCTTCCATTATTTGGTAGAGTTGAAAAAGAGAAAGTAGAGAAAGAAAAAAAATAAAATTATATTGTTTTACCATTATACTAGTAAGTAATTAGATAACAAAATAAAATTTTAAAAAGAAATAAAGGATAATTTTGTAAATATACATACTTGATTCACATATCTCATTTTCTCTCCATTAATATTTCCAATTTGGAATGATTTGGTTTTGTTAATAAGAAAAGAAAATGACAGTTTCCTATTTTCTTTTCTCACACTTTTCTTTCTTACCAAACACTACTAGAAATCATTTTGTTTCCACTTTTCCACTCATCCCTATCCATCCCTACCACTTTTCCATTGTACCAAGCACACCCTAAATGTCAAGTCTATGTAACAAAGGCTATTACTCTTAAAATAGATACGATCTGCTATATATGGCAAAAAAGTTAAAAAAAAAATTGCTTAGCAAAAATATATAATAGAAAATAAGTGAATAAAATATAAATTAGTTAACGAAAAATAAAGGAGAAATCAAGCTGGTTGGTGTTACCGTCCCTGCAGTTGACCTTGATGATAGATATGTGCTGTGTTTCATTCGTGATAATCCAAAATCACAAACCTAAATCAAAATTTGTTACAAGGCTGAGTTATATATAAAAGAAACTTGTAATGGAATCAGCAATAGTAAAGAAGAGAAAAAAGGCAACCTTCACAACCCAATTTTTATCAACTAAAAGATTTGGGGATTTCAAATCACGGTGTACTATCACTGGACTGCAATTGTGCAAGTAATTCATTCCCCGAGCCTGAAATTCAAGCATTCAAAAGAGACAGATTACACAACAAAGCCATCAAGTGAACTTTAAGCAGATCAAATAAAATATAAGAAAAACATTATCTTTTGGCACCCGAGCATTTGGCTCAATAGTTGGTGCATGCTCCCCTACTCAAACTAGATTCAAATCCCCATCTCCAATATCAAAAGACTCATAATATATAATATAATATGTATAGGATTATTATCCTATCCACAGAGTTTTTTAATTCTACAAGCGGAGTTAAAAAACTACCACACATCCGACTTTCTTTTTTAATTATTTTTTTATTTCTTAATATTCCCCTCAAGTTATGTGTCACCCTATTAACCCCGCTTGTGGAATCTAAAAAATTCCATTGACAACATATCAAATAATTTTCCATATATATGTATAACCACGGATGTTACTATAACTTTTATGGATGAAATCAGATATCTTTGTTCAAAATAGTTCTAAACTGCCATTTCAAATCTTTTTTATTTATAAATGTTAATAAGATTGATCCAATTAATAAATTAGAATTCTAAATCCATTGAAAGACCTTCATCAAGCGAATTTATTAGATAAATAAAAATGATTAAGTTTACATTAAATTGCTTTATCTCAAAGTACTAATTTTTATTTAATATTAAAAGCAATAAACTCTATGTTTATCTGGTATAGTTTGAAAATATGACAACTGTTAATACGGATTTCGGTTAATACAGCTTTCATTAGTTTAAATTATTTATACAATATGCAAATCTAAATTCATTGTATAATTATTACTTAAAAATAAATAAAAAACTGCAATTTTACATTTAATATATAATTATTATTTAAAAATAAATTAGAACCATACAGCATCAAGAGCCATCCTCAAACGCCTCCGCTCATCTAATTGATTGTTTGGCCGGTGAATTAACCTATACAAACTACCTCTGCAAAAGGGAAGACAAAAAAAATGCTTAGACAGAAGAGCATATATAACAACATGAATAAATGAACTGCTAAGCTCATAGCAACTAGGAAATCAACATGAATGAGGAAAAGAGTAAAAAAATGAAAGAAATAGGAATAAAAGGGCCAACAATGCAAATTGAGCAATTTCAAAAGCCAGAACCATCTCAAGCAGCAGTATATCCACTAAGGCACAATTTCAGGAACTCTTCCAAATTGTTTTTTCTTTAAACCCACACCCTTAGCTTATAGTAAATTGCTGATAAAATAGTGGCACATCATATTAATGAAGAAATATGAAGTTCTACTTGTGATTGACACATCATTTTAACTATGCTGCTCAGACAAAATTTAATTGCAATGATCTATGTAAGAAAGCGACCACAAGAAGTCCTTTAAAAGTATTACATTATCGTATATGATGAAACAGGAAAATCAGACAGTTTCTTCAAAACTACAAATAAAGTTCCAACAAAATGATGAAAAGCAATATTTACAACATACCTATGAAGAAATTCTGTTACAATTGAAAGGTTCGGAGGACGAGTTACAGCTCCCATGAAAAGAACAACGTTGGGATGTCTAAGCTTTTTCATGATTAGGACCTACAAAAATTTGTATTTAAAAATTATAATTTACTAGGGAAGTAGTTTGGACAAGTAATGGAGGGGGAAACAGAGAAAGTGCAATGACTATTAATAAAATCATTCAGAAAGGAAAGACTATTAATGAAATTCAAACAGACCAGTCACATGAACTCAATAAACCAGGCAATAACTTTGGGGTTTCCAAGGGTTCAACCAGCCTGGTGTGGAACTTCATCATCATCAAAGCCTTTATCCCAATAGATTGGGATAGGCTACGTAAATCAATATTTGAAAACCAGTATGGAACCTGATCTCTAAAACCAGAATCATTCATTAAGCCTGATTTTGTATAGTTTTCCTAGAAGAAATGGATTATATTCAAGAATATGTAGAATATTTCTTCTATTATACATTGGTAAAATTTTGTAACTACTATTGGGGTCAAGCAGGTGGATTATTTGTCCATGCTCGGCATAGAACGTTAGCAGGTTTAAAAATTTTTTTCTTATGTCTGCGCAATGTAGAGATATCGGAGAATCAATTTGGTTTTATCCCGGGTCGATCAACTATGGAGGCAATATATTTGCTTAGACAACTTATGGAGCGCTTTCGAGTAATGGGTAAAGATCTTCATATGGTCTTTATAGATTTGGAGAAAGCATATGGTAAAGTGCCTAGGGAGGTACTCTGGTGGTCCTTAATGAAGAAAAGAGTTCCTTTGAAATATATTAAACTAATTAAAGACATGTATAGAGGCGCAAGGACACATGTGAGGACAGGTGGGGGGCAAACAAGTGAGTTTCCTATCACGGTGGGATTACACCAAGGGTCAACGTTGAGTCCTGTGGAAAAGTCAACTATATTAAATGTGTAAATATCTATATCCCTAGAATTAAGGTTAGACAATTCCTCAATTATGGGGATTAGATTTAGATTGATTTAGTTTCCTATTTTACTGCTTAACAGTAGCTGTATATAATCCTTAGAATGTTGTATTATTCAAGTAAGATTCAGAAATAAAAAAATTCTGAAATTCCACATGGTATCAAGAGCTTTAGGTTTTTTCTTGGAAATCAATCACTTTTTCAGCCTTTATTGCTGATTTTTCTACAGTTTCTTCTTCAGCCTTCATTGCTGATTTTTTTTTTACCTTAGGCCTTCATAGCCACTTTCTCATCAAGAACTTTTCTTTCTTGCCAAACCCTAAATCACCATATTTTTCCAAGAGCTGCTGCTGTTTTTTACCACCATGTCAGGTTCTACTTTAGTTGTAAATTCTACTCCTCGTACCAGTAGTTTGATCAAGAACTCTGCATTGGTCACTGCAGAAGCTAATGTTGGTGGACAAAATGTCCCTGATTTGCGTAAGATTGATGACAAGCCTCGAGTGTGGTGTGACCATTGCAACAAACTACGCCATACTCGAGAAACTTGTTGGCATATCCATGGAAAACCAACAAATTGGAAGCCGAAGCAGAAGCAGTCACAACCCTCTGCCAATGAAGCAAATATGGGTTCCTTCAGCAAAGAGCAGTTCGATCAACTCCTGAAACTACTAAAGTCCAATCCGACATCTGGTACATCTAATAGTTCATTGGCTCATTCAGGTAGAAATCCATTAGCCCTATCCAGTGTCTTTAATTCTGCTCCATGGATTATTGATTCAGGAGCATCTGATCATATGACTAACCTGTCGAATCTATTTAGTTCATACACTCCCTGTTCTGGTAATAAAAAAATAAGAATAGCAGATGGTAGTTTTTCACCTATTGCAGGCAAGGGTTCTATTAAACTTTCTGAAAGTATTGATCTTAAATCTGTACTTCATGTTCCTAAACTTGCTTGTAATCTTTTATCTGTCAGTAAACTTTCAAAGGATTCCAACTGTCGTGTTATCTTTTTTGACTCTCTTTGTCAATTTCAGGACCAAAACTCAGGGAAGATGATTGGCAGTGCTAGAGAAATAAATGGGCTCTACTATTTCAGTGAGGATTTCCTAGGTAATAAAAAAGCTCAAGGGCTTAGTAGTACCAGTTCAAATTCTGTTTCTGATAAAATAATGCAATGGCATCTTAGGTTAGGACATCCTAGTTTCCCTTATTTAAAACATTTATTTCCTAATTTGTTTAAAGGAGTGGATTGCTCTATTTTTCAATGTGAAAGTTGTCTTTTATCTAAAGATCATCGAGTTAAATATATTTCAAAACCTTATAGTCCATCAAAACCATTTTACTTGTTTCATACTGATGTTTGGGGACCTTCAAAGGTTACCACCTTGTCTGGAAAAAGGTGGTTCGTAACTTTTATCGATGATCACACTAGATTGTGTTGGGTTTACTTACTAAGCAAAAAATCTGATGTAGAAAAACTTTTCAAAGATTTTTATTGCATGATTGAAACCCAATTCAAAACAAAAATTTGCATCCTTCGAACAGATAATGGAACTGAGTACTTTAATGAATGTTTGGGAAATTTTTTAAAAGAAAAAGGTATTTTACACCAATCTACATGTCGAGACACACCCCAGCAAAATGGAATAGCTGAAAGGAAAAATAGGCATTTACTTGAGGTAGCTAGAGCTATCATGTTTTCTATGAACATTCCAAAATACCTCTGGGGAGATGCTGTGTTGACTGCATCTTACTTAATCAATAGGATGCCAACTCGTGTCTTACATTTTGAAACACCTTTGAATACTCTCAAAAAATACTTCCCAACATTTCGTTTATATTCTGAGTTACCTTTAAAAATTTTTGGATGCACTTGCTTTGTTTATATTCCTCAAATTTTTCGATCCAAATTGGATCCTAAAGCTGAAAAATGTGTTTTCATTGGCTATGCTCCAAATAAAAAAGGGTATAAGTGTTTTAATCCTTTGACAAAGAAAATTCACATAACTATGGATGTCACTTTTCTAGAAAATCAACCCTATTTCAGCAAAAATCTTCTTCAGGGGGAGAATAAAGAAGAAGAAGATAATTTTTGGAAATTCTCTACACCACTACCAAGCCTCATTGAGTCACCAATTCAGTCTATTAAACAATTTGAGGAAATGGACGTTAAAAATAATGAAAACAAGGATTCTCTTAGTCAACAGGTGCCAAGTATTGAAGAATCTGAAACAGGGGGAGAATTACTTCAAACGGATTCACATAATCCAAATATTGAGCTTCAGGTTTATACCAGGAGAAAGTCTTATAAAAATATTACTGATCCAATTATTTCTCTAGCACCTGTTTAGCCGAAATCTCTGAGGGATGGTCCTCCTCCTCAAACTCAGGTTAATCCTAAAATTGCTCCTTTAGTTTCTTCCCTTGAGTCTCCAAATATTGATTTTTCTGATCTAGATGTCCCAATTGCTAACAGAAAAGGAGTAAGATCATGTACCAATCACCCTATTGCAAAATATTTGTCATATCAAAAGTTGTCCAATAACCACAAAGCATTCCTTTCAAATATTTCTAACTTGCATGTACCAAGATCTATTCAGGATGCCCTAGGTGATCCGGATTGGAAGTTAGCGGTGAAGGAAGAGATGGATGCTCTTGAAAAGAATGGGACTTGGGAGATTGTGGAGCTACCAAGAGGCAAGACAACTGTAGGATGTAAATGGGTCTTCACTGTGAAGTGTAAGGCAGATGGGAGCATAGAGAGGTACAAGGCAAGACTTGTTGCCAAGGGGTTCACTCAAACTTATGGCATTGACTACCAAGAGACCTTTGCTCCAGTTGCAAAAATAAACTCAATCCGGGTACTTCTCTCTTTAGTAGTTAATTTCAATTGGTCTCTACAGCAACTTGATGTAAAAAATGCCTTTCTTAATGGAGATTTAGAGGAAGAAGTGTTTATGGACCTCCCACCTGGATTTGAGAAAAACCTCGGAACCAACAAGGTGTGCAAATTGAAAAAATCCTTGTATGGTCTTAAACAATCACCAAGAGCATGGTTTGAAAGGTTTGGAAATGTAGTGAAGAGCTATGGTTATATTCAAAGTCAAGCTGACCACACAATGTTCTTCAAGCACTCTAGAAATGGTAAACTAGCTATTTTAATTGTGTATGTGGATGATATAATAATAACTGGTGATGATAGTGCAGAAATTGGAGAACTTAAGAGAAGGCTTGCACATGACTTTGAGATAAAGGATTTGGGAGCCTTAAAGTACTTCCTTGGCATGGAATTTGCAAGATCAAAGGAGGGTATCTTTGTTAGCCAACGTAAGTATGTCCTAGACTTGCTTAGTGAGACAGGAATGCTTGGTTGCAAGATAGCTGAAACCCCAATAGAGCCCAACTTGAAACTTCAGCCTGCTGAAACCAAAGATGTGGTGGATAGAGAGAAATACCAAAGACTTGTGGGTAGACTCATCTATTTAGCACATACACGACCTGATATAGCTTTTGCAGTAAGTGTGGTAAGTCAGTTTATGCATTCACCCAGCTCAGAACACTTTGAAGCTGCCTACAGAATCCTAAGGTACCTAAAGGGAACGCCTGGAAAGGGATTGCTCTTCAAAAACCATGGACACCTACAAGTAGAAGCCTATACCGACGCAGACTGGGCAGGAAGTATTACAGATAGGAGGTCAACTTCAGGCTATTGCACATTTGTGGGAGGAAACCTTGTCACTTGGAGAAGCAAGAAATAGAATGTAGTAGCCAAAAGTAGTGCCGAGGCTGAGTTTCGTTCAATAGCCCATGGGATTTGTGAGGTAATGTGGATTAAAAGACTACTTGAAGACTTGAAGGTTTCTAATCCCTCACCGATAAAGCTCTATTGTGATAATAAAGCTGCAATCTCTATTTCTCAGAATCCAGTGCTCCATGATAGAACGAAGCATGTAGAAGTAGATAAGCATTTTATCAAAGAGAAGCTTGACAATGGAATAATTTGCATGCCATATATACCAACAAGTGACCAAGTTGCTGATGTTCTTACAAAGGGATTGCACAGGAAGCAATTTGAAAATCTAGTGAGCAAGCTTGCCATGGAAGATATCTTCAAGCCAGCTTGAGGGGGAGTGTGGAAAAGTCAACTATATTAAATGTGTAAATATCTATATCCCTAGAATTAAGGTTAGACAATTCCTCAATTATGGGGATTAGATTTAGACTAATTTAGTTTCCTATTTTACTGCTTAACAGTAGCTGTATATAATCCTTAGAAGGTTGTATTATTCAAGTAAGATTCAGAAATAAAAAATTCTGAAATTCCACAAGTCCATTCTTGTTTGCGGTAGTTATGGACGAATTGACAAAATCCATCCAGGATAAGGTGCCTTGGTGTATGATGTTTGCAGATGATATTGTCCTATGTGCGGAAAATAGAGCGGAGATCACTACAAAGTTGGAATTATGGAGACAAACGTTGGAATCAAAAGGATTTAAACTAAGCAGAGTGAAGACTGAATACATGGAGTATAAATTCAGTTCTAACCGACTGGAAGAGCATGATGTAGTGAAGTTAGATGGGGTGGCGATACCTAAGCAGGATCATTTTCGATACTTGGGATCAATAATACAGATAGATGGAGAGATTGATGGTGATGTGACCTATAGGATCCAGGCTGGATGGAGTAAGTGGAGAAGTGCTACAGGTGTGTTGTGCGATAAAGGAATTCCTATATGATTGAAAGGCAAGTTTTATAGGACAGTTGTTAGACCAACATTGTTATATGGTAGTGAATGTTGGGCGACTAAGAGGCTACATACACAAAAGATGAGTGTAACAGAAATGAGAATGTTACGATGGATATGTGGATATACAAGAAAGGATAGAATGAGAAATGATGATATTCGTAAGATGATTGGAGTAGTACCTATCGAAGACAAAATGTGTGAAAATCGTTTACGTTGGTTTGGACATGTAAGACGTAGACCTGTAGATGCTCCAGTTAGGAGAATAGAGGCTATGGATGTTGAGAGAAAGGTTAAGACTAGAGGAAGACCGAAAAAGACTTGGAAGGAAGTAGTTTGGAAAGACATGGAGGTTTTAGAATTAGATGAGCAAATGGCCTTGAATAGGAATCTATGGAGGCAGAGAATACATATGGACGATCTAACGTGATTTTAGATATTGGTTCATATATAGCCTACCCAATCTATTGGGATAAAGGCTATGATGATGATGATGATGATGATGATGTCTGCGCAATCCATCTAAAAGTGGTGTCCAGAGCCCATCCAAACATGAAGTTGAGCTAATGATCTGGTAATGCTTGGCCCTTGGACAACTCTAGCTATAATGACCATTGGAGAAGTATAGATTGACACAAAGTGGGACAACATTGACTCAGTTTTAGGTGTCTAAGATGCTTCATGGTTAAGTATATGGTAATAAGTAACTCAGGGTCAAAAAATCTCCAACATGAATAACACACTCATCTAGGTGTTCACATAGAGTAAATTATTGTATACAATAGAAACAGGTGAGATAGGACAGGCTTCTACCTCACTTTTGAATTCTTCAAGTGATTCTCCAGAGATATCTTGATCCAGGAACTTCTTCACTGCAACTTCCTATGAAATCAAAGTGTGGAAAATGGTCAAATATTCTCCTTCAAAGAACAGAAACATAATATAGCAAAGAGGCTAAACAATAACATACAGCCAGAGAACCAGTGAAAACCAATGATTACTGGTAGTGCTTTAAACATCCAACCTTAAACCAATTGGCAATCAGTAAAGAGGCCAAACAATCATATAAGACCAGCGGAAAACTATAAAAAGGTGAGGGATAACAATAATTAACACTCCTTTCATGATGGGATCATGTTGAAGCCCAACAAATAAGAAGAAAATGGCCCTAGAATGTGGATAACCTGCTCAAGGGCCGAGCTACCCGCCCAAGCCCGAAAGCCCGTTTTAAATTTGGTCGGACTTGGACAAAAATATTTGATAAAAAAATGGGATTGGGCAAAATTTTTAGGTCCGTTTAAAAATCGAGCTGGGCCTCGGGCTTGCCTTTGAAAGCCCTGCCCGGCCCGACCCGAATTATTATTATTTTTTATTTTATATATATCTTTTTTAATATTAATTAAATTTTTATATAGATTTACTAAATATAATATAATTATATGTATATAAAATATTATTGAATAATAATATGATTATAAATACTTAATATGGAAGTTGATATATAAATTTTGATAAATTAAATTAAATTTTAAAGAGTATAAAATAATAAAAAACAAATAAAATTAAAATCAAAATATATAAAAAATTATTTTCTGGTCGAGCTCGGGCTTGTAGTATAAAAATGAAAACAGGCTTGGACAGAAAAATCAGGCCCGAATGTCGGGCCGGGCTTGGATGTGTAAAAAGTTTATTATTACCTGTCATGAGCCCGGCCCGGCCCATGAGCAGGTCTATGGATAACATATAAGAACAAACAACTTTGGCTTTAATACCATGTTAAGTCATCAACCAAAAACCAATCAGCAGCATGCAGAAAGGCCAACCAGAATACAAGCCCATAAAACTCTATATTCAAACACTTAACAAGTGTTAAATAGACTCAACAAGCAATGCTAAATTGCAATAAACCCAACGATAATTTTCTTTGGCTCAATTCTGTTACCATCATCAAAATAGGGTAGGGGATCAATCAAGACATATTGATTCTACTCAGAATATCCCTCCATGCACTACTGTTTGTTGCCATGAAAAATATTACATTTCAATCAGACAGCTATCAACTTGACAACGCTAATATTTGATCAAATTTTGAGACCCCCAATCAGGCCCCGCAGAGAGTTTTCGCCCCATGCATGGAACCCTCAAGTGATGCAGTTTTGGCTGGACCTTTCAGACAACATGATACCGTGGCCATCATATCCCATCTTGGTCCTGAAGAATATTTGGTTGCATTACTTCATCTTCAAGTCAAGAGTTGAAATGAGTTTGCCTTTGCAAGACCCTTATATGTTAAGCTATAGATAGCTCTTTTTGCCAACTAGTAAAGCTAGCTTCCTCATGTGGATGTTTGGAAAACTCATTCAAAAAATAGAATATATGAAAGTTGAAATTAATTTTGCAAGCAGTGTTTCCAATAATTAAAAATGAAAGTAACTCACAACAATTTGCCAAAAAGATCTAATGAAGCTATGGCTCATTGGCTACAGAATACACATAATACACAGGAAAAAGGCTCAAGATTTAACAGGCTCTTCAAAATAGAATCTTGCAATACACTTTTATTTTGTTGCAATTTTATCTAAAAGTTTTCATTTGAACTGTCCTCATTGTCTTCAAGCCACTTTTTCAGTAAAGTGTCATATTCTTTTAAGTCATATTAGCCATTTATATTTTGTTATCTTATAATCATTTGCATCAGCCGGACAGTTTATTACAAGTCATCCAAGTTGACTTGCCAAGTGACAATAGAAAATTCTTAATGCTTCTCAATGACAAAGGAAATGTAAATTGTTTAGACCCAGAGAAGACATTAGATATAAAATACTAAGCATAAGAAAACTCACAGTCCCATGCCATTCTCCACGATAAACCTCACCATATGATCCTGCAACAGAAAGGATGCACCGAAATAATGAACACAGATCACAATAATTGAAAACAACCAGAAATCAAACTATCTAACTAAGATACAGCATGAAATATTTAGCTAAAGAACAGGTTGATACCAAGTCCAATGCGCTCGCCCAAGCTAATTTCATCCCAATGAATCTCACAGTCCGCAACATCATCAAGGGCAACATCAGACTTCGAACTATCATTACCAGCTGATCTATCTGATATTCTCTCACCAACAGAATTTACCCCCAAGGCATCATGCTCCCTTTTACCACTACCTTGTGGCTCACAGCCAGCTGAGTCAGCATCTCTGTCACTGGGCTCATTATGCCTAGTAACAGCTGCACTTGTTGCCGCAACCACAGCAGCAGTAGCAGTAGCAGCAGCTGCTACAGGAAGTTCAACATTTGAATCAGTTGCCGACTTTGTTGCAGCAACTACCATCGAAGATGCAACAACAGCAGCAGCGGCTGCAGCTGCTGCAGCAACTGGGACATTTCTAGCATATTGAGTAGGAGCCGCTTCAGATTGTGATGACACAAGTGGTCCAATGATTTCCCTTGTATCAAATGGATAAGTGACCCTTAGGCCTTCCGCAGGTTTAAGATGCTCGGGTTGGTTATGAGGAGAGTTTGCTTTAGCAGGTACTTTGCGATGGGGTAGAGGAGGCAAGCAATGAGAAGGTACAAGATCATCTTGATTCTTACTTCCGTGAGGTCTAGTACCCTCTCTACTTTCATCCTTGGTTTCAGCCGGCAACCTGACTTCAATAGTTGACGTATCTAACTGCCGAGAATAAACCTCAGTAAATAAGTTAGGAGGAGCAACAACGCCACTCTCAAGTAACACATCATGAAGTTTTTGAGCTAAATGTGGATTCTCCTTGGCAGCATCAATCATGTATCGTGAGACATCTTTCACCTTCATTCTACGCACAGCAGGGGAGCTAATACCTTCTGTCCAGGAAGGAGATCTCGTATGTGCATAAGGGTGATTAGGTCTGTTTGGAAGCTCTCGCACGGGAGCCTTCTCCATGTTAGAAGGGGTTTTAAAGTTATCCATGGATTCCTTGGATTGCTCCCCACTTCTAGTTGCCCCAGATAAATTTACAAAAGCATTAAAATCACTTCTTTCATCAGATTGGTCTCCTGCAGCAGCAGAATTTTTGAACCTGGATCTCTTCTCCAGTGTACCAAATTCTGCATTGTCTTCAAATGAACTCCCAACCCCACTACTAGAAGAAGCAATATGGGATGAATCAATGTCTCTAGAGAAAGGACTAGTGGAAAAGAAAGAATCATCATATTCCACATGAGATCCAGCTACATCAGAAGATCCAGCTACATCAGAAGGAATAAGTGTGCCAGGATCTGCCATTAGGTCAACAATGTATTCCCTGAAAAACACACTTTTGATGAATAGTTAAGCTTTTGCAACCTATGTCGAGAAGTTTCAAACTTGGAAGCACTAATAGCCTACAACAAATCTTGTCAAGCAATTTTGTGAAAAAAAAAATGCAAGAATCACACTGCAAATCCTAAAACAAAAATATGGATGCAAAAAAGCTGAGGTTTGTACAGAGCAGAGAACACAATTTAATAAAAGAAACACGTTGACTCAAACCAAATGTTAACTTTTGCCATTTAATAAATGATAAAATATATTCTACCGCCAAGCAAACAAAACCTGAATATCAGATGACTTATTTTTAGGGGTAAAAGTAAACATGATGTCATAATAGAAATAACCTTCCGTCATCAATCTTTACAAAGTTTATTGCCACATCATCAGAACCCGTATATTGCTGCCCCTTCACCAACCGGCAAGGAATGCCAACACTATCAGCCAAAACCTATGCAACCACAAAGAAACAACCGTTATCATCACGTTCAAATCATACACTCAAACTGCTAAAAAATGTTCTTCCTACAGCTAAAGGCAGGCATCAAGAAAAATGCCAGAGTACTAAAGGTGGGTGCACGTTGTACATGATCTAAAATTAATAAGCAATTTAAATAAGACAGAAGTTTTACGTGCGGGAAAAAAGCAACAAGGAAGATCTTCAAACAAACCACAAATATATAATGAAGTACATAAGAAAGAATGACATTCTCAAAGGGTCATTTCGACATCATTAATTGCATCCTTTGTTTCCATGTATATGGCCTTAGATACGACACACCGGTGCAATAATCCAAATAGCAAACCTCACATAGTGGGAAAAGGTGTTTGTTTCTTTTTGCAATTATTGTTTCTCAATATTGCTCATATTAATTAAGAATTTAAGATGAATACAACCTTTTTTAAAAGTAACATATCTTTCCCCATCGATTCTAACAACTTTTCTCCACTCCTAGTACCATTCAGTGCTGCTAGATAAGAAAAAGTGAGTTATATTATATTTTTGCCATGTATCACCTGAGATATCTTTACACAGATAATAAGACAATGCATGTATATCATGTGAAGCAAAATTGCTCAAATAGGCCAACTCTATTATTATATTGCACAAACATGGGCAAAAATGGTTCCAATAACAGAAAACCAGAGTTAGCTGTACTGGAAATATCAAATAAACTATCAATAACGCTGAACTAATTGTTGATTCCAACATGTAATTGGCTGTATGGAACCTTCCTCTTTTCAGTGTTCTTGTAAATCTTGAGAAATCCAGTTGACATGCCATATACCTAAATCAAAAGAAAAGAAAAGAAAAAAAGAACAAATAGAGTAAGTACCTTGAATAACAACGCACGATGACGAGCCAACCCAATTGTTAAAGAACCAAGTGGCAAAACCATGCTGCCAAGGGTAGCCTTTAAACTGTAACTAAGACTTCGCCAAGCTCGTGACATACTGTCAGGATCGGCAACTGGTCCACCCATATATTCAGAAACTAAAACTGCAAGCTTTTGCACCAGATTGCTGCTAACAAAAGCCAAAGATTCTGATCTTAACTTCGCAGTCATCTCTCGTGCTTTTCGTTCAAGCTTTGACAAATTTGCATCAAAAGCCCTATTGACCAAAACTGCTTCCCAAGAGACATTGTCAGACAATGATATCCCTTGCAGATCAAGAAGTGAAGGCATTCTTTCTGAAGTGGATTCAGTTAGAATTCCATACAGGTCATAAAAGCCATCCAGGATCTTGTCATCATAATTAAGAGAATTATAATTCTGTGAAGCACGCACAAATCTACGATATGAGCCGGGTTAGCAAGGAATAAACATATAGCAAATAAACCCCAGAAAGCTAACTCAGACAATGGGAAGGAATCTTACATATGAGAGACATATTAGAAAAGTTCATAAAGGCACATTAGCATAGATTTTTTTTTGGGCGGTTGGGGGAGAGTGTGGGGATGGATGTTAGGCGTAACTTGAACATACAGAATCTGATAACCTATAGCATTCACCATGAAATATACACTTAAACTTAGAGCTTGCAGAGCTTACCCGAACCAAAAATGATCCAACCGGAAAGGACTCAAATTGGAATGACTCAAACTTAAAATGAGTAATTATACTATTTTTTAAAAAATATTAGTTTAATTAAATACAATAAATATAACACAAACAATTAGTTTATTAATTCATAATAGCTTTAACTTATTTTTTAAAATCTCTTTTCTTTACAATTGCCTTGCACATAATTTTAGATACTATCCTTCTTAATTATGAATATTAAAATCAAAAATCAGAATAGATAAATAATTTTAAAGACGAAAAGTAATCCATAAATGAGAAAAGTAATTGACAATAATTCAAAAGCTAATTGTGACACCAAAGTTTATTTTACTTTATTTCACCACGTACTAGTCATTGGATAGATATAAAAAATAATGACTTCAAATGCAAGGGGAAAGACGCTAGGCTAGAGAATCTTTCTTTATGTCACCTAGAAAAAGGTTCTTTTTATACATCACTTTAATTTCATATAATAATGTTAACTCTTAAAAGCAGCTAAAAATATAACTAAATATTATTTATATTCAAACTTCTAACTTTTGGAATTATAGCTGACCATGTAAGTAGTAAGTTATAAGTTATAACAATGAATCACTAATTATATTTAGTGCAATGAAAATGAAAATTAAATATCAAGAAATAAAAAATCATTAATAATTTTTTGGAGAGAAAATTATTATTTTTTATATAAAATAATTTCAAATTAGTAAATGACTTTTAATTCATTGGTTCTTTTTATATGATATAGAAGATAACTCGAACCTGAAAACTCAAGCATCAAATCCAAAATATTCAAACCCAAGAGTACCCAAATCCAAAGTGACCCGAAGCCAAATGACTCAAATTTCATTCAACTCAAAATGACCCAAATCACCCAATTGTCACCTCTACTCGAACCTAGTAACTTTTAAGGAACAATCACAAAATAAAGTTCATGAATTTAATGCAAACCATAAACCACGTTATTCCAGTGAAAATAACCAAAATTTATGAGTTTCTCAATGAATTAAAAGAATCCAGGGGCATTCATTTCAATATTTCTACAATGGCCATTCAACTAAGAAACTGCAAGGACAAACGCGTATTATAGAAATATGATGGTAAGCTATGAGTTAAAAACACAAGAGAAATTTTTTGTTGCTAACAAAGTTAGCTGATAGATAAGTAATAAATGGAAGAAATTACAACCTTAAAACTTGAAGGAATAGAATGTCAGACTATGATTGAAATAAACATGAGGGCTAGATCTAAAGGGGACAAATTCAAGTCTAATAAGATTAATCCACAGACAAAAAATAAACGACATAGCCAGTGAAAAACCCAACTAGAGAGTGGCATCTTTATAAAGACTAAGAATCAAAGATTATGAAACTAGATGTCCCTCAGCTTTTGCCAGTTTATATCTATTCTCAAGTCAGCTTTCTACCAACATTTTACCATCTCCGCCAAAAGGTCCTCATCAATGCTTCAAGCAACAATGCTGCCTTTGTACCGGAAGAATTGTAAATGTAAAGCAGTATTAATAGGGGACTGTACCAACTTTGTTTAAGCTCTGAGGATGCTACTAATATTCATAGTTTGATGCATTTATAAAATAAAGGTAGAATGACAATTGAAAATGATCACAACAACCACAAGGGCAAGACAGACCCCTTCTCAGAACTTCATAGGATTTGGTTTTGAAAGCCTAAACCCCCTTAAAGCATAAATTACCTACACGGCAAATTCAGCTTTATATGCTAAAGCTTTCCAATTCATCACAAAAAGTTTAAATGCCGTTCCAGATGAAACAGAAAAAAAAAAAAAAGGATAGTTGACCCCATTCATGCAATGTATTGTCTGCAAAACAGTTGGTGAAAGCTAAATCTCTAGTACATACTGTGGATAAATTGCTAAAACTCCAAGAAAAGAAAGTAAAAACCAAGGATTAAACTAAAAGTTCGAAATAAGACTTTAATAAGTACTAAGAAGTAAGAAGGAGAGCAACAAACCGGTAAATGGATTAAGGAGGGGAATGAAACAAGAAACATACCCAATATCTATATGCAACAACTTCGGCTGGAGTATTCTCCGGAACACAAGTGCCTAAACTAATCTGCTTAACAGCCTCAATCTGGGCTGCCTCAGGATCCTCCCTGGCACTCAACTCTAGCGCCAATTGTATCTGATACTCCTCTTCTACATCAGGATCTCTTGAGTTACTAGACCCCGAATCGCGCCTTACTGCGTCCAAAGCAGCCTCTAAACCACTAGTACTGACTGAATCAATAGGCTCCATGGATTCCTCCCTTTTCACATTTGAAGAGGATGGTGGACTAGGACTTTTTCTATTAGCCACTGAATTTAACCAATTGGAAAGAACAGAAAATGGCTTATTGTTCTCAGGATTGTGATGGGACCTTGAGTGCAAAGGCCTATCAGGTGATGATGAAGCATCACCGGACTTGTTGTTGCCTCTTGATGAAGTTGACCCTTCTATATCTTCCGACTGATTCGACATCACATGCAGTTTCTTGAGAAAGTTCTTCATATTATTTCACCAAGCTATGGCATCCAATGCTAAAGAAATAAAAATCTGGCCATAGACATCTCCATTGTCTTGGACCAAGCATGAAATCTCTGTTCAAACTAATCCAAAAACATAAACACAAAATAAATCAAAAACCCCTTTTTTACCTAATTACCTTCCACCGCTGAAACTACCAAAAAATCAAACCATCAAATCCAAAAGCCAAAACAACCATAATTTCAAAGCTATACCCAGTAAAGTTTGTCAGATATCAAAAGGACACAGATTCTTCAATTCAAAGAAAACTCCATCTTTTCCTCGTACAAAGAACATCCAAAATAATAGTTCTACAACATACCAAAAAAACAGACTTTCTTTCACCTCCAACAACCAAGCAAAACAACAAAAATTCAATACCCAGATTAAGAAAAAAAATGGAACTTTCCTTTGGATATAGATATTAGAGAACAAAACACAGAAAAGGTAGTATCTTGGAAATTTATGTGTGTGTATATATATATATATAAGTACACAAGTGAAGGTATACACACTAAACAGGGGGCTGAGAAAGAAGCAGCGAAGAGTAGCAAGTGGGATAGTAGGAGCTCCCAAAAAAACAAAAAAGTATGACCCACTTGAGTTATAGGGACAACAGCCAACAAGGATTTTCAAGGTCCAAAAAAAAAAAAAAGAATTGGTGGGAAAGGTCAGCACCTTTCTCTCTCTTCCTTTCCTCTTAATAGTCCAAAACTCTCCACTCTTCCCTTTTTCTTTCTAAACCTCTCACTCTGTTTTTATATTCTTGGAGTCCCCAAACCCTCCTCTTACAACTGGGAAGGTGGTGGCATGAGTTGGAATTTTGTGGTGAATTGAACTGTAAATGGAATATAATGAATGAGCAACTTGAAAGCCAAAAGTGGTAAGAGAAAATATTCTACTTTTTTTCTTCTTGGTTTTCTTAAGGTTTTGCGGGCATTTGCCATTTTTACGAGAGTTTGGTTTTTGTCAGCTTTTGATAAATTACTGTTAAGCTTGCTTTAACCGCAGACTGGTACTGCCAGAAAATTTCGGCTGCGGTCGGAATATATTTTTTTGGTAGATGCTGCAATTGGATTTTTGCTATTTCTTCCACAGCAAAGTCTTCTCTTTTGGGTAAATTTTGATGCAATTTATCCAAATCCTTTACCTTCCACCTTAGGAGCTGAAATTACAACATTTTTATTTTCTTCTGATCAAATCAATGTACACATCCAACTTTTCAATCTTGTATTTGTAAAAGCTTTTTTCTTTTGCTGTCCTTAGCAAATCTTTTGTTTGTGCAGCAAAGCCACTTAGCCAGCCAACCAGCCACAGCCTGTAAGCCTCCAATAATCACCACAATTTGAATTAGGAGTAAACAAATCAAATTATTTATGAATTACTTAAATTTGTTTTGATAATTATTTAAGTTTCATTTGTTTAGCTTATGTTTGGATTGAGGGTAGGGAAAGGAAAGGAAAAAAAAGTAAAGTAAAATAAAGGAAAGTTGTAAATTTTTCTTTTGTTTGAGAAGATTTTTTAGCTAAGGAAAGAAAAGAGAGGGGGAGTGAGCAACCCTTGCTTTCCCTTGAGTTACTCAGTTTTTTAAAACCCCAATTTGGAGTAAAGGGGAAAGAAAGGAAACTTGAAAAAAGTTTTAACATGTAGAATATCAAATTTAACCTTATTATCTTATAAAAGTTAAAACAAAAAGGGTTATAATTGGAAAAAAAGCATTACAATAAATCATTTCTTTTCCTTTTCATTGTTTAACCAAACAAGAATTGTTAGGATTATTTTCCTTTCCTTTCCTTTATTAATTTTAGCTATCTAAACAAGAGATACATGTACTCTTTCCTTTCCTCTTCTTTCCTCTAGTTTCTATTCCTTTCCTTTCCATTCCTTTCCTTTACTAATGTTTATCCAAACATAGTGTTAATTTCAAACCGAACTTTAGCTCAAGCTATTCGAATAACGAGTCGAGTTCAAATTTTTTAATATTCGGATTAAATGGCTTGTGAGTTTTATCAAATTTTTTTAATATATATTTCTAACATTTTATTATTAATTTACGATTTTATTTTTATAATATATAATTAAAATTGATATATCAAATTTATCGAATTAAATTCAAACTTAAAAAACAAAATTTGATAAAGTTTAAATCGAATTTCGAATCTTAAATTTTCGAATAAAATTAATTTTAAATTTAATATTGAATCATTTTGATTTAATCCGAGTACATCCGTAATTAGAATAGATTAGGTCTCTGGGCTTTACCTCTTCTGGTTCACTAAAGAAAGCAAAAATGATTAGGTTGGCAGTCGGCTGCCCTCTCTTAAAACCATTGAATTTTCTAAACAAATTTAAATTAGCCGCCGTCTCTCTTTTTTATCCGTACTTGGATTTGGATGAGAATAAAAAGTTTGCCGATCAGGATAACTCCATTACACCTTCACGTACTTTTTCTCTGCTTGTCCGATTATGCACGATGCCCTAATCAACTGGGCACTCGGACAACTTGTTTGCCAATCAATTTTCTTTTTTTTATATAAAATTAAATACATGGTAATTGAAATTTCAATTTTTCGAATATTTTTACCATGTAAAAAATAAATAAATTAATATATAAGTAAACGAAATTCATACGTGAAATTTGAATTTATTATTTAAAAATTCCAAAGTCTTTTATTTAGTATTGAGATAAAATCTCGTCACTTATTTATTTTCTTTTCATTAATTGTGAACTCAGTTTTACTTTTAGGGTTGATTTTAATAATAAAAAATAATACATAGATGACTTCTTTATTTTCCTTTTCTTAGAACTTTTGAGGCTAGATTCAATTTTTATTTATGTAGATTTAATCTAATTTTTTATTAATTTTATTTAATTAGTTTGTTTGGTTGATTTGTTCATTAACATTAATATTTTTTTAGTGAATGTATTTCACATGCATAAAAATATTATTTGATCGTAATTATAATCTCTCATATTTTTTTGATGCAAATCACAAATATTTTCATTTATTTTAACGATTTGAAATTAATCATATTCGAAATTTAATCATATTAATTAAATTTTTTTATTTTTTTAAATGTGTATTTAATGAAAGTCGGCCAATAAAATTCATGCAATCTCATAACTGATTATTTAATTTTTTTTTAAAATGAATAAACTCGACCCCTAACTGCTACATTAATTAATCGATTTTATTGGGCGGCTTTGCTTGTCCGAAGCTTTCAATGCAAAAATGTGGATATCCTTTTTTATTAAAAGCGTGGCCGTTGCTTTCTTAATCACAAAATTAATTATTAGTACAAATCTTTTGTTCCACGCGCTTACTAGCTTCAGCTCTGCAATTTCAATACTCAATATAACATTGTCCAATCACAATGCAGTAAACTGCCAACATTTCTTCTCACTTCCAACTGGCGCGTGTCTAAAACTTTTCTCACTTCGTTGGAAGACCACTGGGCCAACTCACTAACGCACTCTTGCCGTCTTTTTCTTTTTGTTATTTTTCATTGTTTTCTTTTTTTAATTTTTTTTATTTTAAGAGGTTCATATGAATTAATGATAAAAATTAGCCGTGAGGTTTTTTACGTGTAACGGTGACATTGAATATTATATTAATAAAATCGAAATAAGTGATGAAATATATATTTGGAAGAAAATGCTTAATGATAATAAAGTGAATTGTAATGAGATAAAAAAATATTATCAAAAATATTAAATTAAAATTATATATAATAAAATTTTTAGACTAATTATATTATTTTTTATATTTTTAAAGTTAATAAATTAGATACTTAAACTATTTTTATGTCAAGCAATAACTATTAATTAATCATTGAAAATTGATAAAAAAAATATAGTAATTTATCAAATAAATTCTTTTTAAAAAATGGTAATAATATACTTTATACAAATTGAAACTAAATAAAATAATATTCAATTATTTATTATTTATATGATAATTTTTATATCAAAAAAATAAATATTTTTTTAAAAATATAATAAACATTTACTCCTGTAAAATAACTATTTTTATAATTTATGTAGTTGACTATTTTATTTAATTTATAATATTTTTATTTTTATTCATTTATTAATAATTTATTTCATTAAATTTTATTCATCTATTTTTACAATTTCTAGTTATTTATTAATTATTTTATTCTATAATTTAAAATTTTGTTTATTTTATTAAATTAACAAATTTATTTGAATTTTGTTAAATAAAAAATAGGTTTAATACTCAAATATGCCTTCCATGTTTACCACAAAATGAAATTATACTGTCAACATTTAATTGCACGAAAATCAGTCCTAAACGTTTTAAAACAACAGAATTAAGTACATTTTCATTAACTCTGTCTAATGTTGTTAAGTTTTATTACTGTGTACGGGTAGTGAAAATTAAAAAATTTAACAGAAGTGTGCTTAATTTTATTATTTTGAAACGCTTGTGACTAATTTTCATGCAATTAAATATTTAGAGCTTAATTCTATTTAGGTATTAAGTCAAAAATAAAAACAAAAAATTAAATGAAGAAGAAAGCCAAATGGTACAAGCATTTTTGTCTCCACATTACTAACTCTCAAAAAAAATATAAAAAATCATAGGTATAAATGGAAATCACAAATCGAAACTGCAACATGATTAAGACAGTAAATCAAATATAAATGAATATTATTGTATATGTATTCATTTGTTTATTTTTTTAATATAACTTATATTTTATTTGTATTTATTAAGCTCGTTTATAAATATTAATAAGCATATTCACGAACAAATGTTGTAATATTAAACAAATATATTCAAAATTCACAAATACGTGCCTGTAAACATTAAATAATCATGTTCACGAATATTAAAAAAAATTAAACAAATAAATTGATTTCATCTTAATATATGTGATGGCAAATAAAAAATCTTACATAAACATATAATTTTGATAATTACATATTAAAACAACTTATGAGTAAATATATAATTTAAAAATTTATTATTATCGAATAACAAACAAACACTAAAGAGTTCTTTGATTTTTTTTTATTTTCAGTATTTTTAAAATAACAATTAGTAATGTGTGTTTGTTTTTCAAAAAATAAAAATAAAAATGAGAAATTTTTAAAGTTGCTGGTACTTGGTAGTAAGAATTTATTGTTTTGAGAAAGATATTATTATTTATAGTACTATTCATAAGTAATTGTACACTGTCTATATATTAATATAATATTAACATATTTTCATAATAAAAATATAAGATAAATTAATTGATTTTTAAAATAAAATAATATTAAATTTTAATATATAAATTATTATTTAATTAAAAATATTTTAATATATTTATTCAATATAGAAAAATTGAAAAATGTAAAAAGCAATTAAATATAAATTATATTAAACTATAATATCATAATATTATTTAATCTAAATTTGTACAATACTTTATTTAATATTTTATATATTTTTTAAATAATAATATATCACTGCTACTATTAAATAATTTAATATTATTAAATAAGTGAATACTTAATATTAAATAATATTATTTATATTAAAATAAAAATATAGTTTACTATAAATTAATTAGTAGAATATATATTATTTAATTATTTAACATTTTTATAATTAAATTAAATAATATTATTAAATGTAATTTATCATTTATAATTTATTAGTTCATATTATTATTTAATAGGATTTTATTAATCTCTATTATTATCTAATAAAAATTAATATTAAAATGTAATTGAATTATTTTTAAGTAATTATTTTATTTAATATTATATTTAATTATAAAATTATGCAAGAATTAAATAGTATAAAATAATATTATTAAATATTATTTATATAATATTCTTTAAAATATATTTTTTATTTCATTTAATTTTAAAATTTTATTTTACAAATTAAATTATTATATTTGAATCCATTTAAATATTTATTATCAATACGTAATTATATTAACTAAATATATTTTATGTTTTCAAAATTTGAAAACAAAACAAAAATAAATAAAATTTTCAAAAACATAAAAAAAATCTTAAACGATCCTTAAATTATTCAATAAACAAAGGAGTTTTAATTTTTAAACAAAGTTTAAACAAATTTATTTGTGAATATAAACAAATGATTCACACATTTATTTGCCATCGTCTGACAAAATTAATAAACAAATAGATACCGAATATATTCTGAAACTGTTCGTTGAATATTCATTTCGCTAACATTCCAATACACAATAAAATAATTCTATTGGGTTACATCCTAAGCATGATAAAAATAATTCTACTATAATTCTACTGAGCCTGTCATGGTCCGAAATACTGTATATTTTACTAGTTTCATATATATAAATCACATACGTAGGTTGGGCTCGTCTGCAGTGTCAATTAAATTCCAAATAAAAATTTATTTATATGCAATCCCAGGATCCGAAAATTTATTTACATCAACAAAAATATTTGTAATTACATCCAAGTTTAAGGTATGTAAAAATAGCACTGTACAAAAATCTAAATACATAAAATAAAATCCGTATACCTCGACAAATCCGAAAATCACCAAAGGAATACCAGAATCAGGTCTTCCTGAAATAGTAGACCCAAACTCACTGCAAGTAATTTGGGAGTGAAAAATAAAAGGGTGAACAAAACGTGCTCATTAAGAGATATTTATACTAAAGTTGATATAATGTAACATATATGCAATTTTTCATAAAATGAATATTCATGGGAAAACATAAATTTAAAATATGAATAAAATTTGGCACGATCTACTCGGAAGGATATTATAGTGAGTTGGGTAACCAAGTGGAGTATAGGAGATACTTTGGAGTACCTATCGTGTTTCGATATCCAAAGCCACTATAAGGAATTTATTTAATTTAATTAAATTACAAATTCAATATAAATTCAATATATTACAAGACATAAAATATAAAATTGAAGAAATTATCCGTAAACATTTTAAATCATAATCATGTCAATTTTCCAGCATCTAAATCAAATAATAATTTCACAAAGTATATCATTCATATAAAAAAGCATAACTTACGAATAATTCAAATCCAGATATATAAATCAAACTTGGAGTGCCTAGATCTAAGTTAGCCAGAGATTTACCACCACAGTATAATTTTAATGGAGACTAGACTACACCTAATAAACACATGCACTATAATAGACGTATGGCTATAGTCAGGGGGTCACAGTGTGAGCACTAGCCAAGTGTCACTTGTGAGAGCTAAAAGATTGGGCTAAAGTCAATAGCAATCAGAACAGGATAGAACGGAAATGCATGTACCCAAAGGTAGCTAATTAGCCAACAGTCTCTAAAACATTTAAACAAATATTTTCAGAACTGTTTACGGAGATGAATGTCTTTAAAATATATCATAGTATATTTATAAAAATTAATTTCATAAAATTAATAAATTCAACCTTCCAAAATACAACAAAACATAAAACAATATTTAGTCATCCAAAATTATTCATTTAAATTCCATAAAATACATCAACATTTTCAAATACACAAAAATAGATAAAATGCCATTAAAATCATTTTAATTATTGAATTTGTGATTTAATATTTATTAATCTTATTCAAATATATAAAATTTGGATATCTAATTTAATTTTCTCTATATTTCAAAAATTCATACTAAGTCATGAATTTCATAAATTTACGGGTTTAGGTTAGCAAATAAAAATTTCGACAGCAAAACAGTTTATTCAAACCTAACCCTTCATGCATAGAAATCCAACTTTCAAACCACAGTTCACAGTTCCAAAATTCATTCCAAACTACTTATTTAAATTCCACAATTGCAATTCTCATCAGAACATTCAACACTATATTCCTACGCTTCATGCAAACATCCCTTACCTTTTATTTTCTCGGTATCCGATCCCCTGGCACCAGTAGTACTCTTGGGCTTAGAGGCTGCAAATAATTATTCAAAATTGATAAATTCACTATTCTTTAATTAAAAGAATATTTGACAATTTAAATGCTAATGAATTGTTGATATAATATATTAAATGTAGTCTAATTTCTACCGATGCAAAATTCTAACTTTTTCTACATAACTCCAATTTCGATTTCGATTGCACCTAAATTCTCAGAATAATTTCTACATTATTTTAAGGCCTTAATTTCATTGAAATCAACTCAATTCCTCCTTCCCCTTCATCAAGGCCGATTGCTTCCTTAAATTTTTACAATTTATTTTCTTCAATTTAATTATTTTATTAACTCTAAATTATTTCTACTAATTTTCTACACCATAACCACATGAATTTCATATGAATTAACATCAAATTCCTACCCATCATGCTTTGGCCGAAACTTCCTTTTCTTCCTACAACTCAAATTCTTCCAAATTTAATTTCGTATTAAATCCAATTTAGCTTATTTAATTTTCCTATATTTTTCCATATAGAGTTTGCATTAAATGGCATCAATTCCTCATCCTTTTAATCATGGCCGAAAGGTAACTTAAAGCCCAACATTTTGCTTTTCTTCAAATTAAGCTAATCTAAGCCTAATTTCATGTCTTCCTCAATTCTTACATTAATTCCTACATGAAACTTCATCAAAACACATCATGGGCATAAAGACCAAGTGATGACCGAAACCCTCATGTGTCCTCATACATGATTCTTGCATGATTTAAATGGAAATCAACATGAAAACACCTTAATCGTGTAGTAAGTAAGTGGAAAATTATGAAAATTCTTAAGCTTTTATAACTTCTTACCTTAACCGAATTCTTCAAGAATTTCTATACCTCTCTTTTGGCTGTCTTGGCAAGTGATTTTGGTGTAGAAAAATAGAGAAAGATGAGTAGAATAATTTTTGTAAAGAAGGTATTTGATTTTAATGGGCATTTCTCAAGTTATTTTCACTTTCTCTCTCTTTCAAGCTCACTTCAATGGAGGTTTTATGTGTTTTCTGGTTGCTGAACGAAAATGGGCAGGGAAGAAGCTGGAAAACTCTTTTTATTTGTCATTTTATGGGCAAAATTATCATTTTGCCCTTATACTTAAAGAATTCTTCCAAAATTACCCCTAAACTTTGACTCGGTTGAAAACAATCTATCTAAACTCCAAAATATTTTATTTAATCATAATTTAACTCTATTTAACTTATTTTAACGTTTGGTGAAGCTTTTATTGAAATTCGGTTACCGGCTTGGGTGAAATTACAAAAATACCACTAACCGTAAAATCGCGTAAATTTCTGTCTTCACATCTAGTTTTCACCATCCATCTAGATATTGTAAAACTATATTTTATGAGGAATTATTTGGTGTAATCCATAAGTCCAAAGTCCTCTTAATTTGACTGTTATTTCCAAAAATTATGACGGCCTATGGACTAAACTGTCATTTTCTAATTTGTTGCACATTTTTCGAAATATACAAAAATAATTGAGATTGGGACTAAGATTCTTACCATATTTTTTGGCTTTGAACATCAAGTCCCTGAAGTTTCACCTTCATTTGCACCTCTAAGAATTGGTGGGCCCACTTATTAGTTATCCGTAAAACCTAAAATAAAACCAAATATTTATTAATTATAATTATTCTAAAATTCTCAATTATTTAATTATACCATACTATAAATTACGAGATATCACATAACCATAATTAGGTGAGCCAAAAATGGCTTGCCAATGGGGTTAGAGGTCTAAGCTCGCCACACTAGAGCCTAATGGGGATCTATACTAATCATTGTACTATTTTGCATGGTTAATTGGCTTAAATTTTTTTTGAGAGAATCAATCATTTTATTTATTCATATTCATAATATCGGCAGCCAGTACATTATTTAGAAACATAGAGCTGTCCTCAACCCAAATACTTATCTCATCACATTGGATAGCATGTGAGGCAAGTAAGTCTACTACCTTATTACACATACATCGAACATTCTGGAATTTACAAGTGCCAAAAGCTAACAGAAGATGTCTTCCACTTTCCACAAGGGCACCTACATAGGTACAGTTTGTAGAAGAAGAGGTGAACTTATGAATAACCTTTACAGCATCGCCTTCCAAAATCACCGACTCGAACCCCATATCTTTAGCAAAAGATAATCTTTCATCGTAACCATCGTCTCAAGCAAAAGGGGATCAACCTTCCATGGGATTTGCTCTACCAAAGCCCCCATAAACAAACCAGCAGAATCTCTCACAACCACACCAATTCCCCCACAACCTTTTTCAACATCAATGGCAGCATCGAAATTAACATTGTAGCAACTAGATTCCGAAGCTCTCCATTAATCATTGTGTAATACCTCTGATGAAGCTTCATTCTTGGATTTGCAGCATTAAATTCCACTAGATATTGTTGGTTCGTGATTATTGTTACAGTTTTCTCCAACAAACAATGCCTTATTTCTTGAATTCCATATCACCCAACACACTACCGCAAAGACTTATAGATCATTAGATGTGAAAGTAGTAAGGACTTCCTGGAACTAGTTACCATCATTTTCCATATTCAAAACCTGGTGCATCCCCAACTCACGCTAAATAAAATCTATATTGGAACAATGACACAAAGCATGCTTGAGACTTTCAGGCTTTTGTGCACACATCACATAAAATGGATCATCAATAATATTTCTCTGTTGAAGAATGGTCTTGATTGGCAAGATCTCATGTTGCACTCTCCAAAGAAACACCTTTACGTTTGAAGGGAGTTGTAACTTCCATAGAACAAACCAGACCTATGCCTTTGTTGAAGAAATCTCTGCATCATCTTAGCTCTGGATAAGATAATATGCACTACATACAGTGTAGTGACCATTTGAGGAAAATCTCTAGAACAGCACATCATCCTATGTGGTATTAAGAAATGGAATTGCAAGATAGAGGTAGCATCCACGGAACTAAACAAAGTATTCACAAGTGAATAGTTCCAATCACTAGAACATTAATCAATAAGCACACTCACAGTAGCTTCTTCATCCAAACCCAATGGTGGATCCTACACTGTCCCAGTGGGTGACATCATCAGCCAACTATCTTTCAAAATTCTCACCCTTTGTCCATATCCAATCCTCCATATTGCCCCCTTCTGTAGTAGATCCTTGGTATTCCATAGACTCCTCCAAATAAAAGAAGGTCTACGACCAAGAGAAGATTGCAAGAAATTGGATCTTGGAAAATATTTTGCCTTCAGAACCGTATAAGAAAGTGAAGCTAGGGTAGTTAGTAAGCGCCATCCTTGTTTTGCCATCATAGACTTATTAAATGACCACAGATCCCTGAACCCCATCCCACCTACTGCTTTCCTCCGACACATACGGTTCCACCCAACCAATGGATACCCCTCTTAGTCTTATTTTTCTGCCACATATATTTGGACATCATCATTCCAATCTCATGGCAAAGCTTCTTTAGGAGGAGAAAACATCCCATAGCAAATAAAGGAATCAATTGAACCATTGATTTCAAGAAGATTTCTTTCCCTTCCCTAGATAAAGTTCTTAAAGCCCAATTCTATAAACATGATGCCACATGATCTTTTAGATAACGGAATGCATGTGCCTTCCCTTGACCCACAAAACTTGGAAGACCCAGATATCGCTCAAGACAATTTTTAGTTGGAACTTGAAGCATGTATAAGACTTCTCGCTTCTTATGCTGAGGAACATTTGGCCCAAAGAAGATGGAAGGCTTTGCAAGACTAATCTGCTGCCCCGAAGCCAATTCATACTTTCGCAAGATATCCTTAACATTTACAGCCTCAAAACTGGTTGCATTTGCAAACAGCATGCTATCATCAGCAAATAGTAGAGGCATTACCACAGGTCCAGTCCAACTTGCACGTAGACCATGCAACAAACCAACACTATGCTTATGCTTAATTAGCGTCAACAAACCTTTCGTACAAAGCAAAAGTGAGTACGGAGAAAATAGATCACCCTATCGCAATCCCTGTTTCGATAGAATCCTTGTCGTTAAACTCCATTTAGTAAAGGCACATGACATTATTAGATTAACCCATATATCTGAAAACCCTAATCTCAACAGCATCTGAGACAGAAAACCCAATTCAACCTTGTCATATGCTTTGCTCATGTTCAGTTTTAATGCAAAAGATCCAACAGATCCCCTCTTTCCACCCTTGAGCCCATGAGGTAGCTCATAGGCTACAATATTATTATCTGTGATTTGTCTTCCAAGGACAAAGACTCTTTAAACCTCACTAACACAATAAGGAAGAATTTTCTTTAATGGATTAGCCAACACTTTCGCAACGATCTTATAGACACATTACACAAACTTATTGAACAAAATTATGAAAGGTTTTTTGGCTTTAAAGCTTTCGGGATCAAGCAAATGAAAGTATGGTTAACACATCTGATAGATTTTTGACCACTCAAACAATCCAGACAGTAATCTATCACCTTAGGTCCCATTATATCCCAAAACTGTTGGTAGAAAAATGCAGGCATCCCATCAAGCCTTGGTGCCTTTATTGGGTACATCTGGAAAAGAGTAGTTTGGATTTCATTCGTACTATCTTTTGCTAACAAAAAACCATTCGTTTGGTCAGTCAACTTGGAAACTATTTCCCGTAGAATCAATTCTATATCAGTTGGCTATGATGAAGTGAAAAGTCTCCTAGAAAAGCTGGTAGCATTTATTGCAGAGAATCAAGATCCTTCCTCCACGTTCCTACCTCATCCTCCAGACCTGCTATCTGATTCCTTCTTCGCTTCTTCATTACCTGCCTATGAAAGAATTTTGTATTATGATCCTCTTCCTTCAACCATTACACATGAGACCATGGCTTCCAATATAGCTCGTCCCCTTCCAATAAATGATTTAGAACTTTGGTGAGCTCTTGTATTCTTTTCAATCGATCATCAGTAAGTGGTTGCAGTTTCAACTTTCCCAACTATGCTAAGACTCTGTATGTTAATGCATGTGGGCCTTAGCATTGTTCTGCTCCACTCTCATAGACAAGAGCCCGTATAACCCACCTTACCATCTATATCTGTGAAAGTGCTCGAGTTCCAAGTTGCCTCAACTACATTTGCACAACCAGACTCCCTAACCCAGTGGAACTCAAACTGGAATAGTCTCTGTCTTGCATGAAACCTTGGAGTCGTAGTTGCCAAGGAGTCCAACAAAATAGGATTGTGATCAGGAATGGAAGAGATGAGATGCATTACTGAATATGAAGGAAAACAGTCAAACCAAGCTTTGTTTCCCACAAACCAATCTAACCTCGCCTTTACATTGGTGCAAGCCATATTCCTTCACCAAGTGTACCACTGACCATTATAATCCAAATCCGACAATCTACAATTGTGAGAACCGTGTATTTAGGTACTGTTTCACATGTAAGGACACTCACACTATCCATTTTCTGTGAATTTCGCAGATACGAGCCAATACAGTGTGGTGGGCCCCACAGTTTATACAGTATCGGATGGACTTGAGACCGGACAGATAATACACAGAGAGTCTAATAAATATACGGTATGAATTTTAAGTCTAAATTTCCTCATTTAGATTATTTTTGAAGAGTATGGAAACAAATTAGGAAATGACGTTTAAGTCCGTAGCCCGGTGGCATTTTCGTAAATTGAGGTCAAATAAATGGGAATTTAATATAGTGATTCAAGAATGATATTCTACATGAAAATAAGTCCTGGGTTATGTAAATAGATATACTGAATCGGTAGTCAAATTAGAATTCTACGCGATTTACCCGGTAAGGGTATTTTTGTAATTTCACCTTCTCGGTAAGGTTAAACCCGAGCCAAACCCCAACCATTTATCAAAATACACTTAATATGAATTTTTGGTGATGGAAAATAAATTTTTGGAGTTCAACTGCCTAATTATAAAAATTTCGGAAGAAAAGATCGAAAAACCTATCATTAATGGCATTTTTGTAATTCTTAGCATTTTTAAAAATAACTACAAACTATTTTATTAATTGTTTTGCTGCTGCCGGCCACTGTTGCAGCTTCTTCTTCTCTTCAATCCCGTAACCTCCATGGAAGAACAATAGAAAGAAAGTGAAAGCTTCCAAAACTCACCAAAAAACATCAAATTTCTACTAAGCTATTTCTACCAAAATTACTCTACTCATCTTCCTCTCTCAAACCATACCAATAGCCCCTTGATTAAGTGGCTAAATCAAGAGAAAAGTGAAGAGGAAATTTCGGCCAAGGTACCCATTTATGGTGTTTTTATATTCTTTGATTTCTAATGGTTGATTTTAAGAGAATTAAGCTTCCTAAGCTTGTTCATGGCATTAGATTCATTGGAAATTAGCTAAATCATGCTCAACCATTAGAGGGAGTGTACGGCCAAGAGAGGATTTCCATGAATTGCTATGGTTTGATATTTAAAAATAAGATTAGGATGATGATTAAGCTTAATTAAACAAAGTATATTAGTTAAATTGTGGAAAAATCACAAAAATGGCAAGAAGCCATTTTCGGTCAAGGTGAGATGGGAGGGTTTTAATGCTTCAAATTATGATGTTAGGATGTTAAGAGACTGTAGAAATTATAAGAAGACTGATGGTGAAGTCGGATTTCGATTTGGAGCTAAATTGGCGAAGTTAGGTTTTAGCACCGGTGCAAATTATACCGGTTTAATATTTTCTACTGGAAATATAGTAGAATTTAATTCTAGAAAAATTATTAGAATTTTAATTATGGTGAATAATGGTCTTGGGTGAATTTTATTGCAACCCGAGAGTGGTAAATTGTACGTGGTGCTATCGGGCGATTAGATTTCATCAGACAGGTAAGGGATGCGTGTGTGAGCCGTAAGGATACTGTAAATGCATGGTTTGGTTCACACTATTTTTATAAAATAATTTGGATATATATTGCCTTGAGATTGGTGAAAATTTGGTGGAATTGTGGCTGTTGTTGAAATATTAAACTGTAATTTTCGTACAGGGAGGCTAGGTTAGAAATAACCGTTACTCTGCCGAAAATTACAGAAATAATTAAGAAATATTTCTAGTATTTTTCTAAGGTGAAATTTTGAGAAATTTCCATGAAATTCATTAAATTGCATAATTTTATAGTTTACAGAAAAACTATATTTAAATATTCCTGATAAGGAATTTTATTTATATGAGAGTACCAGCATGTGCCTTTTATTGTTTTATAAGTATCTAGAACATTTTCTAGAATGATTGTTACAGTACGAATATTTTATGAATTTTTATTCATAAAATGAATATATTTTCAATTTAAATATTTATATATTAATTGAAATTATATTCAGTGGAATTGATTTCATAAATAGTGTTTATATCACGTGTTTACTGTTTTGAGACTGTTAGGCCCCGTATCATGCTCACGTGTCACGTGTTATTGCTGATAGATACTGATCCTATTGTCAGCGTCTCCAGTGGGCACCTGATCAGTGCACACTGTGGACCTCATAGACTATGGCCATAGATCTCATGTGTTTCCCCTATTTGGGATGATATTATAGCATGATATATTTAGGGTGTTGCCTGGTCTCCATGATACTGTACTGATGATTGTACTTTTTACTGAACTTTTAACTGGTACTAAATTAATTGCAGCCACTGAGTTTTTGATATACTACGTGTTGAACTGAATGTTATACGGTGTTTTACAAGTGTGAAAATGAATATCTTTTTGAAAGGAATATCAATTCCTCATTTATTTACTTAAGTGTTTTTATTATGTGAATATCAAATGTTTTTAGCATATAGATTTTATAGTATCAGTTTCACATACAATTCTCTTACTGAGCGCGTTAGCTCACCCCTTTATTTTCTCACTCCACAGACTATCTTCAGTGATTTCGTTCCATAGAATTTGGCTGCGTGGTAGTTGACCCCGAGGCAGCTTTTAGTGGATCCTGGAGGTATTATTTCTTTTATATGTTTTCGGACATATTTGTACAGTACTACATTGTATAGTTCTTGTACCGGGGATGTAGAACACGTGTATAGACTGTATATGTATATTACAGTAAATATTTTCATCGACTAAAGATTTAATTCAAGTATAATAGTAGTTAATGTTTTTCATAAGTGAGTGATAAAGGCACTGCAGACAGCCCAACCGTCACGTGGGGTGTTATAATATGGTAAATACTGTACATTTTGGGATGTGACAACAATCATCAAGAGATGATCTAAAAACATTCATGTATGATTCCCTCCGAAGACATCGCCTTGATTTCTCATGATCCCAAAAGATCTCATTAAAATCACCACAGCATATCCGTAGCAAAGATGAAGCTGTCGCTAAAGAACGAAGAAGATACCATACACGAAATCATTGCTGATGTATCAATTCTCCATAGAAATCGGTTATTCTTTCAGCATCAATACCCAAAGTCTTCATATCAATATGGGAGGAGGACTAAGTGAGCTAATTCAATCGGACTGTATCCTTCTAAAACATCACCAATCCACCACGAGTTCCCTCAGCACTAACCCCAAAACAGTGATCCAAACCACACCTCCTTTAAATTCCCTCCAACTGACTAACATGTAGTTTTATCTCAAAAAGAAAAACTATATAGGGATATTTCATTTTGATAAGCTCTGTGAGAGCTTGAACTACGCGTCGGTTCCCAAGCCCACAGCAGTTCCAAGCCATTAGCTTCATAATGGAAGGTGGGACTGGAAACTAGTCGCCACTTTCCAGTCCCGCCCTATCACCTTGTTCAGTATCTACCATAGTTTCTTGGTCAACTGAAGACACAATACCATAGTCCAAGACAGGTTCCTCATCCATCAACTTTGTAGTTGCTTTCCTCTTTTCTCCCACCCCATCAAATCCATATTGTTGATTATGGATTTGGGGCACTTGTCTCTTCCACGTAGGATGTTGTATAGTTATGCACACTAGTGATGAATTCATAAGGGAAGATGACCCCTGGTGTGTGACTTTGTACTGTGTAGCAGACAATGCATTGTCAGTTCACTTATTGTTAGTTACTATTCTGGGTGAGTTGTTTATTCATTGATTAAATTATAAAATGTTATTTTTTTATTGAAGTAATTAAATTAAAATGAAATTACTGATATTTAAATAAAATAAATTAATAATCAAAGTTTAATTTAGCGATTGTTACCTTTTTAAAAAAAATTAAATTCAATGTTTGATTTTTCATTTCTCTTTCATATTTTCTTATGAAAATAATAATAATAATTGAAATGTAAAGTAATTATGAACACAAGCTCTTCAATAGGTTTTTGTGTTTTAATTAATGTCATTGCATTTTCAACATATTATATAATATTAAATGTCAAATAAATCAAAATTAAATGACGTGTCCAGTTGTTCCCCATTAATAAGCAAATATTGGTATCCACGTGGACAAAATTAAAGGAATGATTGCACACGAACAATGTTAGATGACGTAACATTTGTTTATCACATAAAAAGAAATTGAAATTAATATAATAGAAAAAAATAAAAAGATAATTCCCTTTCTTCAATCAATATTGGTATTGATTTGTTCCTTTCAAATTTTAATATTCCAACTCTTTGGTCTTGACAATGAACTCTGGCACTTAAACATGAAAAACCCCCAAAATATTTTATTATAAAACTGAAACCTTTACCAACTTTAATCATGCATCCAATAATTTGTTCCCAAAAAAATCTTATGGTATTAATTTTCAAAATTCTAACTAAAATTATTATGCAAAATATAAATTTGCCATCAATCTATACAAAGAAAACTTTTGTTCTAATGAAATTGGCAAGCAAAATCCAAACAATCAATTGTTCTAATGAAATTGGAAAGCAAAATCCAAACAAACAAATAGATTTAAAAAATACAAAAATGAAGATATAATCCAAAGCTAGCTAGGGGTTTCTAGATCAATATCAACAGGACAATTCTACTATGGTAACAGAACTTGCAAATCTCAACTCCACAAACTTGAAAATCTTAAGAATATTGGTTGTATCCATGGGAATGTAGTAAGAGTTGCTTGAAAATGTATTACTTTAGCACATAGTGGACGATTATTTGACATACCAAAAATTGAGCCATTGAATATTCTATAAGACAATCAGTATCTCTCAAATTTTGTGAGATTTCCATTTCTTGTTACTGTTACTTTACTGTTTATGAAGTTAAGATTAAGGGATGTCTAATGACAGTTTGAATGTCATGTGTTTTTAGGCATGATGAGGAATCGGTTGGTGGGCCCTACTGGATTTCGAGTGTTCTGATGGTGTTGAAACTTGATAGATACGATATTTGGAGCTAAATAATATGATGGAAAGAATCTGCACTTCAAATCTAATTATTTTGGCATGTTTTGAAAAGTTTGAAATAATTTAGGAAATGACAGTTTAGTCTATAGGCCATCAAAATTTTCATAAATTATGGTCAAACCGAGATGACTTTTGACCAACTATCATGGTGAAATATTTTTCATGTAATAAGGTTTTAGACCATGTGGACTGATAGAATAAATAAAGCGTAAAAGTATAAATTTACGCAATTCAACAGTTAGGGATATTTTAGTAATTTCGCTCAAATGATCAGTCAAATCTCAACAAAATCTCAACCAATGATTAGATCATGTTAAATAGATGTGTTTCATGATGGAATAAAATATTTTGAAGATTAGATTGATTGTTTTCATCGAAGTCAAATTGCTAAGGGTAAAATGGTCAACTTTATGTTTTAAGGGCATTTTGGTAATTTGTACATTAAGATATTATTTTAAAAGAATTTTTCCAGCCCTTTCTTCTCCAAATTTTGGCAGCCATCATCCTCACTCTCATTTCCACCATTTTCATAAGCTTGAAGAGAGAAAAAGCTTCAAAAACCATAGGTAAACAACCCTTAAATCGAAAATAGTCTTCACAAACCCTATAAAATTTTCAATGCTCTATCTCTTAACACCAAAATCAAGTGTCAAAGTGGCCAAAATCAAAGTATAGGTTCCTCCATCAAATTCAGCCAAGGTGAGAGAAAGAGAAAGCTTGTGAAATTTCATAGTTTTATGTCTTTAAGCTATGTGTTTAAGACGTTTAGCTATGTATTTAAACTTGAATTGAATTAAATCTATGGAATTCACACTCCTGGGGTTTCAGCCAAGCTTTGATAGGCATGAGTGTGATGTTGTCTCATGTCAAAATGATGTAGAAACAATGTAGAATAATCATGAAACATGAATTTAAGCTTAAATTGTTGAAATGAGACATGCAGGAGAGAGAATGCATTTGGCCAAGGTGAAGGAGAGTGTGAAATCATGCTTAATTCAATGTGTTTTGAGTCTTAGAATATTGTACGAATTAATACGAGACTATAGATGCAGTCAGAATAAAAAATGAAAGTAATTTGACTGTAGTTGCAGTGTTACTGCCGGTATGAAGTAGACCTGTTTTGTAGCTACCATAGGCCATGTAGTAGGTCTACTAGTGATGAATAATCTTTGTAATTGAAGGGTGGTAGTTTGACTGCATCTGTATTGTATTTTGCAGCTCGGGAGGCAAAAAATTTATACCGGTGCTAAGTAGCATTCTACGTAATCTAAGAGGTAAGGGATGTATATGAAGGTGTAGGGATACTGTGTTGCATTTGAAATGTTGGATTTAATGTTGAAATGAATTTGGTTTGAGGTTTTGGGATGGAATTTGTGAATTGGATTTGGATATAAATTGTGTTTTCGTGCAGGAAGGCTAGAGTAGCTAGTACCGTTATGTTGTTGGAAATTTCCTAAAAATCTTAGAATTATGTTTTGATATGATTTTAAGAATTAGAAATGAATTAGAGTGGAATTTGGATATGATTTATAGAAAATACCTTAAGTGCACTCTAGTTTTGTAACTTAGTTACCCAAAAGCAATTTAACCAGTTTTCGCTCATTTCATGATTTCTGCATGTTTATGCATCTCTGTTATGCATAAAGAAAATATTTTGAACTTTGAATTTCGAACTAGGAATATTTGATGAATTTTTATAATTTGATGGTACTAAATTATGTTTTGATTCCTTTATGAATTGACAAAAGATATAAGTTTTGATTTGATTTCTGAAATTAGTTTTGATTCAATGAATGAAATGTTTTGAGGCTGATTGGCCCCATAGCTACCTGAGAGTACATGTTCTTCTGTTCCATTCTATTATGATACTGTTTGACATTGATCACGTCACTAGTACCCACAGTTGTCACCTGATTAGTGCATTTTGTGGACCATTGACTATGGTCATAAGTCTTTATTATTTTGCATAAGTCTATTGGGTGATGCCTAGTCTTTATTATGTTTTATTACTGGGTGGTAAATCCCTGGCTAATCCAGGCACTCCCAGACGATTATGCTTTTCTGATTTATTGGAATGCATAATGAGTTCTGTTCTGATTTCCGTATCATTTTCTGAACATGTTTGTTAAGTTCTGATTTTGAACTTCTGAATTTTTTGATGATTATCCGAATGATATATGTACAATTTGCTAATAATTATCTGAATTTATATTTTAAATTCTAAGAACTCCTTATAGTTGGAATTAGATGCCAAGACAAGTGCGGTACTTCAAAGTATCCCTTTATACTCAGCTTGACTACCTAACTAGTTATAGTATCTTTTTTGACATTCATGCCTTGGATTTTAAGACTTCTGTTTACTAGATAAAGAGCATGTTTTTATGATACCTGCATATAGTTATACATAGTATCAACTCTTTACACACACACATATATATATATATATATACATTTCTTACTAGGCATTAGCTCACCCCCTCTTTCTTTCCTTCCAGATTATTTGTAGTAAGTATCTGATTAGTTTCAAAGGATTTTGTATAGTATCCCTCAGGCGACTATTGTTGTCTTTGGATGTATACTATTTTGTTCTGTATATTAGACTTTGTATATGTACAATACAATGTATATGTAAGTAGATCTTGGTATGTAAATTCAATAAGAATAGTTAAAGATTTCGTTTATGGAATTAACATGTACTAATTTGAATAGTGTAGTTCCCGGGTTACTCAGTGAAATGAGACATTTAAATATCGTTAAGTGTGTGTGACACTACAAACAACCGAACTAAATATGTGAAAGTATAAGAAAATGATGTAAATATATGATATTCAGTACATGACAAATTCTCACACAATAAAATCCAACAATTTTTTGTTAAACTACTGTTTTAGGAAAAATGAAAATGTGGTTCTAGCCAAACTAAAGTTTATTGGTCTTGGTTTTTTTGTTGAAGACTTAGTTTGGTGGGACTTTTAAGTATTACAGACAAAATTGCAGGAAAGTAGTTTTACCCTTCTGTTCTTATTTTTTTATATTTTTATTTTATTAAAAATCACATAATTTTAATAATTTTTTATCATTTTCAATCTCACTATCCAAACAAGCTCGAATTCAATATACTTGTAATGTTGCAGGCTAGATAAAGTTGGAACACTTTGAAGGGCATTTTTGGCTCAAAACCACCAAACTTGGCGTTTCTTTATATGCTATGTTCATACACTTTGTGACTAATATTAGTTTTATGATCTTTGTCAGAATCCACTCAGAGCGAGAATATGTTAGAAAATTTTCAAATAAAATGAAAGAATTGATTAAAATGATGTTTAATCAATAGACAAGTAAAACTAATGTTTGGCATGATTCTGGATTGAGTAAAATTGAGTTAAAAGAATTTTTACCAAGTTTATAGAGCAGTCAACTGCCCTTATGTAGTAACCATTCTGTTCCAAAGTTGTATTGGGCATTTGGATGCCCTACGAGGGCAATCGGATGCCCCAAGAGGGCAGTTAACTACCTATACAAAGTATAGTATTGGATTTTAAATTACTTTTAGGCAATCGACTGCTCTAGGTAGGCAGTCGATTACCTCGATTAGAGGTTGTATTCTGTTTCAAAATTACACTAGGGCATTTGACTACCATATTCGGTTATTCGACTACTTTAGTATAAAAGTGAATATAACAGCTAGTTTTTGCTTGAAGAGTTACAAACTGTTCTTTAAGTTATTCTTTCACTTTGAATGGTTAAGAAACATAATCATTGGCTTCCAAAAGTTTTGAACTTATTAAATAGCTGTGTTTGTTGAATCAAACAACGCAAAATGAAAACTCATATCACTTGATTGAAAGATTACATCATTCAGAATTGTTGTTGCACAAAACAACAATGAAGAATTGTTGACGTAAGTAACTCGATGCCTCTACACACGTGGCACTGAATGATTTTGCAAAAACAAAGAAGTTAGAGAGACGTAGGGGATGGTTTCTTACATAGGCACTTCGATGCTTAAGTCAGCACAGTATTCTTGGAAGTATTGAACATAAAAGCCAGAAGTAGTCAAAAATTACGGAATAAAATAATACATGTGGCCTATTTATTGGCGAATGAATTACCGTTACTGCAGAATAATTACCTGAGGGCAATATTGTCTTTTTGCACTTCTAGAGAATTTGTTCCTTGTACGTCTCAAGAACTCCAACGCCTGTTGTTCCTCGGAGGCGAGAGGATGCCTCCCGCAGGCCTTCTCAAAAAATAGATAGGCTACAAGGATTGTGCGGGAGGCTTTTTTGTCAGATGCGGGGACTACCTACAATGATGCGAGAGAAGACTTCTCGTAGGCGAGAGATGGTCTCTCGCTAACGGGAGGTGATCTCTCGTCAGGCGAGAGGTGGTCTCCCGCCAGTTTGCCACGTGGCCCAATGAAAGCAGGCCACGTGGCCCAATGAAAGTGTGCCACGTGGCTTGCCCGACTATCTTCGTGATGGGCCTTTCTTAGATTGGGCTTTCCTATATCAGAAATTATTTGCTATAAATAAAGATGTCAAGTTCAGACTGGAGATACACCAATTAATTTTGAATTCTTATATCCTCTTTCAATCTCAAAGTAGAAAACAAATATCTTATATATTGTTTTACTGTAGAAGACTTTGGCTAAGACATAATACTCCTGTATTTGTCAAAGGTGTTTAGAGATTTAATGTTACTAATGCAAGGTGATATTAAACAATTTTGACTTCATTGTATCCTTAAACTATTTCAACAACCTTCTTTGCATACCATAACTAGTGAGGGTGAACTAAGTATTAAGAAAAGTGGTATTATAGCAATACGTCTTGAAGTTTATTATAACATTGTTCGTGACTATTCGTGATCAAAGAAGTTTAATTTCCAAAAATTCAAATTCAAAATCAAATTCAAGATTGTTTCATCTTCATCAAACCTCTAAAAATTACTTTATTTTTGTACAACAAAATATAGACATCGTAAGAGCACTGCTCTCTTATATAAGTGAAACCTTTAGTTTGCATTAATTAAGCGAATAAAATTATACATTGCTACATTTTCTATTAGATGAGAATAGGTTAAAAGTTTTTTTTTTTTCACGTCTGCTTAGCGGTAAGGATTTGGGGTAATGTGCCTCTTATCTGCATTTTTTTTGGCAGCTTGGTACGTTCCATTTTTGTTGGAAATAATCCTACTAGGAAAGAACTTTTATTTTATTTTATAACATTGTCAGATTAATTTCTTTCCGCCTCTCTTGGTATCTTTCAATTTTTTTTTCAAATTAATTCATAATCACTACAAATTTTTTAATATCTATAATAATCCAAAGAACTCCTCCTTTGATTTTTTTTTGAACAGCTGTCACTAGAATAAATGATTACGGTGAATCATGTAAACAATATATATATATATATATATATATTTATATGCATAAATTTACACTTGCAGGCAAAGATGTAAATGGATATCTTATAAATAAGTATTTTATATTATCCGATTTGCTTAAGTAGGATTAAGGTATCTTATTATCAGATTCCAATAGTAACTTTACTATCAGTCAAGGATTTAGATAGGGTTTGAGTAGTGATATTAAGATATTCTATTACTCAAACTTGATTATGAAAAATAATTTTAAATATTATTATGTACAATTTTATTTATAAATTATTTATTATTATATAATATTTATCTAAATTAATTCGTTAAATATTTTAATTATGATTATTAATATTAATTTATTTTTATGAGTTAATTTAAATAAATTAATTTAATTTTTCTTAATAATATTTACTAAAATTGATTTTAAATTTAAATTTAAAAGTTAAACTTTAACTTGATAAACAGCTATTTAGTGACTTTGAATAATTAATGTTTATTTTTTATATTATATGGGTTGGATTCAAATAATTAAAATCATAATGCTCAAATAATTAATCAAATTTAAATATTATAAAATATAATTGAATTTTAGTTTGGATTCAAATACTCAAAAATTAAGGTTTTGCTTAGTAGTGTGGAAAGAAAAATGAAAAGATAGAAAATTGAAGGAATGGAAAAATAGAAAGATGGAAAACATGAAAAAGTAAGAGGAAAGAAAATTAAAAATAAAATAATTTTACAATCTTATCCTAATACAAACATTTATAAAGTGTAATTTTTTTTGGCATTTATTGAGTTTTTTTTTTGTTGAGATATTTTTTTTAAAACAAAATCTAGTCAATAATTAATTAATAATTTATTATTAATTATAAACAGATAAATTATTAAATAATTAATTAATAATTATAAATAAATATCATCATCATCATCATTATTAGAGCCTTTATCCTAGGAGATTGCAGTAGGCTATATGAACCAATATTTGAATTCACGTTAGATCGTCCATATGTATCCTCCTCCTCCATAGGTTTCTATCCAAGGCCATTTGCTCATCCAACTCTAAAACCTCCATATCTTTCCAAACTAGTTCCTTCCAAGTCTTTTTCGGTTTTCCTCTAGTCTTAACCCTTCTCTCAACATCCATAGCCTCTATTCTCCTAACTGGAGCATTTACAGGTCTGCGTCTTATGTGTCCAAATCAACGTAAACGATATTTGCACATCTTGTTTTTGATAGGTACCACTCCAACCATCCTACGAATATTATCATTTCTCATTCTATCCTTTCTTGTATATCCACATATCCATCGCAACATTCACATTTCTGTTACACTCATCTTTTGTATATGTAGCCTCTTAGTCGCCCAACATTCACTACCATATAACAATGTTGGTCTAACAACTATTCTATAAAACTTGCCTTTCAACTATATACGAATTCCTTTATCGCACAATACACCTGTAGTACTTCTCCACTTACTCCATCCAGCCTGGATCCTATGGGTCACATCACCATCAATCTCTCCATTCATCTGTACTATTGATCCCAAATATCGAAATTGGTTTCGGTTAGGTATCACCACCCATCTAACGTCACTACATCATGCTCTTTTACTCGGTTACAATTGAAATTACACTCCATGTATTCAGTCTTCACTCTACTTAATTTAAATCCTTTTGATTCCAACGTTTGTCTCCATAATTCCAACTTTGCGTTGATCTCCGCTCTAGTCTCTGCACATAAGACAATATCATCTGCAAACATCATACACCAAGGCACCTTGTCCTGGATGGATTTTGTTAGTTCGTCCATAACTATCGCAAACAAAAATGGACTCAACGCTGACCCTTGGTGTAATCCCACTGTGATAGGAAACTCACTTGTTTGCCCCCCACCTCTCCTCACATGTGTCCTTGCAGCTCTATACATGTCCTTAATTAGTTCAATATATTTCAAAGGAACTCTTTTCTTCATTAAGGACCACCATAGTACCTCCCTAGGTACTTTATCATATGCTTTCTCCAAATCTATAAAGACCATATGAAGATCTTTACCCATTACTCGAGCGCGCTCCATAAGTTGTCTAAGCAAATATATTGCCTCCATAGTTGATCGACTAGGCATAAAACCAAATTGATTCTCCGATATCTCTATATTCTTTCTTAATCTTCGTTCTATCACTCTCGCCCATAGTTTCGTCGTGTGACTCATCAATTTTATGTCTTGGTAGTTGGTGCAATTTTGAATATCTCCCTTGTTCTTATATAGAGGTATCAAGACACTCTTTCTCCATTCCTCCGGCATTTTGTTAGTGCACCAAATCTTATTAAATAGATTTGTCAACCACCTAACTCCTACATCTACAAGGCATTTCCAAACTTCAATTGGGATGTCATCAAGTCCAATAGCTTTTCTATTCTTCATCATCTTTAGCGCCTCTTTTACCTCTGTCTCTTTGATTCTACGCATAAAGCACCAATTTAAATCCTTGAGAGGCACTAAGATATTATCTAAAACTTTATCTTGTCTGTCATTAAATAACTTATCAAAATAATCATGCCATCTATCTTTAATGTCATTGTCTTTAACGAGAGTTCTTTGATGCTTGTCCTTGATACATTTTACAACTCCTAAGTCGCGACTCCTTCTTTCTCTTGCTTGAGCCAGTCTGTATATCTTTTTCTCTCCTTCCTTTGTGTTCAACTTGTCGTAAATCTCTTTCGCAACCTTATTAAGCAACTTAGAAGTTTAAGCCATTTTTGTACAGCTTAGGTATGAAGCTTATTAATATGCTGAGCTAACTGGGACACTAGGTTCAAACAATTGTCGCGGATTTGAGTTTAAGCCTAGACCTGTGGGCTATCCATGACACAATGGGCCGGCTTATTGTTGGCTGCTTAATTAATTAATTAAGCATATTTTCTTAAGGACGTAAACGAGTACCACTTAATAGGGTACCCGGGATTATCCATCTCGATTAAGTAGGGTTCGGGTATCCTATAATCGGGTTTTAATTGGGTTAGGGTAGTGATTTCACTATCCATGTCGTGTTCGGATAGGGTTCGGGTAGTGCCCTAGGGTACCTTAAACTCGAACCCAATTAACTTTTAATTAAATATTTTGTGTTTTTTTATTAAATTATGTTTGTTTCTAGTTTCGTTAACATATTTCTATAGGTTTCGAGTTGTTAAATTATTAGAATTTGTTGATTATTATGAAACTTGTATATTTTTTAATTTTATGTTTTTAATTAATAAAAATTATATATTAGAATAATTAATTTTCTTGTATGAGTCACGTTCGGGGTCCAGTATTTAATGGGTTTTTTAAACTTTTGGTTGATAATAGGGTAATTAAACGTGTTCGAGTAATAAACGGGTAGTATGAAATTTATTAGGGTAGGTTTCGGGTAGTGTATTTAAAAAATAATCGGATAATTATAGGGTTCGAGTTCGAGTTCTTTGATAAATAATCGGGTTCGGGTTCAGATACTTCAAAATTAACGGATACCCATCCCATTTACATCCTTATATTTTCTCTCTGTTCGATTTGGATAGATTAATTTTTTTAGGACAGAAAACATAAAATATATCTTCTTCCTCTTTTCTTTCTTTTTGATTTTCTATTCTATCAAACAATATTAAATTTTATTTTCTTTTCAGTTTTCCTTCCACTATTTTTTTTCTTTTTAATTTTCTGTTGTACCAAGTACAACCTAAAACACATCCCTTGTTGTCGTCCCGATCCATGAGCAAGCCAGCGGGTTTATTTGGCTTAAAATACAAGCCGTCGATATTGGCCTGGTTGATCTTCAACCGTCCAATCTAAGAAAACCACCACTAGAGCTAGCCAGCTACAAAGCCACAAGGATCCAAATATTCCAATGAGCTATCCGTTGAGGCGCTGACCGATTGTCGTGGGTCCATCATGCTACTAAATGATCCTCTAAATCCATTTTCTCCGAGTTGAAAATTGTTTCCCAATCAATATCCGCCACGTCATTCATTATTTAGTGGATCCTTCCGCACCAACTCGACTACAAGAAGAGACTGCTTTGTATTAGATAATTTTTTTTTTGAAAGAAAATAATAATCCTTCCTATATTACCGTTAGTGATAAATATTTAATAATTATTTAATCAAAAAATTTTATTTCACATTTATTTATCTAATATATTAAATTAAATATTAATAAATTATTTTTTCTAGTTCGCAGTAGATCTCAGTTTATTTCTTTTTCTCCTTGCCTATCTGTCTCCTTGCCTTCTTCTCGTCATATTGAAAAACCAAAAACTACAAAAAGGTAAATTCCTTTTTCTTTTAATTTTTAATTTTGTTTGTTTTTAGATCTCATTTTCCATTTACTTAATTATAATTCTCTTCAATTTAATTCTTTTAAACTAATCGCACCGAATTCAGTTCCACTCTCGTTCGATCCGTTCCTCCCACTGATTTAGATTTTTAGGTTTTTCAATTTTTCTTTCTGTTTAATTCTCTTATTTTTACTTAATTTTGATCCATTTTCAATAGAAGAAGTGTTTACTTTTTTCTTTTTAATTTTTTGTACGGAATGTTACTTTCGGTACTTCGTTTCTGTTTGGAAATTGAGAAAATGAAGGAAAATAAATTAAAAAAAGGATTTTAATGTTTAATCTAATTGTATTTTAGCCAATTCTGATTATTGAAGTTTCATGATCTGTAGCTTAGCTTATTAGTTTAGGTAACCCAAGCAGAGTGTCACCCTTTAAATGGAAACAAGGTTTTGATTTTTGTGAATTTAGAATAACGTGATTACGACAAATAGTAAATAATGAATTCCAGATAAATTCCGGTTAAGATTAACGGTGTGTTTGGAATAAATAAATATTAATGAATCCATTTTATTGAATATATTTAAAGTGAAGCAGACTGCAATTGAAATGAAATTGAAAAATAGTGGAATTCGTTTCTTTTAAATAAATATGTATCAGGGAGAATTTCGATAGAAAGGGTTTAGTTTGTTATTTTGTTTATTGGAATTTCCCTGGATTATTACTTCTACTGCTTAGTTTTGCTTCCAGAAATAAAAGAAGAAGAAGAAGAAGAAGAAGTGTGTTTAGATACAAATGGAACAATATTTTGAAGAATCAAAAACGAAAAATGTGTCTTTTTAGGAGAACAAACTGCTTTTGTTATATATTTAGTCATTTAATATTTTTTAATCAATTGTAATTTTGCTTTCTACTGATTTCTTTTGCTGTAAAATTCAAAGAAAATGGTAAAAACAAGTTTCCAAAACAATAATCTAACAAGTCCCCGCATTTTTAACTAATTTTCAAGCTTCTGGGTTATTTTGCTAGAGTGGCTGAGAGAACGAAGCTTGACATGTTTAACTAATATTCAAGCATCTTGATTTTTTTTCTAGAGTGGTAAAGAGTGATAATTTCAATCTTCTTTTTTCAGTTTTTAATTAATTGATTTTTTGTATTTCCTGCCGAGCAATGAATTTTCTGTCTCATTGTAGCTTTCTTTCTTGACAGAACTACAAAATGGGTATGACAGAAAACAATTACGGTTTGGAGGAGGGAACATTGGAGATTGGCATGGGTAAACTTTCTTACTTTATACTAGCTGCATGATCATTACAAGCAATTTTGATTGCTTATGATCAAATGGATTTATGTTTTAGCTACGAATTGAGCCCTCTGTCTAATCACGAGGGCTAAATTGTTGATAAGTGTAGAAACTGATATTGTAGAGAATGTAGAAATTGATACGAACATGTTTTTCTGATTTTCTACTCAAAAAACTACAGCTTACAGAGAATATAAATAGTTGTAGGCTAAACTAGGAAAGCTACGTAAATCCCTATATATCCTAGATACCATTTTCAGAAAAGGAAAAGGAATCCTAAATAAAGAAAAGTTTTAAATGAAACCAATCAGAGAAATATTTGGTCAAGATACCAAATCCCTTTATCTTAGGAAATAAATAAAAAATCAATCATATCCAATCCCATAGAATATGGACTGGATTTCCACACTCCCCCTCAAGTTGGGTAGTAGATGTCAATCATACCCAACTTGGACTTCAAGCTTTCAAAATTATTTCTAGGAAGGGCCTTGGTGAGAATATCTGCGGTTTGAAGACTAGTTGGCGTGTAGACAAGTTTGACTTGGTCTTCTTCGATTTTCTCTTTGATAAAATGGCGATCAATCTCGATATGCTTGGTCCGATCATGGTGAACTGGGTTCTTGGCAATACTTATGGTTGCTTGGTTGTCACAAAACACCTTCATAGAACTTCCTTTTGAAATCCTCAATTCCTTCAACACCCTTTCAAGCCAAATTCCTTCACAAATCCCATGAGACATAGCTCTTGAATTCTGCTTCAGCACTACTCCGAGCTACTACTGTCTGCTTCTTGCTTCGCCACGTTACCAAATTACCCCATACGAATGTGCAATATCTGGTGGTTGACCTCCGATCCGTTACAGATCCTGCCCAATCTGCATCTAAGAAAACTTCAACATCTCTATTTGAGGTTTTCTTGAAATGTAGTCCTCTGTCTGGGCTTTTCTTTAAGTATCGAAGAATCCGGTAAATTGCTTCCATGTGTGCTTCGGTAGGGTTATTCATAAATCTGCTTACTAGGCTAACAGCAAAACAAATGTCTGGTCTAGTATGTGTCAAATAAATTAGTTTCCCCACAAGCCTTTGGTATCTACCTTTGTCAACTAGAGGACTTTCTTCTTCAACTCCTAACTTGCCATTTGAATCCATAGGAGTATTTGCAGGTTTGCATCCAAGCATCCCTGTTTCCTTAAGAAGATCTGAACATATTTTCGTTGTGAAATAGAAATCCCATTTCTTGATCGAGCTACTTCCATGCCAAGGAAATACTTGAGCTTTCCTAAGTCCTTTATCTCAAATTCTCTTGCCAAAAGGGTCTTTACCCCAACAATCTCCTCCATGTAGTCCCCTGTAAGAATGATGTCATCCACATAAACGATAAGGATAGCAATCTTGTGATCAGATGAGTGCTTAACAAACATAGTGTGATCGGTTTGGCACTGTGAAAACCCATACTTCTTAACAACCTTTGTTAAGCGATCAAACCAAGCTCGTGGTGATTGTTTGAGGCCATATAGTGACTTACGAAGCTTGCACACTTTACCATTGTTCTCCTGAGAATAAAATCCTGGTGGAATCTCCATGAAGACTTCTTCCTCTAAGTCACCGTTCAAAAATGCATTTTTAACGTCTAGTTGATGAAGAGGCCAATCTAGGTTAGCTGCTAAAGATAGCAGCACACGGACTGAGTTTAGCTTGGCCACGGGAGCAAATGTCTCCTCATAGTCAACACCATAAGATTGAGTGAAGCCCTTGGCAACAAGACGAGCTTTGAATCGGTTCACGCTTCCGTCCGCATTGTGTTTAACTGAAAATATCCACTTGCAACCAACCGGACTCTTTCCTTCGGGAAGTTCTGTAATCACCCACGTGCCATTCTTTTCTAGTGCTTTCATTTCTTCCAAAACAGCAGCCTTCCATTTTGGTTGTTGGAGAGCTTCTTGAATATTGCTTGGAACTTGAACATCTGTTAAAGTGGACACAAACACACGAAAAGCTGGAGATAGGCTCTCATAGGATACAAAGTTGCTGATAGGATGCTGAGTGCATGTCCTTACTTATTTTCTTATTGCAATAGGTTGGTCAAGATCACTAGGAAAATCACTAGAGATAGGTTCAGTAATTATGTTACTTGTATGCATCTCAGAAACTTCTGGATTTGGTTCTGAATCTTGGTTTTGCTTTGGAGATGTGCGACTATCTACCTCTTGAGATTTCGGTCTCCTTGAGTAAACAATCATGTCTTTTGTTGCTGTTTCTTTCACAGACTCAGGGTTTTGAGGACTAAGTTGAGTGTTAGTTATCTCAGGATCAAGAGGTTGGTGGTGGATTTCTGTGAGGATTATAGGTGGACTTGATATTTGGGCTGGTGGTAAAGGTATTGGTTTAGCAGCAGGTACGGTTTCCCAAAATTGATATTCTCTCGCACCCTCCCCCTGAATGTCAGCTTTGGTGTAATATGGCTGATTCTCAAAAAAGGTTACATCCATAGAATTATAAAATCTTTTGGTTATCGGTGAATAACATTTGTACCCCTTTTGGTTTGGAGAGTAGCCAAGAAATATGCACTTGACTGATTTGGGATCCAATTTACTTCGATGCTGCTGATGTATATGGACAAATGCGGTGCACCCGAACACTTTAGTAGGGATGAATTAGATAATTCGAAGATGAGGGTAGGTTGTAAGGAGCTTTTGGCACGGTGTTTGGAATTGAAGGACACGAGAAGGCATTCTATTTATGAGATAAGTAGCTGTTAAAACTGCTTCTCCCCAAAAATGTTTTGGAACATGAGTGGCAAGCATGAGTGATCGGGCAACCTCCATTAGGTGTCGGTTTTTCCTCTCTGCTATTCCGTTTTGTTGGGGAGTATCCACAAATGAGCTTTGATGGACAATTCCCTGATCAAATAGATAAGCTTCGAGGATAGAGTGGTAATATTCCCTTCCATTGTCGGTTCTAAGCACCTGAATTTTGGTTTGGAATTGAGTCTGGACCATTTTATTGAAATTCTGAAATATTTGCCCAACCTCAGATTTGTCTTTCATGAGGAACAACCAAGTCACTCGAGTGTGGTCATCTATGAAGTTAACGAACCATCTAGAACCAGTAATATTTGTTATCCTCAATGGTCCCCAAACATCACTATGTATTATGGAGAATGGATGGGATGGTTTATATGAATGATGTGGGTAAGTATTACGAGGATGCTTGGACAATTGACAAATTTCACATTGGTAATATGAGGGATTTTTTTGGAATAATGTGGGAAATAACCTTTTGAGGTACAAGAAGTTGGGATGACCTAATCGGTACTGCCACAACATGACTGCACTATCTTTATGACTACTAGAGGTTGAGACTGTGCAAGCATTATTCTGAATTTTCCTCTCAGATTCTTCATCCCTAAGAAGATAGAGTCCCGCACATATCCTAGCGTTGCCAATCTTCTTCCCCGAATCCAAGTCCTGAAATTCACACATATGTGGGAGAAATTTAGTAACACAATTAAGATCTCTCGTAATCTTACTAATAGATAAGAGATTACAATCCAAATTAGGAACATGAAAAACAGAATTAAGCATTATGTCCTTGGAGATAGCAATTGAACCAATACTAGCCACTTTAGATAGTGAGCCATATGCAATACGAACTGTAAAATTTCCAGAACATGGGCTGTATTCATGGAATAACGATGCATCACTGGTCATATGGTCTGATGCGCCTGAGTCAACGATCCATGCCTTTGAGCTATCACGTTTGACACTTAAAGGCGCTTCGAAAATTACCTTTTTGTACCAAAGTGGCAGTACTCACAATTTCAGGTCTGTTTTGCTGAAGGGACTGACGTGGCATCTCATCAGTAGGTGTCTTCCCATAACTCTCCCTAGCGTGTACAGCCTTCCAAGCGATGTTGTTGATCATGCTCCCTGAGTTTGAAGTCACCTCTGATGTTGTGCTACTGCTCAGCTTGGTGGGAGAAGAATCAAACTAAGAATTTTAATGGGTCGTATGCTCTGATACCATGTAGAAACTGATATTGTAGAGAATGTAGAAATTGATACGAACATGTTTTTCTGATTTTCTACTCAAAAAACTACAGCTTACAGAGAATATAAATAGTTGTAGGCTAAACTAGGAAAGCTACGTAAATATCTATATATCCTAGATACCATTTTCAGAAAAGGAAAAGGAATCCTAAATAAAGGAAAGTTTTAAATGAAACCAATCAGGGAAATATTTTGTCAAGATATCAAATCCCTTTATCTTAGGAAATAAATAAAAAATCAATCATATCCAATCCCATAGAATATGGACTGGATTTCCACAATAAGTTTCTGGTTAAACTGCCACATGCATAGAAACAAGCAGGATTTGTTGCATGAAAGAAAACTGGTAAAGGTAAAAGAATAATTATTTTACTTTTCTTGAGTTGATTGCAGAATATAGAACTGTTTCTGGAGTTGCTGGGCCGTTAGTAATCCTCGATAAAGTGAAGGCAAGTTCTGTTTTTCACACTCATTCTCAAGTTTTTTAATTCAATTTCAATACTTCATTATTTGCGGGTTCGTGCTTTCTCCAGGGACCCAAATATCAGGAAATTGTTAATATTCGTTTAGGGGATGGAACAACCAGACGTGGTCAAGTCCTTGAAGTTGATGGAGAAAAAGCTGTTGTTCAGGTAATTTCTGCATTAAATCCTCTGGCATTCCTTTGTAACTATGAATTCCTATTATGTGGACTTTTACATCATGCCAAAAGGAATAATGTCAACTTGTTGGCCATCCAATGGGCTTATATATATGGTGAGAGGTCTTGTATCTTAGTATGCTCCCTCACTAAGGGTGGATGCAACTATTCTCTGTATGCTCTAATTATATGGCACTTTGGCCAGGTTTTTGAAGGAACATCTGGAATTGACAACAAATATACAACCGTGCAATTTACAGGAGAGGTATGTAACCTCCTCCTTTCCTTTTTATGTTTAATCTTGTTTTTGCATTAAGTCTGATATAAAAATAGCTTACCTTAAACACAGCTGAAAAATAATTGAGATAGCTGCTAATTAAGATAACTGGTTGGCATCATATACCAGATTGTATGGGTTTAGACATTACAGGGCATGCTGACACATTTTAGTTGTTTCTTGAATCTTGAGGTATCTGGTTCTGTAATAGGCTAGAGGTAGAGGGGAAATAAGTCTTGTAATTACTTTAACTTGTAGACATATTTTTTTTGTGGTGAGCTAAGATTCTCTTTTGGAGTTATACTGGCTGTTAGTATTGTAATAGTTTATCTTCTAAGTTTTATGTCATCAGCCCAGTATTTGTCTCTCAAATCAAATTAATGTTTGCAATTAACTTTAAATTACTGATTTAATATGTAGTTAGATCAGTGATAATCTTTCTGCCCACCATGATTTGCATCCTTTGAAAAGTATGTAATACAGAGCGTGTAATGTCCATTTAGGAACTATAGGATTTAATTTTCACATGCTCTATGAAGGTTAATAGCTAGCAACCTATTACTGTTTTGGGTTTCTTGGGAAAGTTTTGTTTTTCCACTTCTAGTCTTTCTGATTACAAGGTTAAAGTTTATCCAATCAAGCCTTTAGAGTAGGCTAGATTATGTTTAGTGGTTTTTTGGAAATAATTGTCATTAGTTGTTGTCAGCTTGTACCAACCATTTGTATGCTTGCTTGTACCTATACCCATAGAGAAACAAAGACAAACCCCTTAGTTATCATGCCATCATGAAGGTTTCACTAGGTCCTTGTTTGGTTTTTAAATGTGGAATATGTTTAAATGATAAACAAATGTATCGAGGAAAACACTTGCAACAAATGGGAAAAAAAGAATAAATGAAGGAAAAGAGCAACTGAGTTTTGCAATGTCTTTTAAAGTTAGATTAGTATTGCTTTTGCTACTTCCCAATTCTTTAAATCATTTATTGCGTCTAATGTTTGTAATAATACGTAGGAAGCATGGTAGCAAGGTAGAGGAAAACTGGCTAGAGCCTGTTTTGAGTGCATTTATAAATTTATTTCTTTTTTATCCCTGTGCATTGCGCTTCTGTATTGAACTCATTTGCATGTATTCCTTCTTCTGACTTTATTTTGTAGGTATTGAAAACTCCTGTCTCTTTGGATATGCTCGGGCGCATTTTCAATGGCTCTGGCAAGCCAATAGATAATGGTCCACCCATCTTGCCTGAGGCATATTTGGATATCTCTGGTAGGCAGTCTCGTCAAATGAATGATAATTGAACAGTATAGGTTGGTTGTAATCAACAGTTTGTTAGTTGCTGCATTACTTATCTTTCAATCCATTACTTTGTAGGGAGTTCTATTAATCCTAGTGAGAGAACCTATCCTGAAGAAATGATACAGACTGGGATTTCAACAATTGATGTTATGAATTCAATTGCTAGAGGGCAAAAAATTCCTCTCTTTTCGGCTGCTGGTCTTCCCCATAATGAAATTGCTGCTCAGATTTGTCGTCAGGCTGGTTTGGTGAAAAGATTGGAGAAGTCTGGAGATCTACTTGAGGTAATGTTGAAGTACTAATATTGATTGGCTTGATGTAGTTTGACACCCTTGATGGTTTGATAAGTTAACCTGCTAATAGTACCGTATGCGTGGACTATATCTCTAAAAGATAGCTTGATATAAATTTCTGGATTTGCTTTATTACTATGTTCAAATTGGACTCTTTGATGCTTGCGCTACATAATTTAGTGGAAGCATTGATATTTGGCAAGGTTGCTGATCTATTATGAATTTTTGATGAAGTTTTCTTTTAAGTTGGTATTTTAATTTTCTTATATGTCATAACTAGTTGCTTGTCCTTTTGGAGTGAAATTAAATTTGAAGATACATCAAGCAATAAACATCTTGCACTTTGTGTTAGTTGTTATCAGTTACCACTAATATATCTCACTACTGAAAACATAAGGAATTTGTCCTAGATATGACTGTTTCTTTCTACCTTACTTTCTTGTTAATTCTTTTGGACCCCTACCACGAGGTTCATAGAAAGATGATTGTTTTGCTTACCTGATTTCAGGATGGTGAAGAAGATAATTTTGCAATTGTGTTCGCAGCTATGGGTGTAAACATGGAGACTGCACAGTTCTTCAAACGTGACTTTGAGGAAAATGGCTCAATGGAGAGAGTGACCCTTTTCCTTAATCTGGTATGTTTCAATTTGAAATACAAAGGCTTTATCCATTTATTTATTTTAAAATGAGAAAGGTGGGTGGGTGCAGAAGTTGCAGCTATTGTAAATTAATTTATTTATAGCTGGAAATTAACTTTCATTTCTTCTCTACAGGCTAATGACCCCACAATTGAACGTATTATTACTCCTCGTATTGCTCTCACTACTGCAGAATACTTGGCATATGAATGTGGGAAACATGTTCTAGTGATCCTAACGGACATGAGTTCTTATGCCGATGCTCTTCGTGAGGTAACAAAAGGCAACCATGTCTTGTTATGCAATCTCTCTGGTGTGCATGACTACTAGCCGTGGAAACCACAGATCCATGAACCCATATATGATATTCTTCACCATTGTTTATGATTTTGGTTTCTCCTGCATTCTAGATATTTAATACGTACAGTTCAGAATTGTTTGCAGCTCCCTAGAGATTTTTGTGAATGCTGGAAGTTTATTGCCTCTAATTATCTTGTGAGGTTTTATAGATTTTATGCCATTTGTGTGAGCAAACTACTATTGTTGCTGCAGGTGTCTGCTGCCCGAGAAGAAGTACCTGGTAGACGTGGATATCCTGGGTACATGTATACAGATTTGGCTACAATATACGAGCGTGCTGGACGAATTGAAGGTCGAAAGGGTTCTATCACACAAATTCCGATTCTCACTATGCCAAATGATGGTAATGCATCCTTTAAGTGTATCAACTCTTTACACCGCCGTACTTGGTTTAATGGTAATTTTGATTCATAACTTCAATCAATTTATCTTTTTGGGCAGATATTACACATCCCACTCCGGATCTTACTGGATATATCACAGAGGGGCAAATATACATTGACAGGCAGCTCTATAATAGACAGGTAATGTCAAAACTAGCCTGTGCGTGCTATCAACTTGTGTATCTGGGAGGTATGCAGGTTCGCAAATTATCACCAAGAGTCTCATCAATTTCCCTAGTATTGGGGTAAAGGCTTTGAAGATGATGATGATTCTCAATCAATTTATGCATGAAATTTCATTTCTAATATGGTGTTTTTTATCGGCACTGTATCTTCTTCATCCTTGCATTGTTTTAGTAAATTTCTCGTGTTGACTTAGGTTGAATGTGGCTGATCATGGTGTGTGATTTGATGGCCTGTAACTTGGTTGCTTAACTGATTGATTTCAGAGTCAATTTTCTCTCTCTATCTGTTTTTAAAGTGGATTTTGGTGCATATGGTTTTCTTCCTCGCATGGATAGCATTGTAGTTGATTTATTTCAATTAATAAATTCTTCATCTTTCTAATTGGACAGATATACCCACCGATTAATGTGCTTCCATCACTGTCTCGTCTGATGAAGGTGAGGATAGCACTCAATTGTTCTAGCTCTTAATTGTGCTAGAGGATGGCATTGCATCAGTCAAGATGAAAAGTATACGAATTGTGACTTGCCATGAAGTGTAATCATTGATCTATATATGTATATTTTTGGCAGAGTGCCATTGGTGAGGGGATGACACGCAGGGATCACGCTGATGTTTCTAACCAGGTCTGATTGCATTGCAGGGTTGTAGTGGTATGTATAATTTCAAGCCTCTATTTGATGTAAAGGTATCTAACTCTTGCTTTTGTTTCTCATCCTTTAACTTGCAGCTGTACGCAAATTATGCTATTGGGAAGGATGTGCAGGCCATGAAAGCTGTGGTTGGAGAAGAAGCACTTTCTTCTGAGGATCTGGTTACTCTCTTTTCCACATCGTTGTCAATTTAATTTCTTGCACCATTTTATGGTCAGGTAATTTCTTAGAAAGAACCTAATGAGATGTCCCTGAATATAACAGCTATACTTGGAGTTCTTGGATAAATTTGAAAGAAAATTTGTTACCCAAGGAGCATATGACACCCGCAACATCTTTCAGTCACTCGATTTGGCATGGACGCTGCTTCGCATATTTCCTCGTGAACTTCTCCACCGTATACCGGCAAAAACTCTGGACCAGTACTACAGTCGAGATGCAGCTAATTGAAGGAGACAAACTTATGCTCTAGATTGCCTTATTCTTTCATTCCTATGTAGCCATCTCCTTCGTCTGCTCAAATAAGAATGGTTGAATTCCAGTTAGTTCCCCATGAAAGCTCTTTTCTGGGGCTAGTAAACAAGAGATAAATATTCTTTCCAAGGGTTACGGATCCTGCAATTTTTGTAGTTTCTGTTCATTATTGCGATTGTGTTAGGATGACTTTAGACCTGTAGATGAAATCAGGAATTCTAGAGCCCTTTGTATTGCTTCCCTAACTGCATTTAGCTTCCTTTTTTTGTATTGTATTTGCTTGTTATGTGATGATGAAAAGAATTAAGACCGTGGAGGGGTTGGTTCTGTTGTTATGATGAACAAAATCGATTGAAGAATTAAAGAATATCGGAAGGTAAAATGTTAAATGTTGGTGTTGAATAATGTCTAAACCCTGAGAATTTGGGTGTAGTTTACTCTTATCAAACTTCTACATTTTTTTTTTAATCACATGTATCTTCATCCGTTATATGATTTAAGATTAATTTTGTTCAAATCAAGAGTGATAAAAGATAAAATTGTTTCAACAGTAATGATTTTATGATTTGATCGTATTCAAATGCTTGTGGAAGAAGTTGATTTTTACTTTTTCTAATCACTTTGATTAAACTTTTATCTTATTCCTACATTCATTTAGAATAGGATTATTATCTAAAATAAATAAAATAAGGAATGTGTCATTAGTTTAAGGGTTTGTATAATGCTTTGACAGTGTATAATTTTTATATAATGTTAATGCACTAAATATTGACATTTCATCAATAAGTAAATTAAAAAAATAAGTCATTAAAAATAAATATAGATAAATTTTTTTCAATTTGCGAATAGGGGCTTATTGATAAGGAGTCAACCTTTAGTGCATTAACAGTATATAGTCTCTACACATTGTCAGTGCATCATATATAAATCTTTATTTTAATACTGTTTGTAGAGTTTAAAATTTGGGTTTGTATATGATGCACTGACAGTGTATAGTTTCTATACACTATCAATGCATTAGAGGTTGACACCTCATCAATTTGCAAAATAAAAAATATGTCAAGCCCTTAAAAGTAAATATAAATTAATTTTTTTAATTTGCTCATAAGAGCTTATTGACGAGGTGTCAACCTTTTGTGCATTGACAGTGTATAAAATCTATACACTGTTAGTGTATTATATATAAATCCTTAAAATTTTCACTGACTTTGTATCTGATAATAATCTTTAATTTTTTTTATATTTTTAATAGATTATGATTCAATATAGTACCTGTAGAGTTTTTTTTTTTGGTTAACTACCTGTAGAGTTTTTAAACTATGTAAATGAGGTTAAAATGGTGATATATACAATTACTTTATTTATTTATTTTAATATTCTTTAAATGGTATGTGTTACCATATTAGCATCATTAATAAAAGTTAGAGGTGGCAAAAATTGACCCAAGCCCGAAAACCTGCCTAAGATCGAACTGGGACCAGCCCGAATTGACAAAAAAGTCAATGGTCAGTAACCAAAAAAGCCCAAAACCGAAAAGCTCGAAACTGAAAAAATTCGAACCCGACACAACCCAAACCCCACATAACTCGAGCCCGATACAATCCGAAACCGAGACCGACCTGATCCGAAACCTGTAAAAACCAAATTTGTATCCCGAAAAAACGCGAATTATAATTATATGATTATTATTTAAAAATAAATAAATAAATAATTGATACACTTTTTTAATTAAAAAGTTTAAAATTTTGAAAACAATTATTATTTATTATACAATTATATCAATTATGTATTACCAGCAAAATAAATATTGCATCTTTTTAATTCAATTATTAAATTAAATTAATTTAAAACACCATAATAGATGATATCAAATAATCTTTAATATTATACTTATTGTATTTATAATAATAAATATATTATTAATTTAACATTTGATTTTATTATAAAAATCATTTTAACATTTTATTATTTTTATTTTATAATAAAAATTTAATTTTAATACAATAATAAATCAAATATATAAAAAAATTTATATAATTTCAATATTTGTTTGAAACTTTGAATTTGATATTTTGTACAACAAATTAAAAATATAATTTTTAAAAACATTAGAAAAAGTTAAGTAATTAAATTAAACAATACAAGTACAATTTTTTTACAAGCTTGGATATCATTGAAAGAGAAAATTATAAATCAAGCTAGTGATAATTTTATTTTTAGCCTTAAAACAAAATATATTAATAAATGAAGCTAATGGTAATTAATTATTTATTATATTATAATAATATTATACATGAATAAACCAATTTGGTATCTTATAATAATGATTTGTATATTATATTATAATAATCTTTTAATAATAAATTATATAATCTCTTGATAAAATTAAGTATTTATTAAAAATAATTTATTTATTATCTATTAAATGTAAAATTAAAGTGTAGATAAAAATAATAATTCTAATAGTAAATTAAAGTGTAATTTAATAATATATTTGAGTAATAGTATTGTGCAAGTGGTAATTTTAATAAAATTTGTTTTCGATACTTTATTAAAATTATTATTAATTATATTTAAATAACTAGCATTATATTAATTAATTTAGTAATATCTACTGTTTAACATTTTAATCAGATATTCGATCAATTGGTGTATATCTAATATTATCATGTTAATGTGAACATGAAAAAATTAGTGCTCAATTGGTGTATAACTGTATATGATATGATTATATCAAATGTTATTATTTATAATATAATGTCAATTGGTATATATAACTTGTTTAATTCAATGTTCTAAATTTTTAATGATATATTTAATTAATTAATGTATACGAGTATAATTATATTTAATATAAAATGTTATATTATGATTTATGTACAAACCAAAAACAAAATAAATATAAAATTGAGGTAATTAGTTGATCAATTATTCATCATATTAAGTATTTTTTTTAATGTATACTATAATTTTATTCAACATTGTTAGCTTTAAATTGACAAATATTTTGAAAATGACAAAACTCAAGCAAGCTTAGAAATGATTTTTATACAAGTAAATTTGCTTTGAATGAACTCAATGATTGAAACTATTTTAACAAAGTCTTGGATTGCGATTTCAATTGAAAAAGTCAGTAAATACTCTTAGAAAAGTGTTAGAAGATTTTGAACTGACTTAAAATCACAAAAGCCTTAAACTTTGCAGCAAATTAAGTGCAGGATAGTGTACTGGACAAAAGGGATCGATCCCTACTGTAGCAGGATCGATCCCAAATTGGCAGAATGCTCTTGAGCCATCCGGGAAAAAAGTTGGAAAACATTCTGGAGAAAAGGGATCGATCCCTACTGTAGCAGGATCGATCCCTTTGCACGAGACCTGACAGTAACGGCTAGTTTTTGAGGGTTTCAAAAGATTTGCATTAAATGCTTCACCAACTGTTCTATCCGTTTGGTGGGTTATAAATAGAGGCATTTATGAAGTTTGAAGATAGAACAAGCACTCAAAATCCTCAAGCTTCAAGAAAGAAAAACAAGTCTGAAATGAAACTCCATTTGTGAGAGTTCTTTGTGTTCTTCACCCACTCACTGAAAATTCTGTTATTTAAAGGGGTGAGCTATCCTTGTAAGGTCTGATATTGTAGAGTGTGGGAATACTACAAGGGTAGAGGATTAGAAGGAGATTTCTAAAGTCTCAAGAGAAATTGTAAGAGGTCTTGCCACACCTTCAAGTGGCTTGTAAGCATTCTCAAGGAAGAGGTGAATCAAAACCTTGACAAAGAGTTCAAGGAGAGAGGACGTAGGCAAGAGATTGGCCGAACCTCTATAAAACTTGTGTTTACTTCTCTTTCCCTTACTCTTATTTACTGCATTTATTTCATTATTGTTTATTTGACTTTGATTGTGCATTAAGAGTTAGGAAAATTAGAAATAACTAGAAAAACCGATTCACCCCCCCTCTCGGTAGAGCCAACAATTGGTATCAGAGCTTGGGCTCGAGAGTGACTTAGATTAACATCTATCGAGTATAAACGATCACTAATGGCTCAAACTAGTTTGTCTACACCCTTGGTAGGAGAGGGACACTCTACGGTTAGACCTCCACTCTTTAATGGTGATAACTATGCTTATTGGAAGATGAGAATGATGCTATTTATCCAAGCTAATGATTATGAAGTATGAAGAGTTATTGTTAAAGGTCCTCTTATCCCTATTAAGAAAGTAGATGGGACGGATGTGCCTAAGAAAGAAGATGAATGGGATACTAATGATATTATGATGGCACAACTTAATGCTAAAGCAATGCACACACTCTTTTGTGCATTAGGATCAAATGAGTATAATCGAGTGTCACAATGTGAGAATGCTAAACAAGTTTGGGATAAACTAGCTATCACACATGAGGGAACCACAGAAGTCAAAGAAACCAAAGTAGGCATGCTCACACAAGACTATGAATTATTTAGAATGAAGAATGATGAGTCAATTAGTGACATGTTTACTAGGTTTACGGACATAATAAATGGTCTTAAAGCTTTAGGGAAGACGTACTCTAATGTAGAGATGGTGAAAAAGATTCTCAATAGCTTACCCAAATCATGGGAAGCTAAAGTCACTGCTATTGAGGAATCCAAGGACCCTCATACTCTCTCATTAGATGAACTTATGGGATCCTTGCTCACTTATGAGATGAAAATTAAGAGAAATCAAGATCCCCCAAAGAAAGTTGGAGTAGCACTAAAATCCATCACAAGTGAGGAATCAAAAGATGATCGTGATGTAAGTGGTGATGAAGAAGATTTAGAAATGGCCATGTTCGCCAAGAGTTTCAACAAATTCATGAGGATGAGAGCTAGTGGAAACTCTAGGAGACCCCCTAGGAGAGAGTTAAATAGAGGTGAAACTAGTAGGAAAGATAAGGACCAAATTATATGTTATGAATGCAAAAAACCTGGCCATATTAAATTTGATTGTCCTTTGTATAGGAAGCAAAATGAAAAGAAACAAAAGAAGAAAGCAATGGTGGCTACTTGGAGTGATAGTGACTCCTCCGATGAAGAGAATATGGAAGATGAAGTAGCTAACCTTTGCTTCATGGCTTTTGAAGATGAGAAGGCACTACAACAATTAAGATTTTTAGTGACAATTTGTTTGTGACCATAAGTAATTTCGTCACAAATATTCAGTTTATTGTGACAAAAATTTTGTTTGACACTATTGTTATAAGTAATTGTGACGTATCATTATTTGATTACTATTATAATAACAATTGTGACGATTTAAGTTTTTTCACAATTAAATCGTCACTATAAAAGTATTATTGTGACAAAAAGTAACTTGTCACTAAATTTTCGTCACTAATAAAATGCAAAAATTGGCACCAAATAATTTTTGGCGGGAAATACTATACTTGTGACAGTATATAAAGTGGTCACTAATTTTTAAAATTATTGTGACGATAAAAATAGTTTGTCACTTAATAATTTACTTTTGTTATAAAAAATTTTGTCACAATTAAACATAATAAATTAATGTCGATTACATATCGTCACAAATAGTGAATTCACTATTGTAACAATTTAAATTGTCAGTATTCTGAAAATTATAATAACTGAAAAGTACAAACTAGTTTATTATCATTTATATTAACAAATTTAACAAATCGTTTTTATTACAATTTCGTATTTTTTATTTTGTATGCTTGAATCCAATCAATTTTATTTTTTGGATAGTATAAGGTACTCAAATCCGTTACCCATTAATGTTTACAAATATATAAAAAAAATTCATGTTTGTGATGAGATTTCAATATTGGCAATTAGCTCTTAAGACAAAGCCAAATGAACCAATTTTAGCATTTAAAGTTATTTACTATGAGAATTATATTATATGTAACAAATTAATTAAGGTATATAATTGACAAAGTGTAATTAAAAAATTATAAATTTAAATATAATTTTTGAAATTAAAGTAATGAAACTTTCATATTAAGTATATAATTCTTGATGGTTTAGTATATAAAATATAAATCTTAGTGCGCACACACAAATATTGTTTTCTTTGTAACTTTTTATAATAAAATAAAAATGTTTTTATTTGACTTGAAAAAAAAAACAGAGAAAATTGAGAATGAGACTATATACTTATAAGTAACAACTTACTATTTAATAATATAAGCATTGATCAAATCAGTCTAGATCCAATATTAATAACATAACATACGTAATACACACACATATACGTACATGCATAATATTTTAACAAAATATATATGTTATTGTAAAATGTTATAATGTAATATACAAATCACTATGATAAGATACATATGTTAATAATCTATTTTTCACACATTATAAAATATTATATATTTGAAAAATAAAAAATAATACATTTTATTATAAATAACATGTATAATGATAAGAGTTTATGTAATTTATTTTATATAACATGATAAGGGAGTTTCACAACAAAATGTATAAATTTTTAAGATAATATACATATATCAATTATATATTTTATATAAATTATTCTAATCATATTATAAGAGTTTATAAATTTTAAATGAAAAATAGGAAAATTTTTTTTATTAAAATGTATAATTACAAGAGAATATATAATTTATTTCAAATTACATGTTTACATAAAAAAAAATTAAATAATATAATTTATTTTAAATTATTGTAATTTATAAAACATTATTATAAGTAACAAATTAATATGTATTCTCACCAGTCCAACGCACACTGTTTAATGTTTATGTAAAAACCTTACTTTGTGTTTTTCTTGAAGCCCTAATTCTTTCTTCTCCCCCTCCTTTCCTTAGGCGGCCGTTCTCTCATCTCTCTCAAAATTTAGAGACAAAGCATCCTTCTACGGAAAACGATTGAAGCTTCCAGATTTCCATATATATGGATTGTTTGAGAACCTTGGGGATGCTCTGCATCATAGAAGACTATGGTTTCAGGCAACAAAAGAGGGTTCTCTGATGCAATGGATGAGTTCTCAGAGGGTAAGTTTCTTCTAATTCGAAAGTTGATGGGATGCTGTCACCCAGGCTTTCTTCGAACTTAGGACTTAAATCAGGTTCTGTGCTTGAGAACCTTGGGGCTTAACCATCAAAAGCCGAAGGGATTACGAACCAGAAGGTGGTGCAGGATAGACCTCATGTTGCCAATGAGACCAGGGCCAATCCTAATGCATCTGCAGCCAATAACAGTGGAGCTCCTGCTACCAAAGCACAGGTTGTAGGTTGGCCTCCTATTAGATCATTTAGGAAGAACTCCTTGGCCACCACTTCGAAGAACACTGATGAAGTAGATGGAAAGGCTGGGCCTGGTGCTCTGTTTGTTAAGGTCAGCATGGATGGTGCTCCTTATTTGAGGAAAGTAGACTTGAAAAACTATTCTAAATATCACGAGCTCTCTTCTGCACTTGAGAAGATGTTCAGCTGTTTTACCATAGGTCAATATGGATCTCATGGAACCCTGGGCAGGGAGCTGCTGAGCGAAAGCAAGCTGAAGGATATGCTGCATGGATCAGAATATTATCTCACTTACGAGGATAAAGATGGTGATTGGATGCTTGTGGGTGATGTCCCATGGGAGATGTTTATTGATACCTGCAAAAGGCTGAGGATCATGGAAAGCTCTGATGCCATTGGACTTGCCCCAAGGGCCATGGAAAAATGCAAGAACCGGAACTAGATGGCATCATACATGATTTTTGCTATCCGTGCAACAGCTTTTCTGGAGAAGATGCAAGCACATTCAAGATTCTTTCTGACAGATGTTGCATTGGGTAGGAAATCATGGGTATCTTCTTTTATATGTTGTTATGTTTATCGTCTCTTTGCCATGGATTTTATCTCATGCAAGCCTGTTTTTATTTCTATAAAACCATCAAGGCCTAGTGTTTGTAATTTGAGATTCAATCAGTTTAGAGAGTCTGGACAAGTCCTTGTTTGTAAAGTGCATTGTTGCTGAACTTCTATGGTTTGTGTTTGAATGATGAAAGACCTTGACATTATCTGCAAAAAAAAAAAAGTAACATTCATTTTATCTCTTTAATTTTTATTTTAACTTAATTTTCATGTTCTTTAACATTATTTTCAAATTTTAGTTTAAGTTTTATTTCAATTATTTTAGTTATTAGTTAATTTAAGAAATGGGTGGAAATTAGGAATTCTGGCATGTTCAGACTTGAATTGTTGCTTAAATGGGATTCCCTGAGGATGTTCGTATTATTGACTGGGGCTTTTCCATTGAAAGACAAACCATGATACTCTATGGAATTGATAACGTTAGGGGTCTGTTTGGACACATTAGGTTGCTTTAGTTGAAAGTTGTCAAGTTTGTTCTTTGCTTTTATATATTATTGAAAGGTCATTTCATATTTCTAGCAGCCACAGGTAAATAATGTAATTGCAACCGGTGCTGGAGGTACTCCATTTCCTCAGGTTTCTTTCTCTTTTTTAAGAATATATATATTGTTTAGACTTTGTTTTAAAAGGTTAATTAGGTCCTTCATGTTTGCCAGTTCAGTTGCTCCTAATGAACAGATACAGAAGCGTATATCAATCGGTTTTGGAAGGGTAACAGTTAAACCCCTTTCATTTTGTACGTTTGACAATTGTATTATAAGAAATTTGTTTTATCTAACATTTATTTATCCCTTATATCTTGCATGGCTTTCGTGGTTGCCTAAAGAATTTTTTCATCATATCCATTGATTACATTTTTTAGGAACAAAGTATAGTAATTTAGAAATCATGCGATGGCTACATATTCTATGATGATTGCATATCACAAGTTATGCTTCTGGAATTTAGGAGGATTACTAATAATTTGGGATAAAAGTAAGTTCATTAAGAATTTTGGCATGTCCCAGAACAATTTATTTTGTGGAAAGGAAGTAGATGTGTTGGGCTTTTGAATGTAGTATTTGTAATGTTTTTGCTTTATGAGATTGAAAAGCAATGGCTTTTGTGGGCTGAATTTTGGATTTTATGAACTCAAAGGGGTGAAATTGATGAAGAAGAATTGAGTGAAATCAATTTCTTTGGCAGAGCTAGTTATTGTTTAGTTTGTGAACCTAATCTTTTTATGATTTGTGATAGTCATCCCTGTTTATTGTTTTGAAGTATAGAACAAATTCCCAATTTACTTATCAGTGACTACAATAAATTGATTAACCATTATTGATGCATCCTTCACAATATTTTATATGATCGTGAATTTCTTTATAATCCCAATTTTATTTAGTTAATTACTTCTGTGTGATTCTGTCTTTGTTCAGGAAGTGAAACTCTTGTAATTTGCCACCTATTTGGAGTAAGAACCAACAAAATCTTGTAGCAACAGTGCAATACAAGTCTTAATGTAAATTTCGATTTTTATGGTATAAAAATAAAAAGGCGTAGTTAAAGTAATTTATTAATTTTATATTACACTAACTACATATACTTTTTTAGTACCATCAATTGACATATATTTACTCTTGTTTTGTTCATTTTGCAGGGAACCAAATCCAAATTACCTTTTTTAGGAGTTGTCTATGTTTAGCTTAATGTATATTTTTATTCATTTATTTTCATGTTAATGAATTGGGTATTTGTAAATTATAGATTTTTTCATAAATATTATGAATATTTGTAAATATTTTAGTGGAATGTAAATGATATTGAATATTATTTCTTAAAGCTAATGAGTATACATGAAATGTTTGGAAATCAATCTTGCACTTTCTTTAATGTTATTCATCGTGTATATAATAATAATAATAATAATAATAATAATAATAATAATAATAATAATAATAATAATAATAATAATAATAATAATAATAATAACAATAACAACATCATTATTATTATTATTATGATGATGATTATTATTATTATTATTATTATTATTATTTAAGAATACTTCTAATATTTGTGACACTATTTTGGTAACTATAAAAATTAATATGAGAGTAACAATAATTTTTTTGTAACTATTGTCAATATTTTAGAGACGATATTGTTGTCACAAGAAAATCAAGTTGCAGTGACAATTTTTGTCTGTCACTATTGTAATTTTTTTAGTGTCAAAACCTTTGTCACAATAAAATGAGCAATTGTGACAACATAATTTGGTCACATATTCTAATATTTTTAGAGACGAAAAACTTTGTCACAAAAAGAAAGAGTTATTGTGAGGACTTAATAATAATTGTCATTAAAGAAATAGTGACGCTGTTTTTTGTGACGACAGGTGACGACTTGAAAATTGGTCACTATAAATTATAGTGACTAAATTTAATGCTTTTTGTGACTAAATTTTTCTCCACTAAAAATACTTTTTCTTGTAGTGAGGTAACTTCTAACTTGCTAGACACTCATGAATACACTTTTGATGAATTACAAGATGCATTTGATGAATTGGCCAATGAATTTGAATGCATGAACTTGAAATATAAGAAAATGATCTCTAAATTGAAAAAGGAAAATGAAATGCTTGTGAATGTTAAGTTAGAATGTGAAAAGAAATTAGAAAATGCTAATCTAGAAATTGAAGAATTAAATAAGAAGAACACTAATTTGCATAACTCTTTTTCTAGATTTTACATGGGTCAACAAAAACTTGATCAAATGCTAGAAACTCAAAGAGCATTCTTTGATAGAGAAGGGTTAGGCTATAATGCATTTAACAAAGAGACTCATCTCAAAAACTTCCTAGTTAAAGATAGAAAATTCGCTTTTTGCCCATTATGTAACAAACTAGGACATTCTTCACAAGCATGCACCTCTAGGAAGACCATAATTAGAGGAAAAATGGCTATTAAGATTTGGGTGCCTAAACATGTTTTGAATTCAAATGATGAGTCTTTAAAGTTGAAATGGATCCCTAAAGGATCAAAAATTATTGATACTAACTCTCAAGGACCCAAGAAAATTTGGCTACCTAAGATAAAAGTTTGATGTGTTTGTAGGAGGAAGAGTATTGCTACAAGGCTAAGTCCAAGGAACATTGGTACCTTGATAGTGGATGCTCTAGACACATGACGGGAGACAAGAGCCAATTCAAGTACTTAAAGCATAAAAGTGGTGGAGAGGTCACGTTTGGAGACAACTCCAAAGGACAAATTGAAGGAATTGGCTCCATTGGTAACTCTTCCTCAACTATTGAAAATGTTTTGTATGTTAGAGGCTTGAAACATAACTTGCTTAGTATTAGTCAATTGTGTGATAAGGGATTTAAAGTTATGTTTGATGATTTGTGTTGCAATGTTTTTAATGCCAAATCTAATCAAATTGTGTTTATTGGACATAGACAAGGAAATATTTATATTGTGAATTTAAATGAACTTAATAGCAAAAATGTATGCTTTATGGCTACTAGAGAAGATGAACCTTGGTTATGGCATAGAAGACTAGGCCATGCTAGTATGCATGTTTTGTCTAAGTTAGCTAAAAGAGACTTAGTAGTAGGATTGCCTAAGCTTCAATTTGAAAATGACAAAGTTTGTGAGGCATGTGTAAGAGGAAAACACAAAAGAATTTCATTTAAACATAAGAAGTGTGTCACTACCTCTAGATCACTTCAACTCCTTCACTTAGATCTTTTTGGACCAACTAGGACAACTAGTTTAGGAGGTAAACATTATGGATTTGTGATAGTTGATGATTACACTAGGTTTACTTGGGTGTTCTTTTTAAGTGTTAAAAATGAGGCCTTAGAAAAATTCACTGTTTTCTTAAAACTTGTTCAAAATGAAAAAGGTTACTCCATTTCAAGTATTAGAAGTGATCATGGAAAAGAATTTGAAAATCTTGGTTTTGATATGTTTTGCAATGAAAACGGTATTAGCCATAATTTTTCAGCTCCTAGAACTCCTCAACAAAATGGGGTAGTTGAAAGGAGAAATAGAACCTTAGAAGAAATGGCTAGAACCATTCTTTGTGAAAATAACTTACCTAAATATTTTTGGGCTGAAGCAGTAAACACCTCTTGCTATGTTATAAATAGAGCTATGGTAAGGCCTATTTTAAAGAAAACTCCTTATGAGCTTTATAAAAGAAAAAGGCCTAACATAAGTTATTTTCACCCATTTGGATGTAAATGTTTTGTTTTAAACAATGGTAAAGATAACCTAGGAAAATTTGATGCTAAAAGTGACGAAGGTATTTTTCTTGGTTATTCTTTAAATTCTAAGTGTAGACACCATTTTTGTCCGAACATAACCCATCATGGTTTTGAATTTGGGCTTTGGGCCCATTTAATCCATTTCTTTGCATTTGGGCTCAATTCAAAAGGGTTAAAGGTTCATTTTGTTTTATTTCTATCTTTACTTTATTTCTTGTTTTCACTTTATTTTATTGATGATAAATAAAATAAAATAAGCAATAAAAATAATAAAAATAAAAATACAAAAAAATATATAAAAAAAAATAATAATAAAAGAGGTAAAATCAGGGTTTTCAATTTCAGATCCAAATTGATCTTAACTGAATTTAATTGCAACATCTCAATTTAAATCTCAAAATTGCAGCATTAATACTGAGAATCAAATGAAACTGGAAAGGGATCCTTTTCGGGCAAAAATTGGAAAGGAAATATTAAGGCTAATGGAAGTCAACTATGTGAAAAAAGGAAAGGAATAATAAACCCAAAATCAGAGCAAAAATCAAGATGAGGAAATCATGCAAATCATTTAATTCTTTTCCTAATCTAGGTACCCAAAGACCACTATAAATTCATACACATGTAGCAAGAGAAGAGGACACAGAAAAAAAGAGGGAAAAAGAAAAAAAACCTTACTTCCTCGACACTTCCCATCATCAGCTCTTTCCCCTGCTCACGTTCTACCCACAACGCCACATCCTTACCACCTTACACCTAGACCACCCTGCCTTGCCTTTATCTTCATCAAAACCAGCCCAGCCATCATCGCCACCCTTGCATGACTACCTGGACACCTTCACATCATCGCTACAGTGCCTTGTTCCTCCATTGAAACCATTGCTTAGTTCGACGCCCCTATTTTCAATCTTCATGCAGTCGCCTGAAGCATCACGATCCGAGAGATCTTTGTTTGATCATCTTCATCGTTTCTGCTATGCCTCAATCCATCTCAGCCCGCCGCATCAGTACTTGCTGCAACGCACGACAGTGTTTTTCTTTACCCTGCTCTTCCTCGATCTGTTGCGTTTTTTTTGTTGTTACAAAAGCTCACTGAGCATTGCACCAGTTTACAACTCCTCCATCGCCGTCGACGGTGTGCACCTCCGGTCCACGCCTTGCTGCCTAACAAACCCGAGCCATCTTCATCCTTGCGTCGCCCAGCCCATCCTAGCCACCTTGCGACCAGTGTCCCTGCTACGTCTTCATCATCGAGCTACTGCTGCAGTTTTCCTTGTTGAAGCTAGCCTCTGTATCGCCATCATTACATTGCAACTCAGCCTTGCTGCTCCTTACTGTTGTCGCCTATTCATTACTCTCCATTAAGGTACGCTTGTTAATGTTTCAAATTAAATATTGTTGGTTCTTCCTTTACGTGTCTTCTGCTTGTATTTCTTTTCAATAAAATATATATTATGCTCCTTAAAAAGGTTATACACGTTGAAAGTATTGAATGAATTAAAATAAAAGTTAAAGAACATTTCTTTTAAATAAACATCAAGAGTGCTATTCTATAAATCAATTATTATAATTTTTAATTCTAAAGATATACAAATATTCCAAAGTGATGAAAGGTTATTCAATAAAATAATAAAAGCCAATGAAGATAAATAATAAAAATGAAATATTTATAAATTTTAAAGATTATTCCGAGGATGAGATTCCAAAGAGTCATAAATGATTGACATTTGGAAATCTCTAGGTGAGAAGATTTTTCTTAAATCTTGCCAGAATGATGGAAGATTTAAGTAAAATTTTCAATAATAGATATTTATTTTTCGAAATAATAATAATAATAATAACAACAACAATTTAAACAATAAAAAATAATAATATCGAACAAAGAATAAATAAAAATAACTCCGATGATGAAATTCCAAAGAGTCACAAATGGTTGACATTTGAAAATTTTTAGGTGAGAGAATTTTTCTTAAATTTTGCCGGTATGTTGGAAGATTTAAGAAATGTTTTCAATATTTTAAAATAGTAATAACAAAAGATAAATTATAAAACGTTTATAAAATAAAAATAAATAATTAATAATTGATGGATATAGGATTAATAATGTATAATAATTAATAATAATTAATAAATATTATTCCGATGATAAGAGTCCAAAGAGTCACAAATGGTTGGCATTTGGAATTCTTTAGGTAAGAATTTTTCTCGAAGTCTCACCAGAATGATGGAAGACTAAGAGAATTTTCAATATTAATAATCTAAATTTATAAATAAATAAAACAATAAAAATGAATAAATAAAATTAGATAAAGAAAAATAGAGAAAGATAAATTAAATAAAGATTAGGTTAAAAAATAAATTACAAAAGATTTAATCCGACGACGGAGCCTCTTCAAGCAAGTCAAATGGTACTACTTGAATACTCTTGAGGTGAGGATAAATTTTTAAGAAATTCCACCAGAATGATGGATAATTTCTTAGAAAATTTACCAATACTTAATTATTTGGAATATAATAGGAAATATGACAAATTAAGATTATTCAAACAAAACCATCTTAAGACAGCACAAGATTAATTAGGTACCATTCTATGATGGGCATCGTGAGGGTGCTAACACCTTCCTCACATGTAACCGACCCCCGAACCCTAAAACTGAAATAAAGATCAATCCTTATCCTTAAATGAGAATAGGTGACCAATCACATCTAGGCTAAAAAAAATGATTGGTGGTGACTCCATTGAACCATGTCTAGCGGTTAGGGTCTAGCGCCAAAAGTCGTTACTACAGCTTGGCGACTCCGCTGGGGATACTTAGAGGGTCAAGCCAAAAAATAATCTTGATGCTATGTTAGGATTTGTTTGATTAATTTTTTGTCAATTTTATCATGTTTGGCATTTAAAATTTTTTGTTCCTCCACACAACATCACGCGCATATCATGAAATGAGCTCTACACCCGAGCTTGTCCCTTTTAGGAGGGAGTATAGTACCTACGCTCTCGTGAGGTGGTAACCTCCGCAATGGCTAGCGAAATACTCCCACTCAAATTGAACCCTTTCCGTTTGGAGCCTGTGATGGGCAAGGATTGGGGTGCCTTACTAGTCTTGTGCGGACGACAGTGAGGAATAATTTGAGAACTTTTAGATCCCTATAAAACCCTAAGCCATGCATATAAAGGACCATAAGGGTGAACTATAGGATAGAGCCATACTTAACCTACTTTGTAGAAAACCTAAAATTAGGTACACAAAGGAACAACTCTTATTTTGCATACCATTAACATGATATCATTCTAATTAGTCCTTACATTTGCATCATTTCATCTTTGTGTAGGGATATTTGCCACATAATAGTTGCCAATAAAAAGGACCCGAGTTACATCCATGGAAAGTCAAAAGCCATTCATATCCTCTGGTGAACTAAAGTTGTTATCGAAAGAGGCCCAACTCAAGGAAGGAGATTGCTTGGCTGAAGATTACATATCCGTCCTCCCTGAAAAGGTACACCTGATTCTCAAGCAAAATGACATAGCTGACTTGCTGGGTGTGTGGAAACAGTTAAGCAAGGAGAGCCGAGAAAAGTTTCATCAAAAGTATGGGTCTTTGATATTCCTCCTTATGGTCTCTGTGGCCGAGAATTTGATTAGAGCTATGATTCAATTTTGGGATCCATCATATCGATGCTTTGTCTTCAATGAGGTAGATATGGTGCCAACTATCGAGGAGTATTCAACCTTACTTTGTCTGAAGCCTTCCAATAAGGATAAGATTTACCTAAAGAATAAGACAGGCTATCGCAAGAAAATGGTTAACTTGCTGGGGATGAGTTTGGCAGAGGTTGATGCATCCATGAAGATAAAAGGTGAGAGCACTTGCGTTCCTTGGAGTTTCCTACGGAGTTTCATCATGGCACACATAGATGACGAGTTAGGTGTGAAGGTGATGGCTTTAGCTATTTATGGATTAGTGATCTTTCCAAGGGCCTTGGGCTATGTGGAAATAGCAGTGGTAGATCTTATTGATCAGTTAGAACACGGTATTAATCCTGCTCCAGCAAGCTTGGCCGAAACCATCCGTTCTTTAAATCATTGTAGGCGGACAGGAGAAGGACATTTTCAAGGTTGCATGCAATTATTATACATATGGATGAAAAGCCACTTTGAATGTGTGGAAAGTTGTTTCCAAAAGATTTTTATCAGATCTAGAATTCCTATTAGTGAATTTTGCAAAAGCAAATGGCCCAAGCCCAAGTCGAAGAGGAATTGGATCTCATTTCTGCACAAGCTTAAAAGTCAAGACGTGGTATGGAGGGCACCTTGGATGGCACATGAACCGGTATTATATAGTTGTGGAGATAAGCCGTGGGTTCCTCTTTTGGGATTGTGGGGTACTGTTAGTTACGCCCCGATATTGGTACGAAGACAGGTGGGAAGTGAACAGTTTGTCCCAATGACACATGGGTTGATTCAGTTGGAATTTGCTTATACGGAGTCGGGAATGCTGAAGAAAGCAGAAGAGATAGCCAAAGCATGGAAACGAACTATCCGAATTGAACCGGAGAGATACACTAATGATGTGGCTCCTGAATATTCCGTTTGGCACTTGAAACGTGGCAAGGATGTGAAGCTCTCTCCTGACAACGAAGAGGATGATCCCGTCCAACCTACACCTCGAGATCCCATGTTAGAGTTAGAAAAAGCCAAACGAAAACTCCAAATGGAGAAAGACGAATTGGAGCATGAAAACAAAAGGCTTAGGCAAGAGATGGAAGAAAGGTCAAGACAATGGAGTTTGAAGATTCAAGAAGAGCGCAGTGAATGGAAGGCATTGCTTAAAGATGCAAATAGTACCCTTTCATCAACTATCACTGAGTTAGGAAAAATTCAAAAGGAGAATGAGGAGCTACAAAAAAAGATACAACGAATGACACTTGAACATGAAAGTCTGAAGGAAGGGAACATTCAAGTTCAAGTGCGAAGGATGGAAAAAGCACTCCAACAAACCATTAACAACTTGCATGCCTTAGCAAAGGAATGTGAAAAATGGAGAAATGGCTACTACCTAAAGCTAGATCATTTAAAACATCTGTTTGTGCAAATCAACTTGGCTATTGGTAAAGCAAGGGAGATGGAAGATCGAGTACGAGTATTGAAGACTGGTGTGAGCCCAGCTACCAATCATGGTTATCGATTGTCTGGATTTTTGGATGAAGTGCATAACCATTACCTTCAGATTATGAACTTCTTGAAGATGCCTAGGGCTTAGATTTTCCATGGATGTATTTCTTTTTTTTAAAGTATTGTTGAGTATCATTAAGAACATTTTCCTTTCATATTTAATAAAAGATTTGATTATTGGCAATTGTTATGTGGCAATATTACCTCATTTCATGCATTGCATTCAAATATAAACACAAAATAAAAAATAAAAATGAAAAGCATCCTGATTATGGGAATTTTGATAAAGGTGCAAGGATAGCTAAACCAACGAAGCTTGCAAATCATCCTTACAACACTCGAGCACAAGTAAGAGCTATGGAATCTGAGCAACTTACACGAATTGAAAGAATGGAAAAGGTTCAACAAGAAATTGTCAAGTCCCAAGAGGAATCTCGAGAACAAATGGCGAAAATGATGGAAATGATGATGTCTCTAATGAAGGGGAAAGGAGTTGCTGAAGACTTAAGGGAAGAACCTCAACTTTCAAGGGAGGATCCACCATACCCGCCCGGGTTTACTCCTCCTCAAACCCAAACCACCCAAAAGGCTTATCCCCAAGCCCAAGTTTTCATGAATCATCCACAAAATCAAGGACAGTACCCAGGATCTAGTCCTGTTGACCCTATCTTCGTACCTAATTTGGATGATCCCATAGAACAAGATAAGTTAAGGAAAGAGAGTGGGGAATCGCGGGAGAAATATGATCTATTGGAAGAAAGGATAAGGGCTATTGAGGGGATGGATTTCTTTAGGAATATAGATGCTAATGAACTTAGCCTTGTCCCTGATTTGGTTATACTGCCTAAATTCAAAGTTCCTGAATTTGAAAGGTATGATGGAACCACGTGCCTAGTAGCTCACATTACTATGTTCTGTCGAAAGATGTCTGGTTACACAAACAATGATAAGTTACTCATTCATTGTTTCCAAGATAGTTTGATTGGGCCAGCTGCCAAATGGTATAATCAGTTGGATCGAAGTCGTTTTCATACATGGAAGGATTTGGGAAAAGCTTTCGTGGCCCAATATAGGCATATGACGGATATGGCACCAGACAGGTTGTCCTTGCAAAACCTAGAGATGAAATCTGGTGAAGGTTTCAAAGAGTATGCCCAAAGGTGGAGGAATTTGGCAACTCAGGTGCAACCTCCTTTAACTGAAAAAGAGACTACAACTTTGTTTGTCAGTACTCTGCGGCCCCCTTATTATGATAAGCTTGTTGGAAGTGCCACTAAAAACTTTGCTGATATGGTCATTTCGGGGGAGATGATTGAAAATGCCATTAAAAATGGCAAGATTGAAGACACATCAGCCCCAAAGAAGAGCGGAACAAGTAAAAAGAAAGAAGGGGAAGTGCAAGCGGCTACCATTGGAAAACAATCAAAAACAAACCCCGCACCTCATTTCTCATACCCTACATACCATCCTTATTATCAACCTATTAACAATATTTCCCAAAACCCTTATCCATACCCGTTAATCCCTCAACCAGCTTATCCCATGAATTTTCAATTACCAGTGCATGTTACTGCCCCCACCTCTACACAAACACCAAGACCTACTTTTCAACCCAACAACCAAGGAAATAACCAAAGAGCCCCCAAAAGTAATAAGGAAAGGCCTCAATTTGACCTAATACCAATCTCCTATGCCGAACTATTCCCCCAATTATTGCAAAATCACTTTGTTGCTTCGGTTTTCCTACAACCCCTTAAACCTCCTTATCCAAAATGGTATGATGCAAATGCTCGTTGTGATTATCATGAAAGCTGGAATCTTGGAATTTGGGAAGGATAATGAGCCAAGGGTAAATATGAATCCCCTTCCAAATCACACGGAGGCCAATGTAAATGCAGTGATAGAGGACGATGGGTGTTGGATAAAAAGGAATGTCAATGATGTGAAGACACTGATGAGGGTGGTGCTGGAAGCAATGAGGGAGGCAAAGATTATTCAATCTAAGAGGGCAAATTTTGGGCTTGAAATGCAAGAGGAAGATTATTGTGAGTTTCATGAAGAAGTGGTGGGCCATTCTGTCCAAAGTTGTGAGGGGTTTCGTTGTATGATACAAAAGATGATAGACTTGGGAGAGATTGAGTTCTCTGAAGCTATTGAAGGGAACGTAGTGAATGTTATAGAGCCATCAATGTTTGGGAAGCCAATCAGACCATTGAAGGTCATTTGCGGGGATATGAGTAAGACGGAACCTAGTGCAACTGTTGAAAATGCCAGGTCGAAATTAATTATTAAAGTCCCAAGCCCATTCCTTTATAAGAGTGACCATGCAGTCCCGTGGAATTACAATTTTAAGGTCACAACTCAAGGATCTCTCAACAATCCTTCTTCCTATGCTGCTGATACAATAGACATTGCGGGCCCGAGAGGAATGACCAGAAGTGGTAGGTGTTATACCCCAGAGATATTGAAGAAAATTCAGATGGGGAAAGCTAAAGAAGATGAAAAGGGTGAAAATAGTAGAGATAGCCAAGCAAAAGAAGTCAGGCCGATAGTTCCAATAGATTCTGAAAAGAAGAAACCTGTAACGGAGAAAGAAGCTTGTGAGTTTTTGAAGTTTATTAAGCACAGTGAATACAATGTGGTGGAACAATTAAATCGCTTACCAGCAAGGATTTCCTTACTTTCTCTACTTTTGAATTCAGAGCCTCATCGAAATGCTTTGTTGAGAGTGCTCAATGAAGCTTATGTAGCCCACAATGTGTCGGTAGAGAATATAGACCAGTTGGTGGGAAACATTGCGGCGGATAACTTCATTTCATTTAATGATGATGAAATCCCACCCGACGGCAGAGGAAGTACTAAAGCCCTTCACATAACCACTACTTGTAAAGATCATATCCTTCCGAAGGTTCTCATTGATAATGGGTCATCCTTGAACGTTATGCCCATGATTACACTGTCTAGGCTACCCATAGATAAATCAAATATGAGGAGAAGCCACATTGTTGTAAGAGCCTTTGACGGCACCCGTCGAGAAGTGATTGGGAATATAGAGGTGCCACTTCAGATTGGCCCATGTGTTTATAACATTGAATTCCAAGTTATGGATATAACTCCTTCTTACAATTGTTTGCTCGGAAGGCCTTGGATCCATTCGGCTGGTGCAGTTCCTTCGACTTTGCACCAAAAGGTCAAATTTGTGGTGGATGGACATCTGGTGAGTATAGGAGGTGAAGAAGATATGATTGCAACCATTGCTACAAGTACCCCATACATAGAAGTTGCTGAAGATGCAGTGGAATGCTCTTTTAGATCTTTAGAGCTTGTTAATGCTACATTTGTAGGAGAAGGGATGAACATACCTGTACCGCATTTGTCAAAAGCCACCAGGCTCGAGATCCAACAAACAGTGGGAAAGGGATGTCATGTTGGAGCAGGTTTAGGAAAGGAGTTACAAGGAATTAAGAGAGCAGTGTCCGTTATTCCTAAGATGGATAGGTTTGGGTTAGGATATAAACCTACTGGACTTGAAAAGAAAAAGTTCATAAAAAAGAAGAAAGAAAGCAAGTTGGCCAATTTTATGGGGCATGAGATGGAGTTCGAACCAATGAGTTTTCCCCCTCTAAACGAGTCTTTCTACTCAGCAGGATACATCCACAACAACTCGTCAAAAATTGAAAGAGGCAAGTTTATCCCAATGGTGGCTAAAGCTTTCATAAAACTCTCTATCAATATGGTAGGAATGGAGGAATTCCCAAAAGAGGAGGACAGTTCCGGAATTCGTCCTTGTCCTCTTGGCTACAAGTTGAAGAATTGGCATGCTGTTGAGGTCCCCATCGTTTCCAAATCATGCTCCATGTAATGCAATAAACCTATCCGAGTGCCTCTGCCCAAAGGCATTAGGCTCTTTTATGTATGGGCTTTTATTTAGTCTTTATCATTCAATAAATGACAAGCATAATGCATTTTATTCATCCACCCATATTGTTTCTTTTCATTCATCTTTATGCTTTCTCTGTATCAATCCCATTTTAATTATCTCCAGGTATCCCAATAATGAAAATGAGGACATTCTCAACAATAATCCAGAGTTTAATTTTGAAAAAAACATTTGTGTTGGTGAACTTAATGATGAAGAAGATGTGGATGATTGTGCTTTGCCTCAAGATTTGCTAAGACTAGTACAACAAGAAGAGAAACAAATTGTGCCTGACCAAGAAGCAATAGAAATCATAAACTTGGGGAATGAAGAAGTGAAGAAAGAAGTTAAAATTGGGACCTCTCTCTCATTGTCCGTCAAGCAAAGATTAGTAAGCTTGCTCCACGAATACGTAGATGTGTTTGCTTGGTCATACCAAGACATGCCAGGTTTGAATACTGATATTGTAGTGCATAGACTACCTTTGAAGCCCGGATGCAAACCGGTTCAGCAAAAGTTAAGGAGGATGAAACCAGAAATGCTGTTGAAAATAAAGGAGGAGGTAAAAAAGCAATTTGATGCTGGGTTCCTAAAAGTGGCAAAATACCCTGAATGGGTAGCAAATATAGTCCCAGTACCTAAAAAGAATGGAAAGGTGCGAATGTGTGTTGATTATCGGGATTTGAACAGAGCTAGCCCAAAGGACAATTTCCCGTTGCCACATATTGATACTCTAGTTGATAATACTGCCAGGCATTCATTATTCTCTTTCATGGATGGTTTTTCGGGATATAACCAGATCAAGATGGCACCGGAGGACATAAAAGACCACTTTTGTGACAATGTGGGGAACTTTTTGTTACAAAGTAATGCCATTTGGTTTAAAAAATGCTGGGGCAACCTATCAAAGGGCCATGGTAACTTTATTCCATGATATGATGCATAAAAAGATCGAGATTTATGTAGATGATATGACTGCTAAATCGAGAAGAGTAGAGGACCATGTCGACAATCTTAAAAAGCTCTTTGAAAGATTAAGAAAGTTTCAACTTAAGCTCAACCCGGCTAAATGCACATTCGGGGCTACATCAGGGAAATTATTGGGTTTTGTTGTTAGTGAAAGAGGGATTGAGGTGGATCCGGATAAAATCAAGGCTATCCAGAACTTGCCACCACCGCATACTCAAAAGGAAGTGAGGGGTTTCCTTGGACGATTGAATTACATCTCTCATTTCATATCCCACCTTACTGCTAAATGCGACCCAATTTTTAAGCTTCTCCGAAAGCACAACTCGGGAAAGTGGGACAAAAATTGTCAGATGGCATTTGATAAAGTCAAAGAATACCTCTCGAACCCACCAATTCTAGTACCTCCTATTCCGGGAAAGCCGCTTATTTTGTATCTTGTAGTTCATGAGCACTCGATAGGTTGTGTATTGGGGCAACACGACGAAGCAAGCAAGAAAGAGCGTGCAATCTACTACTTGAGCAAGAAATTCACGGATTACGAATCCAAGTATTCCTCACTAGAAAAAATGTGTTGTGCACTAGCCTGGACTGCCCAAAGACTCCGGCATTATATGTTGTATCACACTACTTGGTTGATTGCGAAGCTGGATCCCATTAAATACATATTTGAAAAGCCTTCTTTATCCGGGAGGTTAGCAAGGTGGCAGGTATTACTCTCCGAATATGATATTATCTATGTGAGTCAAAAAGCCATCGAAGGAACTGCAATAGCTGAATTCTTGGCAGATCGAGTTGCAGAAGATTATGAGCCTATGAGGTTCGACTTCCCAGACGAGGATCTAATGGCTATTTTCAAGATTGATGATGATGAGTTAGTAGGAGATAAGGCATGGAAGATGTATTTCGATGGAGCATCAAACATTCTGGGGCATGGTGTTGGTGCAATCTTAATATCTCCAAAAGGGGATCATTACCCATTCACTGCAAGATTGGATTTCAATTGTACCAATAATATGGCTGAATATGAAGCATGTATCATGGGACTACAAGCAGCCATTGAAAAGAAAATTAGAGTGTTAGAAGTGTACGGAGATTCTGCGTTGGTAATTTACCAATTGCGAGGGGAATGGGAGACAAGGGACTCAAAGTTGGTCTTATATCATGAATTCATCATCGACTTGATCAAACAATTTGCAAAGGTTTCCTTCGACCATTTACCTAGAGAAGAAAATCAAATGGCAGATGCTTTAGCAACATTGGCAGCCATGTTCAAAGTAAATGCAAATACTGAAGTTCAGCCCATTAAGATGAGTGTACGTGCTTCCCCAGCTCACTGTTTAAATGTGGAAGAAGAAATTGATGGTAAGCCTTGGTTTCATGACATTCTACAATATGTTAAGAACCAACAATATCCTAAGCAAGCTACAGAAAACGATAAAAGGACCGTAAGAAGGTTGGCAATGGGATTCTTTCTTGATGGTGATATCCTGTACAAGAAAGGAAAAGACCAAGTTTTGCTAAGGTGTGTGGATGCTACGGGAGCTAGAAGGATCCTTGAGGAGGTTCACGAAGGAAGTTGTGGGACTCATGCAAATGGGCATATGATGGCTAGGAAGATCATGAGAGCAGGCTATTATTGGATGACTATGGAAAGTGATTGCATTAAATATGCTCAAAGATGTCATAAGTGTCAAATATATGGTGATAAAATACACGCCCTTCCAACATCTTTACACGTCATGACAGCTCCTTGGCCTTTCTCAATGTGGGGAATGGATGTAATTGGGCCAATCACTCCAAAGGCGTCAAATGGGCACTGTTTTATCTTGGTGATGATTTATTACTTTACAAAATGGGTGGAAGCTGCTTCATTCGCCAGTGTGACAAAGTCGGTGGTATGCAGGTTCATTAAGAAGGAGGTCATATGCAGATATGGTTTCCCTGAGAGGATTATTTCAGACAATGCTACAAATTTTAATAACAAGGTGATAGAAGAGGCTTGTGATCAATTCAAAATCAAACATCATAATTCAGTGCCTTATCGCCCGAAAATGAATGGAGCCGTAGAAGCTGCAAACAAAAATATCAAAAAGATCATTCAAAAAATGACAGATACATATAAAGACATCCTTGAGAAACTTCCTTTCGCTTTGCATGCTTACTGGACATCAGTGCGTACATCCACTGGAGCCATTCCATTCTCATTAGTATATGGAATGGAAGCCGTTTTGCCTATTGAGGTTGAGATTCCTTCCTTACGGGTATTGCTGGAGGTAGAATTGGAAGAGGTAGAATGGGTCCGTGCTCGATATGAACAGTTGAATTTGATTGAGGAAAAGAGGCTTAAAGCACTTTGTCATGGCCAATTATATCAAAGGAGAATGATGAGAGCATATGACAAAAAGGTCCGCCCTAGACAATTTCGGGAAGGGGAGTTAGTTTTGAAAAGGATTCCATCTAATCAGCATGATCCTCGAGGAAAATGGGCACCAAATTGGGAAGGCCCGTACGTGGTAAAGAAGGCCTTTTCAGGAGGAGCGTTAATTTTGATGGAGATGGATGGGTATGAGTTACCAAACCCGGTCAATGGTGATGTGGTGAAAAAGTATTATGCTTGAAATGAGATCTAAGTTGAAAACCTGAAAGGGCGGCTTAGATTCAAAAAAAAAAACAAAAAAAACAAAAAAAGGGTGGGGTTTAAGTTGAAAACCTGAAAATGCGACTTAAACCCATAGGAGGTATCTAAGTTGAAAACCCGAGAAGGCGGCTTAGATAAAAAGGGGCATAAATTCTGTTGAACAGTTTTGCATCCTTGAAGGGGTCAAAGACACTTGGAAACATCTCCGACACATTGAGGTCATCAATCAGTGGTTCATATAATAAGGATTCTGGATTGTTTGATATGAGGAAGTCTAAAATTTTCTTATAAGGGAACTTTGGCCATTGTTACTATACACCCTTGATTCTTCTTTCATCTTCTATACCCTTGACCACTTTGAATGAAATAAAATCATATTTTACCTATTGACTCGTTTGCCTTTCATTCATAATAAATGCATTGTACTTGTCAAATTTGAATGATTTTGATTAAATGAATAGTAAAGGTATTTGCATTACTTTGGGGAGATTTGAATGATTAAAAAGGAGGAATATGAAGGTTGGGATCCAATTTGTGGATGTATAAACATATGGACTAGTACGGGGAAATCATACAAAGAAGTATTAACCCTCAAAGAAACTGGAGTTTTGGGATCCTACAAGTTCAAAGTTTGGTTAGCTATCCAAGCACCAGGGTTTGGGAATGAGTAAAACATAATGAGTTAATCTAAGTTTATGGATTGAGTTGCATAAAGACTTGCATCAAAATTTAGAATTACAGATATTCATATTTGCATAACTGATCATGCTATCCTCATATGTCATAAAGACTCATTGATGCATTTTTCATATATAACCACGGTAATGATATTTTTAAGGTTTCTACTTTCAAATTCGAATTCATTTCTCCAAAATGAATCGAACCTTGGTAGGGAGTCAAGGTAGTGTGTCTCAAAATCGAATCCATTTTGCTAAAGTGGGTCGAGCCTTGGTAGGAAGTCAAGGTAGTGTGTTTCAAATTCGAATTCATTTCTCTAAAATGAATCGAACCTTGGTAAGGAGTCAAGGTAATATGTCTCAAAATCGAATCCATTTTGCTGATGGATCGAACATTGGCAGGGAGTCAAGTTAGTGTGTTTCAAATTCAAATTCATTTCTCTAAAATGAATCGAACCTTGGTAGGGAGTCAAGGTAGTGTGTCTCAAAATCGAATCCATTTTGCTGATGGATCGAGCCTTGGTAGGGAGTCAAGGTAATATGTTTCAAAATCAAATCCATTTTGCTGATGAATCGAGCCTTGGTAGGGAGTCAAGGTAATATGTTTCAAAATCGGATCCATTTTGCTGATGAATTGAGCCTTGGTAGGGAGTCAAGGTGGTGTGTTTCAAAATCGAATTCACTTTTCTAAAGTAGGTCGAGCCTTGGTAGGGAGTCAAGGTAGTGTGTCTAAAAATCAAATCTTTTGTTCTCGTGGGTCGAGCCTTGGTATGGAGTCAAGGTATTATTTTCAAATTTTACAAAAATAATAAAAAAAAATAATAAAAATAATAATAAAAACAAAAAAAAATTCGGACAAAATTGTTGTCTAAAGTCTTTGCCCTATTCCTGATTCTCAGCAATATGCAAAGAGGTTTAGCTGTAGACACCATTTTTGTCCGAACATAACCCATCATGGTTTTGAATTTGGGCTTTGGGCCCATTTAATCCATTTCTTTGCATTTGGGCTCAATTCAAAAGGGTTAAAGGTTCATTTTGTTTTATTTCTATCTTACTTTATTTCTTGTTTTCACTTTATTTTATTGATGATAAATAAAATAAAATAAGCAATAAAAATAATAAAAAGAAAAATACAAAAAAATATAAAAAAAAATAATAATAAAAGAGGTAAAATCAGGGTTTTCAATTTCAGATCCAAATTGATCTTAACTGAATTTAATTGCAACATCTCAATTTAAATCTCAAAATTGCAGCATTAATACTGAGAATCAAATGAAACTGGAAAGGGATCCTTTTCGGGCAAAAATTGGAAAGGAAATATTAAGGCTAATGGAAGTCAACTATGTGAAAAAAGGAAAGGAATAATAAACCCAAAATCAGAGCAAAAATCAAGATGAGGAAATCATGCAAATCATTTAATTCTTTTCCTAATCTGGGTACCCAAAGACCACTATAAATTCATACACATGCAGCAAGAGAAGAGGACACAGAAAAAAAGAGGGAAAAAGAAAAAAAACCTTACTTCCTCGACACTTTCCATCATCAGCTCTTTCCCCTGCTCACGTTCTACCCATAACGCCACATCCTTACCACCTTACACCCAGACCACCCTGCCTTGCCTTTATCTTCATCAAAACCAGCCCAGCCATCATCGCCACCCTTGCATGACTACCTGGACACCTTCACGTCATCGCTACAGTGCCTTGTTCCTCCATTGAAACCATTGCTCAGTTCGACGCCCCTGTTTTCAATCTTCATGCAGTCGCCTGAAGCATCACGGTCCTAGAGATCTTTGTTTGATCATCTTCATCGTTTCTGCTGTGCCTCAATCCATCTCAGCCCGCTGCATCAGTACTTGCTGCAACGCACGAAAGCGTTTTTCTTTACCCTGCTCTTCCTCGATCTGTTGCGTTTTTTTTGCTGTTACAAAAGCTCACTGAGCATTGCACCAGTTTACAACTCCTCCATCGCCGTCGACGGTGTGCACCTCCAGTCCACGCCTTGCTGCCCAACAAACCCGAGCCATCTTCATCCTTGCGTCGCCCAGCCCATCCTAGCCACCTTGCGACCAGTGTCCCTGCTGCGTCTTCATCATCGAGCTACTGCTGCAGTTTTCCTTGTTGAAGCTAGCCTCTGTATCGTCATCATTACATTGCAACTCAGCCTTGCTGCTCCTTACTGTTGTCGCCTATTCATTACTCTCCATTAAGGTACGCTTGTTAATGTTTCAAATTAAATATTGTTGGTTCTTCCTTTACGTGTCTTCTGCTTGTATTTCTTTTCAATAAAATATATATTATGCTCCTTAAAAAGGTTATACACGTTGAAAGTATTGAATGAATTAAAATAAAAGTTAAAGAACATTTCTTTTAAATAAACATCAAGAGTGCTATTCTATAAATCAATTATTATAATTTTTAATTCTAAAGATATACAAATATTCCAAAGTGATGAAAGGTTATTCAATAAAATAATAAAAGCCAATGAAGATAAATAATACAAATGAAATATTTATAAATTTTAAAGATTATTCCGAGGATGAGATTCCAAAGAGTCATAAATGATTGACATTTGGAAATCTCTAGGTGAGAAGATTTTTCTTAAATCTCGCCAGAATGATGGAAGATTTAAGTAAAATTTTCAATAATAGATATTTATTTTTCGAAATAATAATAATAATAATAATAATAATAATAATAATAATAATAATAATAATAATAATAATAATAATAATAATAATAATAATAATAATAATAATAATAATAATAATAACAACAACAATTTAAACAATAAAAAATAATAATATCGAACAAAGAATAAATAAAAATAACTCCGATGATGAAATTCCAAAGTCACAAATGGTTGACATTTGGAAATTTTTAGGTGAGAGAATTTTTTCTTAAATTTTTCCGGTATGTTGGAAGATTTAAGAAATGTTTTCAATATTTTAAAATAGTAATAACAAAAGATAAATTATAAAACGTTTATAAAATAAAAATAAATAATTAATAATTGATGGATATAGGATTAATAATGTATAATAATTAATAATAATTAATAAATATTATTCCGATGATAAGAGTCCAAAGAGTCACAAATGGTTGGCATTTGGAATTCTTTAGGTAGGAATTTTTCTCGAAGTCTCACCAGAATGATGGAAGACTAAGAGAATTTTCAATATTAATAATCTAAATTTATAAATAAATAAAACAATAAAAATGAATAAATAAAATTAGATAAAGAAAAATAGAGAAAGATAAATTAAATAAAGATTAGGTTAAAAAATAAATTACAAAAGATTTAATCCGACGACGGAGCCTCTTCAAGCAAGTCAAATGGTACTACTTGAATACTCTTGAGGTGAGGATAAATTTTTAAGAAATTCCACCAGAATGATGGAGAATTTCTTAGAAAATTTACTAATACTTAATTATTTGGAATATAATAGGAAATATGACAAATTAAGATTATTCAAACAAAACCATCTTAAGACAGCACAAGATTAATTAGGTACCATTCTATGATGGGCATCGTGAGGGTGCTAACACCTTCCTCACATGTAACCGACCCCCGAACCCTAAAACTGAAATAAAGATCAATCCTTATCCTTAAATGAGAATAGGTGACCAATCACATCTAGGCTAAAAAAAATGATTGGTGGCGACTCCATTGAACCATGTCTAGCGGTTAGGGTCTAGCGCCAAAAGTCGTTACGACACTAAGGCTTATAGAGTTTTCAATAAAAGAACACTTGTTGTAGAAGAGTCAATACATGTAATCTTTGATGAATCAAATATCACTAGTAGAACCAATCTTGATGATGAATTAGAAATCTTTGATGAACCTATAGTTGATCTATCTCAAGATAAGGATGTTAGGGAACAATTAGAAGATCTTACTATTAACAAGAATGAGGAGTCCATGGAACAAGAAATAATTGAGAAGGAATCTAGGTGTCCTAGAGAACTTGGATATGTGAAAGAAAATGATATTGTTGGAGATCCTACCATTGGAGTTAGGACTAGGTCAACATATAGAAACATATGCCAACATGTAGCCTTTGTGTCACAATTTGAGCCAAAGAAAGTGGATGAGGCTTTGAATGATGAAAATTGGATTATGGCCATGCAAGAAGAATTAAATCAATTTGAAAGAAGCAAAGTGTGGACATTAGTAGAAAGACCTAAAGATTATCCCATCATTGGAACCAAATGGATATTCAAGAATAAGATGGATGAAAATAGCATTATTGTTAGAAATAAGGCTAGGTTAGTGGCTCAAGGCTATAGACAAGAAGAAGGGATTGACTATGATGAAACCTATGCTCCGGTAGCTAGATTAGAAGCCATTAGGATGCTACTTGCTTTTGCATGCTACAAGGATTTTAAGTTATATCAAATGGATGTGAAAAGTGCTTTCTTAAATGGTTATATAAATGAAGAAGTTTATGTTAAGCAACCTCCCGGTTTTGAAAATCCAAAATTTCCTAACCATGTTTTCAAACTTTCAAAAGCTTTATATGGATTAAAACAAGCTCCTAGAGCTTGGTATGAAAGACTTTCAAAGTTTTTAATCGAAAAAGGTTTTACAAGAGGAAAGGTAGACACAACCTTGTTTATTCAATCTAAGGGTCATGACTTATTAGTAGTTCAAATTTATGTAGATGATATCATTTTTGGATCTACAAATGAGTCATTGTGCAAAAATTTCTCTAAACTAATGCAAGGTGAATTTGAAATGAGTATGATGGGAGAATTAACCTTCTTTCTAGGACTTCAAGTTAAACAATGTAAAGAAGGTATTTTCATAAATCAAGCTAAGTACACTAAAGACTTGCTCAAAAGATTTGGAATGGATGAGTCTAAACCTTATTCTACACCTATGAGCACAAATATTAAGTTTGATAAGGATGAAGGAGGAAAATGTGTAGACACTAAATTATATAGGTCTATGATTGGCTCATTGCTATATTTAACTGCTAGTAGACCCGATATAATGTTTAGTGTATGCTTATGTGCAAGATTTCAGTCATCCCCTAGAGAATCACACCTACAAGCAGTCAAAAGAATCCTTAGATACCTCAAAGACACTTCTTCCTTAGGACTTTGGTATCCTAAAGATTCTACTCTTGATCTACATGCTTATTCCGATGCGGATTTTGGTGGATGCAAAGTGGATAGGAAAAGCACATCGGGAACATGCCAATTCTTAGGAAGTAGGCTCATTTCATGGTTTTCTAAGAAACAAAATAGCGTAGCTCAATCCACAACCGAGGCTGAATATATAGCTTCCGGCAGTTGCTGTGCTCAAGTGTTATGGATTAAGCAACAAATGAGAGACTATGGAATAGAAATGAACCAAGTTCCCATTAGGTGTGACAACACTAGTGCCATCAATCTTACAAAAAATCCTATCCAACACTCTAGAACCAATCACATTGAGATTAGACATCATTTTATACGAGATCATGTGCAAAAAGGGGACATAATTCTAGAGTATGTGGACACCTTGCACCAATTAGCTGATATCTTCACAAAACCCTTGGACAAGGAGAGATTTTGCACTCTTAGAGGTGAATTAGGCATAATGAATGCTCCTTGAAGTGATTTGATGTTGCATGAATGTCGTAAGTTGGTTTGATATGATTGCAAGAAAGAAACTTGGAGAATATCATTTACACTTGCAATTCATAACCTCAACTTGCCATGTTACTGTTCATGATCTTAGACTTTGAGGTTGAATTGTTGAATTATGTGTGCTTTGATTATGTTAAATTCTCTTCACTAGCCAAAAACCTACTTCTGATGTTTAAGACACCTTCAAAGTCATGTTCAGAGTTGTTTTGCATATTCTTGGCATTTTTCTGTAACTTTTCTGCAGTATTCTACATTTTTTCTGCAGTTTTCAAACTTCTTTCATGCATCTCAAGTAAAACACAATCAGATTTTGATTTTAAGATGATCAAAATGCATAAGTTTCATTGTTTTCAAATCATTTTTATGCATCATGCATGCGGCAAGTGGCTGAGGAGACAATCCTTCACCAATAGGATTGAATTCCCAGTCTGTTGGCCAAAATTCTGGGTGATGGGAGCAATCTGCCTAAAAGGGATCGATCCCTCTACAGTAGGGATCGATCCCCTCGTGACAGAATGGACCTCCCGCTTCTTTTAAACCGTCGGGCCCTCCTTCCCTTTCAAGCTATTCACTTTCTTTTTCACCTCTCTACCCCGTTCCCCATTTTCTCTCATCCAAACCTACTAGCTTTCACTCATTTCTACACCAAATCACTCCATTCTTTCACCAATCTTTCTCATTTTCTTCTCTTTTTCATTTCCCTTCCTCATTTCCTGACAAAATCTCTTTCTTTCTTCTTTTTCTTGTTCTTCCACACCATGGTTACTATTCACCCAACATTTCAATTGTAAGTTTTTCTAACATTTGTCATTAACTTTTTCTTGCATTTCTAGTTTCTTTTATCATGTCTTGCCTACCCATGTGCATATCTTGCATCAATTTCTTCTCCATCTAGGTTTTCAACTCCTTTGGCACTTGTATTTTTCTCAAGTTTATACTTAGACTATCTGTCATTTTTCATCCGAATTTCCTTGTTATAATTGTTCAATGCATCTTGGGTTGTGGCTCTCTGCTGTTGGTTAGATCACATCTCTCCCACACACTCATCCATAGTTCCTCAAACTTGTGCACACCACCTGTTTGATAAAAGTCCTCAACGAAATTTCCTATCTTTTTCCTTCTCCTTATGGCTCCTAAGCTTAAGCACACTGCTCAAAAACGCAAAACCAGTGCTTCCTCTTCCTTATCCTCCATACCAACCACCTTTAACCGCTGCTTTCGCCATGCTAATGAGAAAACCAAATTTCTAGCCGAATGTGCCAATATGCCCATTAAGCATTGGCGTCCTATTGATTTCGACTTCCTCGAGTCAATTCATTTTCCTTACCTCGCCAAGTTCAATGAATGGGGTTGGACCCAATTCCTCAAAATCAATACTTCGGTCCCAGTGAACATCATTCGAGCCTTCTTTTCCAACGCCGACATCATCTATGCTCCAAATAATGACTGTAAGGTTGTCGGGATTAAGTCTTATGTCATGGGCAAGCATATTGAACTCACCACGCAATCCCTCTCCCTTGCCTTTAGACTTCCTGAGGGCGGTAATATCTATGACCATATCAATGTCCCCTTAGCGTTTCCCGTTACCGATAATCGTGCAAGTGACCTTCCTGTCTTCGCACGCCTCCTCCATATCATCATCTCATGGAATCTCCGCCCTCTTGGCACCCGATATTCTCACCTTCGCAAACTTGATCGTTTTTGGCTTCATCATATTCATGAACCTAACGGCAACCCACCAGACCTCCTACACTTTATCCGTCATGATTGGGTGAAGATTGTTCGTGGCAAGGTCCACACCATTGTCTTCCCTAAGCCTCTCACCTACTACTTAATCTCTGAAGGCGTTGACTGTTCATGTGAAGTTGGCATACTTCCGGATGCCAACACCACAATCAATCTCACCACCCTCCATAACTTGGGATGGTATCTTCATCAAGTGGGTGACACCTTCGAATGGGTCAAGGGTCATGGTCAGCCTGCGTCTCCCGAACATGCTCCGGTGCCAAACGGCGAAGAAGGAGCGGATGCAACCGACGCACCTGCAGCAGCCACATCCTCTGCACCTTCCGGCTCCTCGTCAGCATCTCTTGACCAGATCATACATATGCTTCAAAACTTTCAGCATGACGTGGGTGAGCGACTTGATCACATCGAGGCCACCCAAGCTGCCTTGTTCGATGAAATTCAGGATGTTCGCATGCAACATGAGGACTTCGTTGAGCAATATCACAAGACCTTTCCAAGGCGTTGATCCTCCTTGTTGTGACATGTGTTCTAGTTGTTTTATGTTAATGCCTATGTTCATGACTTTGCTAGTTATGCTTTCTAGTTGTTTTATGTTAATGACTTTGTCTATGACTATGTTCATGACTTTGCTAGCTATGCCTTCTAGTTGTTTTATATGTTAATGACTATGTCATGTTCTGACATTCATTGTGCGTTCATGCCATTGGGTTGATCCTTGTTTCTCTTTATTTCATTACCACTGCTATTGCTTTTTCTACTTATCATTGGTATACCCTTATTGCTTTAAATTGACTTATCCCACTAACCATTTCCCCATGCTATTTGTTCTGTTTCTTCATTTGCTATGACAAAAAGGGGGAGAATTCATGTGGTAAACTTGTATTAAATTGAGGGGGAGCAAATATTAAATTGAGGGGGAGCAAATATTGAGGGGGAGTAATGTTTTTTCAAAAATTAACTAACCTCAATTTTCAAACACATAAGCAAATTTACCTTAAGTTTTGTCATATCAAAAAGGGGGAGATTGTTAGCTTTAAATTGACAAGTATTTTGAAAATGACAAAACTCAAGCAAGCTTAGAAATGATTTTTATACAAGTAAATTTGCTTTGAATGAACTCAATGATTGAAACTATTTTAACAAAGTATTGGATTGCGATTTCAATTGAAAAAGTCAGTAAATACTCTTAGAAAAGTGTTAGAAGATTTTGAACTGACTTAAAATCACAAAAGCCTTAAACTTTGCAGAAAATTAAGTGCAGGATGGTGTACTGGACAAAAGGGATCGATCACAAATTGGCAGAATGCTCTTGAGCCATCCGGGAAAAAAGTTGGAAAACATTCTGGAGAAAAGGGATCGATCCCTACTGTAGCAGGATCGATCCCTTTGCACGAGACCTGACAGTAACGACTAGTTTTTGAGGGTTTCAAAAGATTTGCATTAAATGCTTCACCAACTGTTCTATCCATTTGGTGGGTTATAAATAGAGGCATTTATGAAGTTTGAAGATAGAACAAGCACTCAAAATCCTCAAGCTTCAAGAAAGAAAAACAAGTCTAAAATTATTCATTGTGAAACTCCATTTGTGAGAGTTCTTTCTGTTCGTCACCCACTCACTGAAAATTCTGTTATTCAAAGGGGTGAGCTATCCTTGTAAGGTCTGATATTGTAGAGTGTGGGAATACTACAAGGGTAGAGGATTAGAAGGAGATTTCTAAAGTCTCAAGAGAAATTGTAAGAGGTCTTGCCACACCTTCAAGTGGCTTGTAAGCATTCTCAAGGAAGAGGTGAATCAAAACCTTGACAAGGAGTTCAAGGAGAGAGGACGTAGGCAAAAGATTGGCCGAACCTCTATAAAACTTGTGTTTGCTTCTCTTTCCCTTACTCTTATTTACTGCATTTATTTCATTATTGTTTATTTGACTTTGATTGTGCATTAAGAGTTAGGAAAATTAGAAATAACTAGAAAAACCAATTTATCCCCCTCTCGGTAGAGCCAACAAACATTATAATTGAACAATTAGTTAACTAGCTATACGGTTAGATTTAATTTAATTACTAATTATGTTGGTATTTAAAAGGCAAAATAAATGTAAAAAAATTCTTAAAAATTTAAAATTTTATTAAAAATATAATATAATTATTAAAAAAGCTAATAAAACAAAGTAAAAAAAAGAAATTCATTGAACTAAGAGTGTCTAAATTCCAATGGCCTAATGTTAACGCCAAAAAATACAATAACCCAATAAGTTATTACTAAGAGTATAAAGCCATTTATATAAATGTTTAATTATTTAGTGTGATTTATTTATAATTTGTTATTTATTTATATAGCTAATCCTTTTTGATTTTCACTTTCTTTTAGTTTTACTGTATAAATATATATATATTTGGCTCACTTAAAAAATAAATTTTTATATAATTATTAATATATAATTATATATTTTATAACAAATGTGAATATCATAAGAAATTAAAAAAAATAAATAATAATTGTCAAGTAATAAAAACATTAAAATGTACAAATTTATATTTATATAAATATTTTTTAAATTTTAACTTTAATTTAACATTTCTATTATATTTTTATTTAACTATATAAAATTAAATTAATTATTACATTCAAAATTATAAAAATATTTATAATTTATAAAATTTTATAATAATTTGGCTAAGTCCGCTAAGCTCACCCGATTGAAACTGAACCGAACTCGAAATCGGATTGAAACCGAAAATAGCCGAACCTGAAACCGAAAGCACCCAAAACCGAAAAAACCTGAAACCGAAAAAACCCGAGATCGAAAAAACCTGAACCCGAATATAACCGGGACCGAACTCGCCCGAACCGACTTGTTTGCCACCTCTAATAATAGTCCTTTTTTATTATGAATTATTATTTAATATGCTATCATAGAATTTTTTTTTGAAATTGTAGAAATACTTTCATTAACAAATGGTCCTTGTATCAGCAGTTACAATATGATAAAGAAAATCTGGAACTTCTTCTAACCAAATAATATTGCTCTTGTCTAACTCTAAACCTTTTTTTAGCTAAAATGTTGGCTACCTTGTTTTGACCCCTTCTTATGTGCTGGACTTGGCACTTTCTAAACAACAAAATTAAACTTTTAATTTCAGCAATAAAAGGACCCATTAGTCAACCAAACTGTTCTTTGTTTTTTTAATGATTGTTAGTGCGTCTCCCTCCAATATGATACTGCCAATCCCCAAATCCTTAGCAAAATCCGGAGCCCTCTTAGCCGCCAAAGCTTCAGCAATAAAAGAGTTCGTAACCCATGGTCTACTAGCCATCAGCGCACCCAAAACCATCCCATCTTGGTCTCGGACAACGACTCCGATGCCAGCATTTCTCTGTTGGGAATTAAGAGCCCCATCAAAATTTACCCTCAAGAAACCTAGAACTGGAGCCTGCCAACCAGAACATAAAACATTATTTCCCTCTGTGTGTCTTTGTTGAGCCTTGTTGTACTCCTCTTGATAATTCCTTGTAAAACAAACCGCAACAGATGCATCTTTCCTTTGCTCTCCATGGACTTCATTATTACGATCGCTCCATATAACTCAACCAGTTATCATGAATAATTGGAACTTCTCTAGAGTTAAAAGTCTTTGCCACATTTTTGAACCATATTGGTACCTCATCAGCTACATTTGACCAATCAAAACCGAGTTGTTGCCAGATTGTTTGAACCCAGGGGCAATCTCTCACTACATGTTGGCTGGTTTCTACTGCCCTCGTACACCTCATACACGTTGTATCCACCGGTACCTCTCCTGTGCAAGTTATGAAAACAGGCAAAACATTATGGATTAGTTTCCACATAAAAACCTTATTCTTCGTTGATACTGGTGTTGACCACACACGGTTCCACATTCCTCTATCTCTTTTTTGTTCCTCCTCAGCACTAGCACCATCCACCTGACTCTGAAACTCCCTGTGATACATTAGTTTATATCCACTTTTAACATTATACTCACCGTGCTATTGAAATGCCAGGCCAAAGTATCTGCGGTTCGAAATATGCTAAGGGGAATAGCCACGATTGCTATAGCCTCATCTAAAGTGAACCGAGCTTAGAGTTCTTCCCAATTCCAACCACCCCTACCTTGATCTATTAAACAGGCCACCTTTCCATTTACGTCCCACTGTCTGCTAGTAAATTAAGCCTTGAAAGTGTCATTGCAAGGAAGGCACCTATCCGTTCAGATGCTAACCGATTCTCCATCTCCTATTTTCCAGCGCAAACCTTTCTCTAGCAGGGATTTTGCAGGCCATATACTTCTGCACGTCATCGAAGGATAGCCTCCAAGCTGAGAGTTCATGAAATCACCCTCTGGAGAATATTTTGCTCTTAGAATTTTGTGAGCCAATGTATTTGTTCTAATGTTGAGACTCCATCCTTGCTTTGCAAGCATTGCCTTGCTAAAACAATTCATCACCTTAAAGCCTAGCCCATCCTTTTGTTTGCTGCTACATAAAGTTTTCCAAGAGACCCAATGTATACTCCTTTTATTTATGTCATTCCTCCACCAGTAGTTTCTTATCATAGAATTCATCTGGTCACAAATCCCTCTAGGCAGTAAGAAACATCTCATAAAATACGTGGGAATAATACACAGGATAAGTTGCTGTGGCTTGTCTAGCTGGAAGTTGTTATCTAGCTATTAGCTGTTAACCATTCTTTTAGCAGTTAGTTAATCATGTTTTCGTTGATCAGCTATTCACACCTTCCTCATGTATATATATACTTGATGAATCAATAAAACAGTAGTAGAAAATTTCATCTTCTCAAATTAATTCAATATGGTACCAGAGCCAACACGATTTTCTCTTCATTTTCTTTCTGTTTTCTAGTTATCCAAACAGGCATCTTTGACACGATGCGTCCAGAGGAGGCTCCCTCTTCTCCATACTTTCTTCATCCAAATGAAAGTCCAGCAAATGTTTTAGTTACTCCAGTATTGAATGGATCTAACTATGCTTCTTGGTTTCGTGCCATGAAAATGGCACTCCTCTCTAAAAATAAGTTTGGATTTGTTGATGGTTTGATTTCACCTCCAGCATCCACTGATTGTTCTCCGCTTGGTAGCGATGCAACACTATGGTTCTATCTTGGATCGTGCATTCTCTTTCTCCTTCCATCGCTCAAAGTGTCATATGGTTTGATGTGGCTGCTGAAGTATGGATCGATCTCAAGGATCGATTCTCTCAGGGTGATGCTTTCCGAATTGCAGCTTTACAAGGCGAGATTTCTTCATTTCAGCAACGTGATCTTTCTATTACTGATTACTATACAAATCTGAAAGTTCTTTGGGATTAGATGGCGAATCTGAGACCTCTACCCAACTGCACTTGTAATCCGAACTGCAAATGTGGCGCTCTAGATATTGCTAAGAAATATCAAGAAAATGATTGTGTGATCCGCTTCTTAATGGGGCTTAGTGATCAATTTTCTACAGTTAAATCTCAGATTATGTTGATGGATCCGATGCCTTCTATCAACAAAGTTTTTGCTCTTGTTGTTCAACAAGAAAGACAGATGCATCATGTACCAGTTCAACCACAATTTGATTCCTCTGTTTTTGCTAACAAAGTTGATACTCGAGGTATGAGTAGTTCTACAGCAAGGAGATTCAATTTTCCTACTAAGAGACCTGTTTGTTCTTTTTGCGGCTATCAAGGCCATACAGTTGAGAAATGTTATTGGAAACATGGATTTTCGCCTGGTTATAAGCCTCGAAGTAGAGCTGGTTCTGTCAATCCTGTGTCTACAAATTTGATTATTGGAGGTATCACTTCAACTGTTGATACTGTTGAATCCAAGATGAATGATGGTGATTCACCAGTTACTCTCACTCAAGATTAGTATACACGTTTAATTGCATTACTTCCATCAGCTAATATGGCCCAATCCAACTATTCTCATGTTAATGCTGTAGCTGATGTTACACAGATTCCAGGTATGAATTCATCACATTTTCGACAACCTTTTTCCTTTATTCTTGATACTGGTGCAACTGATCATATTTGTTGCTCCTTGACTTGCTTTACAACCTACAAACCAGTGCTGAATTCAGTTGTCAAACTACCTAATGGCCAACATGTTTCTGCTACACATGTTGGCATTGTTCAAGTATCTCATAATATCATTCTTTATAATGTTCTCTATGTTCCTCATTTTTCTTTTAACTTGATTTCAGTCAACAAATTGTCTAAATCTCTTCATTGTTTACTGATATTTCAACCTGAATTTTGTGTTATTCAGGATGTCAAGGCATGGAAGACGATTGGTATAGCTAAAAACAGTAATGGTCTTTATTGTTTACATAGTTCCTTTTCCTCTGATTCTATTTTTCCCCATGTTAATGCTTTAGTATCTCCTACCAGCTCTATCGATTTGTGGCATTATAGGCTTGGTCATGCTTCCAATCATAGAATAAGACTCTTGAGCAGTATTGATTCTTCAATTGTGGTACACAAACAACATTTATGTGAAGTTTGTCATTTTGCTAAACAGAAGAGAATGCCATTTCCAACAAGTTTTTCTATTTCTCGTTCTTGTTTTGATCTTATTCACATAGATATTTGGGGTCCTAATCATATTACCTCTTTGTATGGTCATTCTTATTTCTTAACAGTGGTAGATGATTATAGTAGACATACTTGGGTATATCTCATGAAACTTAAATCCGAAGCTAGGCAATTGGTTCAGAATTTCTGTTCTTTTGTTGAGACTCATTTCACATCTAAAATCAAGGTTATTAGAACTGATAATGGTCAAGAGTTTAATATGCCCTCTTTCTATTCTTCTAAAGGTATAATTCATCATACTTCCTGCGTTCAAACACCCCAACAAAACAGTGTGGTAGAAAGGAAACACCAACATATTCTCAATGTTGCTAGAGCATTGAGATTTCAAGCACACCTTCATGAAAAATTTTAGTCTGATTGCATATGTCATGCTATTTATTTAATCAATCGACTCCCATCTCCCATAATCCAGAACAAAACATCATTTGAACTTTTATATAACCAGCCTCATATTCTTTCTCATCTTAGAGTGTTTGGTTGTTTATGTTTTGCTTCTACTCTTGCTCATCCTAGAACTAAATTTCAACCGAGAGCTGTCAAATGCATCTTTCTAGGATTTGTCACTAGTACTAAAGGCTATAAACTTTACAATATTCAAACTGGTCAGGTTTTCTTGTCTAGAGATGTAATCTTTTATGAGCATGTTTTTCCTTTTGCTTCTCATTCTTTTCCTCCATCTTCTAATTTTGACTTGTCTCCTTCTTGTTCTGACACACAGCCTATACCTGTTCTGGATTCCAATTCTATTACACCTTCCTTTGATGATTCTTTCATCATATTAGATACTGCTAGTCAATCCTCCTCTCCACATTATGATCCTGCATTTGTTTCTTCCTCTGATAATCCTCTTTCAATACTAGATAATGCTTCTAGTAATTCTTCTCAGTCCCCATCTATTCTCGACTCCAATCCTCTTGATTCTTCTAGTCATTCTACCTCATCCTTAGTGCCATTAAGAAGGTCACATAGGCTTAGCAACCCTCCTCGATATCTTCAAGATTAGCACTGTAATTTAGTCAATGCTAATCAGAATTCCATCTTGCCTTCTGGATCACAGTATTCTCGTTGCAAATATCCTTTATCTTCTGTTCTTACCTATAAACATTGTTCTTCTTTCCATAAGACTTTTGCTCTTACCATTTCTTCAATCATTGAACCTAGTACATACAGCCAAGCAGCAACACAAGATTGTTGGCAACAGGCCATGAAGGCTGAATTGGATGCTTTGCAATTAAACAACACATGGATCTTGACAGAGTTGCCTCCTGATAAGAAAGCTATTGGTTGTAAGTGGGTTTATCGGGTTAAATATCGATCCAATGGCGATATAGAGAGGTTTAAGGCCAGACTTGTGGCTAAGGGCTTTACACAGCAACATGGGATTGATTATACTGATACGTTTTCCCCTGTTACAAAGATGTCCACCATTCGTACTTTATTAGCTGTTCAGCAGCTAAGAATTGGAAGCTTCATCAACTCGACATCAACAACGCTTTCTTACATGGTGACTTGTTTGAGGAGGTTTACATGGAGTTACCTCCAGGTTATTCTGATGCTAAACCAGGGCAAGTTTGCAAACTATCGAAGTCTCTCTATGGGCTTAAACAAGCCAGTTGACAATGGTACCAAAAACTCACTACTGCTTTACTTGCCAAGGGTTTTAACCAAGCTACTTCCGATCATTCCTTGTTTGTCCAAGTTACTGATTCTTCGTTCATTGCCTTGTTAATCTATGTTGATGATGTGATATTAGCAAGTGACAATGAGCAGCTTATTCTAGATATGAAGAATTACTTGGATTCTAATTTCAGAATAAAAGATCTTGGTACACTTAAATATTTCCTTGGTTTGGAGGTGGCACGGTCTCACAAAGGCATTAACCTCTCTCAAAGGAAATATGCATTGGATATATTACAAGATGCAGGCTTCATTGGGTGCAAACCTGCTTCCACACCCATGACAGCATCTTTGAAGCTTTCTCAAACTTCTGGACAGCCTCTGGATGATCCTTCCTCATATCGAAGACTCATTGGTCGACTTCTATATCTTACTTCTACCAGACCTGATTTATCTTACTCTGTTCAGCAGCTTTCTTAGTACATTGACACACCAACTTCCTCTCATCTTCAAGCTGTCCATCATATTCTCCGTTATATCAAGGGTACTGCCGGTCAGGGTTTGTTCTTCTCAGCCTCTTCCTCTTTACAGTTGAAGGCTTTTAGTGACTCTGACTAGGCTTCTTGTGTTGATACACGAAAATCCCTCACTAGATTTTGTGTTTTTCTTGGCGATTCTCTCATTTCTTGGAAGTCTAAAAAGCAAACCACCATTTCTAGATCTTCCTCAGAGGCTGAATATCGGGCACTTGCTTCTGTCACCTGTGAGATCCAGTGGCTGCTTTATCTCCTTCAGGATCTTCATATTCCCCATCCTTCTTCTGCCTTGTTATTTTGTGATAGCAAATCTGCTATTGCCATTGCTGAGAATCTTGTTTTCCATGAGTGTACCAAGCATATTGAAATCGACTGTCACCTTGTTCGCCAGAAGTTGCAAGCTGGGATCATCCGGTTGCTTCATGTTTCATCCTCCTCTCAGCTTGCAGACATCTTTACTAAAGCACACTCTGCAGCTAGCTTTCGATCTTTTCTCCCTAAGCTTAATCTTCACAACCTTTATGATCCAGCTTGAGGGGGGCTAATACAAAGTATAAGTTGATATGGCTTGTCTAGCTGGAAGTTGTTATCTAGTTGTTAGCTTTTAACCATTCTTTTAGTAGTTAGTTAATCATGTTTTCGTTGATCAGCTATTCACACGTTCCTCATGTATATATATATACTTGATGAATCAATAAAACAGTAGTAGAAAATTTCATCTTCTCAAATTAATTCAATAGGGAATAGCCTGTAGTACTGACGTAATTAGCACCTCCTTTCCCCCTTGCAATAACATCTTTGAATAGTATCCATTCATCTTTGTTGCCATCTGGTCCTTTAATTCTTTAAACACTCTATGCCTATTCCTGCCAAGTTGAATAGGTAGACCTAAGTACTTGTCCATATTCAATTCTGGCCGAATGCCAAACAAGTCTTGGATTTCCTTTCGTCTGTCCTCAGTCATATTACTGCTAAAAAATAGAGCTGATTTATTAAAATTTATCATCTGGCCTGAGCATTCTTCATATATCTATAGCAAGTCCCTCACCATCCTACTTTCATCTAAATTTGCTTTTGCAAATAAAATACTGTCATCGGCAAAAAAATAGATGATTTGCTCTAGAACCAGTTCGACTAGCTCTAACTCCTCTTAGCAGACCATTGCATTGGCAAGAATTCAACATAGTTGAAAGACCTTCTGTGCAAATAAAAAAAAGATAGGGCGAGAGAGGGTCTCCCTGATAAATCCCTCTCTCTTAATGAAAATGATCAGTGATAGTACCATTAACAATTATAGAATAAGAGACCAAAGTGACACATCTCATAATCAATGATATCCATAAAGAATGAAAACCCAAATTATCCATCATCGATTGTAGAAAAGCCTACTCGACTCGATTGTAAGCTTTACTCATATCTAACTTGAGTTTGAAAAAACCTTTTTTACTCGTTTTCTTTATTCTCAAAGCATGCAGTAATCCAAACGGCACTAAAACATTATCTGACATCAATCTATTTGGTACAAAGGCATTTTGTGATTCACTTATACAAACTGGGAGAATCATTTGAAGCCTATTAGCCAACACTTTTGATAAAATTTTGTAAATGACATTACAAAGGCTTGTAGGCCTAAATTGTGTGATTTTCCTAGGATCTTTGACTTTTGGTATAAGAACCACATGTGTATGGTTTATATCAGATAAATCTCTACTCCCATTCAAACACTCTAAGAAAAAAGTAACAACATCCCTTCCTATTACATGCCAATATTTTTGATAAAATAAAGCTGACATACTATCAGGACCTGGTGATTTGGTTAGGTGCATTTGTTTAAAAGCATCATGGATCTCCTCCGCTGTGAATTCCGCAAGTAGGAGTTGGTTCATCTCTTCTGATACTCGAGGTTCAACTACTGCAACTAAATCATCAAAATTTGATAAATTTTGAGATTGAAAAATAGATTTAAAATAGTCAGTGGCAATATTATAAACCTCCTCCTCCTCTCCTTTCCACATTCCATTGTGATCTTCCAAACCCTTGACTAGATTCCTCCTTTGGATAAATGCTTGGGCATGAAAGAATTTTGTATTTTGATCACCCTCACGCATCCAATTAACTTAAGCTCTCTGTAGCCAAAATAATTCCTCCTTTCAAACCACTTATTCAATTTAGTTTTGATTATATGCCACCTCTCCAAAGTTTCAGCCGTTGGATCCTATGCCTTCAAGAACTGCATTTGAGCCCATAATTGTTTTATATGATTCCTGAAGTTGCCAAAATATGACAAATGCCAATTATGCAATTGTCTACCAACCCTCTTCATCTTCATTGTCAACTCTACTTCTAGGTTTTTTTACCATTCATCCATAATTATCTCAACACATTGTTCCTCCTTAACCCGCATTGCTTCAAATTTGAATCTTTTCTTCGGCCTTTGTCTATTACGATAGGACTCTTTCTTGCTGGTTCGAACAAAAATGGGTGTATGATCCGAAATTGAGGCATTAAGGGGAACTACTTCATATTCTTCAAACATGTTTCTCCAAAGAATATTCCCCATCGCTCGATCAAGCCTCTCCCTGATGTGGTTTTCCACCTTTCTACTCCTCTCCCATGTATGCCATTCACTATTAAAACCAAGACCATCCATCATTCATTTAATGCTTGCCTAAACTTAGTCATTTGTTCCTCCCTCTGAGTGTTCCTTTCAGTCTTCTCATGGTGCCAAAGAATCTCATTAAAGTCTCCAAAAACACATCCAAGCACCTTATTTTGAGCTGCCAGCCTTCTCAATAATGACCAAGTGTTATGCCTCCTCCCTGTTTCTGGTTCACCATATATACTAGTAAATTGCCAAAAACAATTGTCCGTTTTAGCAATGACATTGACATCTACATGGTATTTTGACCGGCTACGGAGATCCACTTTAACCTCCTCCTTCCACAATAAACCTAAACCCCTTCTGGTACCTTCAGCATATACTCCCAAACAGCCATACATACCACATTTCCTTTTTATTCTTTCCATATTAGAAGTTAGTTACATACACGTATGTTGTCTCGTTTCTTCTGGAATGGATGAGCTGGATTTTTACTGATGTTTCCAGTCTTCCTATATAAACTCTGTACTTGGTATATTTGACTGATAAGCTGAATATACAACACACTTTTTTCTCCCAAATTTCCTTCTTACTTTTCTAATATGGTATCAGACGAATTTTTCCCGCCATTTTTTCCACCATTTTGATTTCAACCTCTCATGGCTCGCGGCAATCCCAACAAAGCTATTGCTACTCCCTCCATTTCCATGCCTCTGGAGGATTCTTCCAGTCCTTACTACCTTCATAATGGTGATCATCCTGGTCTTGTTTTGGTTGCTCGTCCCTTGATTGGATCTAACTACAATTCTTGGAGTCGTGCCATGTTGATGGCTCTTACCACCAAGAAGAAGATCTGTTTCGTCGATGGCAGCTTTCCTCGCCCTTCACCAGATGATCTTCTCTTTGGATCTTGGACTCGGTGCAATAGTATGGTTGTTTCTTGGCTTCTCAATTCTGTTTCTAAAGATATTGCTGATAGTCTCATCTATATTACTACAGCTTTTGAGATCTGGACTGATCTTAAGGAACGATTTCACCATGGAAATGGACCTCACATTTTTTAGATCAAGAAGCATCTCTCTACCTTCACTCAAGGTTCTCTTGATGTCACTTCTTATTACACTCAACTGAAGATTTCTTAGGATGAGCTCAAAGATTTTTAGCTGATTTCAGCCTGTTCTTGTGGAGGTTTATAGCCATGGCTGGCATTTCAACAACAAGAGCATGTTATGCAATTTTTAATGGGTCTCAATGAGTCTTTTGCCCAGATCCGTGCTCAGATTCTTTTGATGGAGCAACTGCCTTCTATGACTAAAGTCTTTGCTCTTGTTGTTCAAGAAGAACGCCAGCGTGCTATCGCTTATGGTTCTTCTACCGATGGTTTTTCTCTGACCTCTACACATATCGGCTCTGCACATGCTTCCACCTATGGCTCTAGAGCTAAGCGTGATAGACCTTTTTGTACTTACTGCCATACACAGGGTCATACCAAGGACCGATGCTTTCAGCTTCATGGCTATCCACCTGGATATAAGGTCAAGCCTAAGTCCACCTTCACCAAAGCTCAAGCTCATCAAACATCTGCTCAGCTCTCTGACTCCTCTGGCTCTCCACTTTCATCTCTTTCTACTAGTCAGTGTCATCAACTCCTTGCCGTGCTTAATACTCATTTACAACACAGTCCTCTTCCTACATCTACTTCAGATCCTTCGTTGACTACTTCTATTTCCAGTTTTAATGGTAACCTTTCTTTCTCTTGTTCTTCGAATATCACTTCTCTTCCTTCTAGTTCTTGGGTGCTCGATACTGGTGCTACACATCATGTCTGTTGCTCATCTACATTGTTTATTCATTCTTGGTCTGTCTCTAATTCCCACATTGTTCTACCCAATGGTCATTCCGTTTCTATTGCTAGTATTGGCTCTGTCACTATTTTTCCTGGTTTCACTCTTGATAATGTTCTGTTTGTTCCTACTTTTCATTTTAATCTCTTATCTATTAGTGCCCTTACTCAACAACTCAACTACTCTGTTAATTTCTTTTCCACTTACTGTGACATCCAGGACCGTACTCAAGCCAAGAAGATTGGGATGGGTAGACGAATTGGAAACCTCTATGTTTTGGACATACATAATCTTTTTCCTTGTTCCCTCAACACACAGTTTATATGTAATCCTGTTTGTTTTACTTCCAATGAACTATGGCATTATCACTTAGGCCATCCTTCTTTTGATAAACTTCATGTATTACCGGATTACTTACATATTAATAAAATTTCTGATTCTCTATTACCTTGTTCTGTTTGTCCTCTTGCTAAGCAACGCCGTTTACCATTTTTTTCTTCTAATAATATCTCTTCCTCACCTTTTGATTTAGTTCACCTTGATATCTGAGGGCCTTTCAATCCCATTTCTGTTGAAGGTTATAGGTATTTTCTCACCATTGTTGATGATTGTTCCTGTTATACCTGGGTTTACTTGTTACTTAACAAGTCTGATGTGTCTGTTGTATTTCCAGATTTTTACACTTTCATCCACAATCAATTTCACCTTTCTATTAAGTCTGTTTGATCTGATAATGCCTCTGAACTAGCCTTTACTGATTTTTTTCGTTCCAAAGGTATCCTTCCTTTTCACTCTTGTGTTAATAGACCCCAACAAAACTCTGTAGTTGAGCGTAAGCACCAACACATTCTCAATGTGGCTCGAGCACTCCATTTCCAATCTAACATCCCTTTGGTTTATTGGGGAGATTGTATTCTCACCTCTGTTTACTTAATCAATCGACTTCCTTCTCCTCTTCTTTCTAACAAAACACCTTTTGAATTGTTGTGGCATAAACCCCCTTCTTATAGTCATCTTTGAGCTTTTGGTTGCCTTTGTTATAGCTCAACCCTTCCTCGAACTCGTACAAAGTTTTCTCCTCGAGCTCTTCCTGCCATCTTACTTGGATATCCTCCTGGCTATAAAGGCTATAAGCTTCTTGACTTATCTACTTAAGCAGTGTTTATCTCTAGAGACGTGGTTTTCCATGAGAACATCTTTCCTTACAGAGTCTTCTCTTTTTTCCCATATTGTCTTACCTTCTACTATTACTTCTTGTGATCCTCCTCCCACCCCAATGACCATTAGTCCTTCTTCTTCCTCCTCTACTCCAACTCGTCCTGTTAGATAAACCAAACCTCCATCTTACCTTACTGATTATCACTGCTATTCCTCTTCTTTTCTCCCTGGTTCCACTGCTCATCCTTTGTCCAAAGTCCTTAGTTACCATAACCTTTCATCCTCTCATCGAGCCTTTGTTTGTTCAGTTTCTTCCCATACTGAACCCTCTTCCTATGCTCAGGCTGTCCTTATTCCAGAATGGCAACATGCCATGCAAGCTAAACTTCAGGCCCTTGAGACTAATGGTACCTGGTTTGTGGCCTCTTTACCTCGAGGCAAACATCCTGTCGGTTGTAAATGGGTGTATAAGCTGAAATATCGTGCCAATGGTTCTTTGGAAAGGCATAAGGCTCGTTTGGTGGCTAAGGGTTATACCCAACAAGAGGGAGTTGATTTTCTTGATACTTTTCTCCTGTGGCAAAGCTTACTACTGTTAAAGCCATTCTTGCTTTGGCTGCTGTGTATGGCTGGTCTCTCACACAACTTGACGTTAACAACGCCTTTCTCCACGATGATCTTGTTAGCTTTAAATTGCCATACATATTTTGAAATGACAAAAACTTAAGTGAGCTTTAATGTTTTAATTCATATTGTAAATTTGCCTTATCACACATGATTTTCTCAATACATTTTAAGTGATCATACCCAAACATTAAGACCATGATTTAATGATACATCCTTATTGGTCTTAATTCTTTATAAATGTTTTGAATACTTTAGAAAATCACTTAATGAATTTTTGGACAATGTTTTTATCAAAGAAAGTCATGAAAAACTCCCACAAAAGTGCCAATATGTTTTGGGTTGAATTAGGATCAAAGACCACATCATTTCTAACCCAAAAGTGCAGGAAAAACCCATTCTGGAGGAATGGGATCGATCCCCTAAGGAAAGGGATCGATCCCTTTTTGGCAGTGTGCCCCGGAAGGCCAAAATGAAGCATGGGATCGATCCCCTAAGGAAAGGGATCGATCCCTTTATGTCAGAAAGTCCCCAACGGCTATTTTCTGTGAGATACAACGGCTAGTTTCGGTTTTGGCTCCAACCAACGTCCACAAACCATCCAAGGGGCTATAAATAGAGGCTTAGAAGCTAAAGGAAGGAAGAGGAACAACCAAGCAACATCTTTCATCATCTTATTCATCTTCCTCAAGCCTCAACAACAAATCAAGAGCTACAAAGTCTTTATCTTCTATCATTCATCTATTTCTTGTATTGCTTAGCACACACTTTGTATAGGCTTTTACTTGTGCTTAATCTCTGTAATCACTTGCCTATCTAGAGGCCTTCTTTGATTACTTCTCTTGTAAACCAATTCATTCCTTGTAAAAGGGGAGGTTTCTCTTTAGCCTTGAAAAAGAGGGAGGTTTCTCTTTAGCCTTAGAAAAAGAGGGAGGTTTCTCTTTAGCCTTAGAAAAAGAGGGAGGTTACTCTTGAGCCTAGAAAAAGAGAGAGGTTTCTCTTGATCCTTGAAAAGAGGGAGTGTAACAAATTCAAGTATAGTGAATTTGGGGAAAATCCTTGGGAGCGTCTCAAGGTAGAGGACGTAGGCAAGGTAGCCGAACCTCTATAAATCGATTGTGTAAATCTCTCTCTCCTTACTCTTTATTTACTTGCACTTATATTGTGTTTATTTCATTGAACTTGAATTGCATGCTTGTCTAGCCTAGAGAACTTAGAAAATATCAATATAGGCTAGAGAATTTAGAGAAACCGAAAAACGAGCTTAAGATTAGATAAAAACCGATTCACCCCCCCTCTCGGTATCGCCTATAAGAGCCAACAATTGGTATCAGAGCTTGGGCTCGAGATTAATTTAGACTAACCTCTATCGAGCAAAACGATCATAAATGGCTCTAGGTGATGATTTTGAGACTAGCTCACAAACTTTAGAAGAATATTCATTTGATGAGCTTCAAGATGCATTTAATGAGCTAAGTGATGAATATAAATCAATGCATGCAAAATATAACAAAAAGTTAAATAAATTTAGAAAAGAGAATGAAATTTTGATCAATACAAATGTTGAGTTGGAGGAGAAAATAAAAGATCTAGGCTCAAAGAATGATGAACTCACCAAGGTGAAATTAGAGCTAGAAAAGAAATTAGAAGATATTAAAGATAAATTGGCAAATCCTAGCTCTTTGACTATTGAGGATGAAAAGGAAAAACCTAGCTCTAGTGAATGCAATAATCATTCTTATGATGATTTACAAGATGCTTTTGATGAGCTAGCTAGTGAATTTGAATGCATGAACTCAAAATACAAGAAAATGATCACAAAATTAAAAATGGAAAATGATGAGCTATTGAATGCTAAGTTAGCATTTCAAAAGAAATTAGAGGAAGCTAATCTAGAAATAAATGAGTTGAATGAAAAGAATACAAATTTGCATAACTCATTTTCTAGGTTCTATATGGGTCAACAAAAGCTAGATCATATGTTAGAGACCCAAAGAGCTTTCTTTGACAAAGATGGGTTAGGTTATAATGAAAAACAAAAAGAAACTCATCTGAGGAATTTCTTAGTGAGCAAAAATACTATGCATGATCTATCTCTTACATGCTCACTATGCAATAGAATAGGACACTCTTCACAAGCATGCACATATAGAAAAACCACATTTAGAGGAAGAGTTGTTAGAAAAATGTGGGTGCCAAAGCATGCAATAAATAATGATGAATTATGCTTGAAATGGATCCCAAAAGGATCTAAAATTGTAAATACTAACTCTCATGGACCCAAGAAAGTTTGGGTACCAAAGCATGCTTGAATTTGTGTGTTGTAGGAGTGTTAGAGCATGGAGATACAAGATACAATGAAGTTTGAATGCTCAACACATCCTCATGGAGTTTGCTTGTGCCAATGAGAAAAAGGAAGAGCTTGGAAATCCATCTTTGACAAATCACAACAATTCCTCAAAGGATGGCTCAAGGTGGATCCAACACATCAAGGCAAAGCATTCTCTAGCAAAGGAGTTTTGTAAGTTTAATTCTTTACTCCTTAAAACTTTATTTGATTATTTGTGCTTTGATAATGATTTGTGATGCATTGTGAGTTGAATGATAGAACAAAAGGTATGATAAATGATTAATGAGAAATTTGGTTGATGATTCTTGATGCATTGTGAGTTGTGATTGAGCAAAAAGCATGATTGTTGACTGTTTGATGGACAATTCTTGATGGATGAATGAAAGACATGATTTATGATTTTGAAATGATTTTTGGATTTCTGTAGTTTGAGCAAGTTTGATATGCTTAGATAATATATTTAGTTGCTCAAAAACTGATAAATGTGTCATACATGCAAAATACCATGTCATGAGCTTTAATGAAGAGTTTGCATGTTGGAAATTATGGCATGTTGTTCACATAATATATGCTTTGATGATATATGTGCTTAAAATCTATGTGAACAAGTTTGTTTTGACATATTTATGTAATCTAATGCATTGGTTTGGTCAAAATATGCTTAAATCTTAAAATGACCCCCTTTGAGGCCAAAAATACATTTTATTGTGTAAATTCTTCCAAAATTGCAAAATCTTTTGTAAAATGGTTTTTCATTCAGATTTTTCATTCATACAAGTCCAAAATCATGTTTTACAAATGTCTAAACCTTTACTTGGACTTAAATTACTCAAAAATGAAGTTTTGGCACCTCAAAGGTTGGATTTTCTGTCAAAAACTGCAGACACAGGATGAGGGATCGATCCCTTAGCAAGAAGGATCGATCCCCTTGAGCAGAATGCAGGAAATTTGCATTCTGGAATTAAGGGATCGATCCCCCTCCCAAAGGGATCGATCCCCCCAGGCCAAAATGGCTATTCTGCACTTTTTTAACCGAATTTGAGAAGGATTTTTCACTTTCTTGATATCTTCTTTCTTCTCAAGTTAAAATTCATTGTTTTAACTTCTTTTTGATGATCTTTAATGTATGAAAATTCATTTTTCATTGATATCATGCCTCAACTTCATCAATTAATATCATTTCCAACAAATGGTATCACTTTCAACAATCTATATCATTTTTCTTGAACTCACAAGTGCAAAATCAGTTTTCTCATTGAAAATGGTCATGAATTGCATAAATCTTGAAATAATCTTGAAATATACTTTAAATGAATACTTAAACATAATTTTGAGATCTATTTCAATGATTTATGGATATATTTGAGAATTTGATGAACTTGTGCATAATGAGTGTTTTTCATATCTTTTGTTCATCTTAGTCAAGCATGCTTATAGGATTATGTCTCTTGGCTTGACTTATCAATTCCACACTAGGTTTCATGATAATTTTACATCTAGTGGATTGATTTCAAATATAAATTCAACAATTGGTAATGGTCATTGGCCTATAATTTGTGATGGTAAATGGATCCTCAATGTTCAAATGCATGAAACTTTATCATCCTTGTACTTAAAGAACTAAGGTCTTAATGACAACACCAACATTCAAAGATAAATGCAAACTTGAACAAATTTAATATCCATGCATTTATTATTTGAATATTTCCTTGCTCATAATTAGTTAAGGACTTGAATTAGAAAATGAGCATAGGATTTGTGTGCTTGAAACCATGGAAGAAAATATGTTTGCTTGAATTCCTTGATGTTTTGAATCTTCCATATGGTATCAATTTGTGAATATGAATATGGATTAATCTTTTATGATTGTGTACATTTGATGATCTGTGTTGTGTTCTTGCATATTTAGAATGAGTATTTTCTTGACATGAACACACTACACATAGATATTGGATTCATGCAAAATGCCTAAGTTAACCATTAGTAACAATTGGTATTTAGATTGAAATAACAATTAGTATCATTGGAAACCATATTTTCAATAATTGGTAAGCCAAAACTAAATTACCAATTGGTTTGAGCTTTAAATTGACAATTCTTCTCATGCTTTTTAAGATTGAAATGACTAATAGAGAAGAATTCTCTTAGGATATTTTTGTATGAAACTCTTGTGTGCTAGAATTTGAAGTTAATTGCTATATGATTTAATTCTAGACACAATATTTCTTGAGAATGATTTATGAGCACATGCATATGATATGTTATATAATTTTAGCTCATAATCATGATGTATTACCATGCACCTTAGTCGGACCTTAGAGAACAATTGATATACTTAGGTGCTTGCTTAACTTCTTACCAATTGGAACCTTCTTGCAAAATTACTTATCAACAATTGGTATCCAAATTATTTATAAACAATTGGTATTGGATCATAAGTCATATTCATTGCATGAATATTTCATACTCTTTGAGAATATTGACTTATTTATTTGTGCTATAAGTCCCATGTACTAACATGTTTCTTGTTGGATGGAGCATTTTTATTTATTCTCACATAGCCATGATTTTAGGGGGAGCATATTTTTTATTATTTTTCCTTCTTTTTGCTATGACAAAAAGGGGGAGAGATAGAAAAAGGGAGAGATAGATATAGAGAGAGATATTAAGGGGGAGAAATAGTTTAAAAATTCATTTTCAAAACCCATGCTTATATTAAGGGGGAGCTTTATAAAATCCTGCTTTATTTGAGGGGGAGTATTTTATCAAAGAATTTTCAAAGCAAATTTACATTAAGTTTTGTCATATCAAAAAGGGGGAGATTGTTAGCTTTAAATTGCCATACATATTTTGAAATGACAAAAACTTAAGTGAGCTTTAATGTTTTAATTCATATTGTAAATTTGCCTTATCACACATGATTTTCTCAATACATTTTAAGTGATCATACCCAAACATTAAGACCATGATTTAATGATACATCCTTATTGGTCTTAATTCTTTATAAATGTTTTGAATACTTTAGAAAATCACTTAATGAATTTTTGGACAATGTTTTTATCAAAGAAAGTCATGAAAAACTCCCACAAAAGTGCCAATATGTTTTGGGTTGAATTAGGATCAAAGACCACATCATTTCTAACCCAAAAGTGCAGGAAAAACCCATTCTGGAGGAATGGGATCGATCCCCTAAGGAAAGGGATCGATCCCTTTTTGGCAGTGTGCCCCGGAAGGCCAAAATGAAGCATGGGATCGATCCCCTAAGGAAAGGGATCGATCCCTTTATGTCAGAAAGTCCCCAACGGCTATTTTCTGTGAGATACAACGGCTAGTTTCGGTTTTGGCTCCAACCAACGTCCACAAACCATCCAAGGGGCTATAAATAGAGGCTTAGAAGCTAAAGGAAGGAAGAGGAACAACCAAGCAACATCTTTCATCATCTTATTCATCTTCCTCAAGCCTCAACAACAAATCAAGAGCTACAAAGTCTTTATCTTCTATCATTCATCTATTTCTTGTATTGCTTAGCACACACTTTGTATAGGCTTTTACTTGTGCTTAATCTCTGTAATCACTTGCCTATCTAGAGGCCTTCTTTGATTACTTCTCTTGTAAACCAATTCATTCCTTGTAAAAGGGGAGGTTTCTCTTTAGCCTTGAAAAAGAGGGAGGTTTCTCTTTAGCCTTAGAAAAAGAGGGAGGTTTCTCTTTAGCCTTAGAAAAAGAGGGAGGTTACTCTTGAGCCTAGAAAAAGAGAGAGGTTTCTCTTGATCCTTGAAAAGAGGGAGTGTAACAAATTCAAGTATAGTGAATTTGGGGAAAATCCTTGGGAGCGTCTCAAGGTAGAGGACGTAGGCAAGGTAGCCGAACCTCTATAAATCGATTGTGTAAATCTCTCTCTCCTTACTCTTTATTTACTTGCACTTATATTGTGTTTATTTCATTGAACTTGAATTGCATGCTTGTCTAGCCTAGAGAACTTAGAAAATATCAATATAGGCTAGAGAATTTAGAGAAACCGAAAAACGAGCTTAAGATTAGATAAAAACCGATTCACCCCCCCTCTCGGTATCGCCTATAAGAGCCAACAGATCTCATGGAAGAAGTTTACATGTCTTTGCCACAGGGTTATCATCGTGAGGGGGAGCCATTACCTCCAAATCCTGTTTGTAGGCTTCACAAGTCACTTTCTGGATTGAAGCAGGCATCACGACAGTGGTTCTCAAAGTTCTCTAATGCCTTGATTAGTATTGGTTTTACTCAGTCCTTTGTTGATAGCTCCTTGTTTACTATATGCACTGGTAATACTTTCCTTGCTCTGTTAGTATATGTGGACGATATTGTCATAGCCTCTAATGATCAAAAGCAGGTAGCCGACCTTAAAGTTTTCTTGGATACTCAGTTCAAACTCAAAGACCTTGGTGTATTGAAGTACTTCTTGGGCATTGAAATGGCACGTTCCAGCAGAGGAATTTCTATCAGCCAGTGTCATTATGCCTTGCAAATTCTTTCAAATTCTGGCTATTTGGGATGCAAGCTCAGAAACACTCCCATGGATTCTAATATGAAGTTATCCCAAGATGAAGGTGATGATCTTGAAGATCCTACTCAATATCGAAGGATAATAGGGCGGTTACTTTATCTTACTATAACCAGACCAGACATTTCTTACTGTGTTAATAGATTAAGTCAGTATCTTGCTCATCTAAGACTCCCACATCTTCAAGCTACCTATCGAGTACTTGAATATATTAAAGGTACTATAGGCCAAGGTCTTTTCTTCTCTTCCAAGTCTGCCACTCAGCTAAAGGCTTTTGCATATTCAGATTGGGCTTCCTGTCCTGACAGTAGGCGTTCTATCAGTGGCTTTTGTGTATTCATTGGTGATTCTTTGATATCATGGAAATCAAAGAAGCAACAAACGGTCTCTAGATCTTCTGCAGAGGCTGAGTACAGGTCCATGGCTAATGCTACATGTGAAATAATGTGGTTTTTCTCTTTGTTTCAAGATCTGCGCATCAAGCATTAAGAACCAGCCTTGTTATTTTGTGACAACAGGCCACTATTCATATTTCAACCAATCCGATTTTTCATGAACGGACAAAACATATAGAAATAGATTGTCATTTGGTGCGTGAGAAAGTATTAAGTGGAAAGCTGAAAACCTTGCACATTTCTTCTTAGCACCAGCTTGCAAATTTGTTTACAAAAGCTCTGTTTCCTTCACAATTCAGGTTGCTACTTGGCAAGATGGGAGTATATAACATCCATTCTCCATCTTGAGGGGGAGTATTAGAAGTTTGTTACATACACGTATGTTGTCTCGTTTCTTCTGGAATGGATGAGCTAGATTTTTACTGATGTTTCCAGTCTTCCTATATATAGTTTGTACTTGGTAATTTGACTGATAAGCTGAATATACAACACCCTTTTTTCTCCCAAATTTCCTTCTTACTTTTCTGTTGGCTCTTATAGGCAATACCGAGAGGGGGGTGAATCGGTTTTTCACTAACCTTAGGTTCATTTTTCGGTTCCTCTAAATTCTCTAGCCTATATTGATATTTTCTTTGTTCTCTAGGCTACTCAATTATGCAATATAAATTCAACACAATAAACACAAATTTAATTGTAAATAAGTAAAGAGAGTAAGGATAGAGAAATGTACGTAAGTGATTTATAAAGGTTCGGCAACCTTGCCTACGTCCTCTACCTTGAGACGCTCCCATGGATTTTCCCCAAATTCACTATTCTTGAATTTGTGTTACACTCCCTCTTTTTGCAAGCTCAAGAGAAACCTCTCTCTTTTTCTAGGCTCAAGAGAAACCTCTTCTCTCTCTTTTTCTAGGCTAAAGAGAAACCTCCCTCTTTTTCTAAGGCTAAAGAGAAACCTCCCTCTTTTTTTTAGGCTAAAGAGAAACCTCCTCTTTTACAAGGAATTAGTTGGTTTACAAGTGGTGCAATCAAAGAAGGCCCCTAAGTAGGCAAATGATTACAGAAATTAGGCACAAAGAAAAGCCTATACAATATTTGTGCTAAGCAATACAAGAGATATGTGAATGATGAAAGATGAAGACTTTGTAGCTCTTGATTTGTTGTTGAGACTTGAGGATTTGAGGAAAATGAGTATTGGAGTTGATTGAGTAGTTCCCCTTACTTCCTTTAGCTTCTAAGCCTCTATTTATAGTCCCTTGGATGTATTCTAGCTGTTGGGTGGAGCCAAAACTTGAATATTACCATTGTCTCACAAAAACTAGCCGTTACAGGCTATTTTCGGGCAAAGGGATCGATCCCTTAACATAGGGGATCAATCCCAAGCTTCCAGGATGTTAAATCTGGGCTTGAGGATCATTCTGCCTTGAAGGGATCGATCCCTTCCCTTAAGGGATCGATCCCATGCCTCCAGAAAGCTATTTCCTGCACTTTTTGGGTTAGAAATGATGTGGTCTTTGATTCTAATTCAACCCAAAACATTTTGGCATTTTTGTGGGAGTTTTTCTTGACTTTCTCTGATGAAAACATGGTCCAAAAATTCATCAAGTGATTTTCTAAAATATTCAAAACATTTACAAAGTATTAAGACCAATAAGAGTATGCATCATTAAATCATGGTCTTAATGTTTGATATGATCACTTGAAATGTATTGAGAAAATCATGTGTGATAAGGCAAATTTACAATATGAATTAAAACATTAAAGCTTACTTAAGTTTTTGTCATTTCAAAATATATATGGCAATTTAAAGCTAACATTTTCTAATATTCCATTTTTTTACATGTAATTTGGTTTCACTGAAAAAAGTTACATGAGACCTTCACTCTTTACCAAATCACAGAGTGAGGTTAAGATAGTGGCACATATCCCATTTTATTTATGTATTTATTATTTTTTAAATATTTTTTAAAGGATACATGTCATCATCTTAATTGTATTTATGGAGTCTAAAAACTTCACTCACAATGTATTAGATAATAATTTATTAAAAAATGAAAAATGAAAATTATTATCTAATAAATAGCCAATAGAGTTTTTAGGTTTTACAAGCAAAGTTAATTTACACATATACATCAGGGAATATTTAAAAAAATAAACTAATTAAAAAATAAAGTAGGGCATGTGTTACTTGTTAACTTTGCTTGTAGAGTCTAAAACTTCACTATCAATAGAATGGATAAGGCTTAATAGCCAAATATGACCTCAGCGTTTGCCACAAAATGGAATTAAGTCTTCAACGTTTAAATGCATGAAAATCAGTCCTCAATGTTACAAAATAATTGAATTAAGGACATTTCCGTTAAATCCTTTAATTTCCGTTACCCCTACCAGTAATAAAACTTAACGGAAATTGAAGGATTTAACGGAAATGTCCTTAATTCAATTATTTTGTAACTTGAAGACTGATTTTTATGCATTTAAACGTTGAGGACTTAAGTCCATTTTGTGACAAACGTTGAGGTCATATTTGGCTATTAAGCCAATGGATAATAATTCAAAAAAGAAAACGAGACGTATCTTAGTTTTTAACTTATGACGTCAAAAAACTCTGATACCTATGTATTGGATAATAATACATATATTATTTTTTTAAAATAAATAAAAATACTTAAAATCTATTTGTCTTGTTTTTATATTCTAAATATACTGTGCTTCGCTTTATTTATTCAAAAATAGTTTTAATGAAATCACTGCTCTTTTTAATTATTTCAAATATTAATTACTTTCTCTGGCAAATATAGTTATCCATTGATAAAAAGACGTTGATAATTATGAGTGACTTTAGAGCATTTCTTAAGATTACTTTGTTAGGTAATGTATTAATTAATACATTAAAATTTATTAAATTAACTATCATCGGTTGTATTTAATATAAAATTACTTTTATAAAAAATAATTTAACTAACCTTAAAGAATGTTTTAAGGGTGTGTTTGGATGGAAAATTTTAAAATTTTGAAATATTTGAAAATGAAAACATTCTACAATTCATCAATTTAAAATAATAATATTTGTAATTATCTAGTTTAAATAAATATTTTTTAGAAAATAATTTTGAATATTAGAATTTGATGAAATAAAAAAATTATAAAAATAATTATATTATATATGAGAAAAGAATACAATATGGATGTTATTAGATTTGTAAAAAAATATATAGATATTATTAATAATATGAAAAAAAAACATATATTGTATTAAAATAAAATAATATATATTTTTATTTTTATATTTAATAGTGGTCATGTGCAATAAAGTAAGGGAAAATTTGGAATAATTTTGAAAAACCACCTATTTAGGTTGATTTTCAAGCAAATTCCCAATTGAAATTCCTCCCAAATTTTGAAATTCTTTAAAAATTTTTTGCTAAACAAAGAAATTGGATTTTTGGCTTTTCAATATCTTGATTGAAATGAATTTCTCTACCAAAATCTCTCATCCAAACACACCCTAAAATTAAAAATGGCAAAATAGACAAACTATCCTTGACATAAGATGACCTAATCCAACATGAGACGTGTCAGCACAATCTATATTGTTGTTGTAACAAGCTGTACTTGACGCAATTTTTATTAAAGTGTTGGGTTGAAATTTTTTGATTCATGGGTTGGCAGAGCTGGGCACAGTCTAATTTCTACTTTTCAATGTATTGCATAGGGGATCGATCTCCCATTTTGGCAGCAAGTAGCAATCACATTCCAACAAATCCAACAGCTTTATTTGCATTCAATGCATCAAGAATGAGTCCAAAAATTTCTCAATTATAAATTGGTGCGTCCAACACTGTTCACAAAGAAAGTGGTTACTTTGGGACATTGTGAAGAAAGTCTGAAAGTGAGAAACATCTTGAATGAATGCTCTCGAAAACTTCTTTGCATACTAACATACAGACTCTAGAACATCAATAGTGAGATCCGGAAGTGCACTAAGAAGAAGTATAAACATGGCCAAATAGGGAGTGATGATAATGTGACATTCCCGTCACTACACATTTACGTATAACTTTTTCCTTTCACATACAACTTGATTAGACTCGTCTGTCAATGTCATTCCTTCTTCTTCATCTTAATCTTGATATTTAATAGTTCATCATAGGGATTTTAATTTCAAGTAAAGCATAATAATGATATATATATATATATACATATCATTTCTTACCACAGGATCTTACACATCTTACATAACCTATAGTCCCCAACATTTTATAAACATTACTATACTGTAGCACTGTCTGATTTACATAATTATATAGGTATACCTTCAAGAAGTCTAGGAAGCGTGCCTTGAAGGAATACAGATCCAATAGGCTCTTCTATCTAGAGCGAGGGATCACTTCAAGTAGTCTGAAAATAGTTGTAAAGGAGTGAGTTTACGCTCAGTAAGAAATATATGTAAAAGAGCATATTATGCATCTATATGCAGTTTTCCTACTTGGCTCTATAATGTCATGAAAAATCATTACAAAGCATATATAGTATACTTCTTTCAAATAGCATAGGCAAACATACATCATCTACTTCTTTCAAATTATCATATATAAGAAATCCATATACTTACGAGTAATTCAGATACTTCATAAACTTTTACTTAACAGAGAGACTATTTGCATTTTAACAAAATTATGCACTGGATAAACAGGTGGCGTACCCCCGTAGGGGCCAGGAATGCTCCCCTAGCCAAATATATAACAGAGACAATTGGCCAAATGTCGGTGGGCCACGATGAACACTAGTCAGGTGATATCTGTGGCATTAAGGGCCGGACTAGAGCTCCTCAGCCATGTACATATACAGAAGTGCATAATCATTAAGTACTCATAGTCTCAAAACATTTGTCATATAGCTTTTGCAATGACAATCATACTTTTCTGAAATAAGCTTTAACACCTCTTTTTTTTCAAAGGAGCAGTCGACTGCTATTACATATCTTGCTTTATCGAAATTATTTTATTTTAAAAATTTTAATATTTCAAAATTCTGAAAATACATAGGGCAGTCGATTGGTCTCATATAGCAGTCGGCTGGTTTTGAAATAGAATGCTTTTCAAGAAAAAAGTAGTCGACTGGTCATATAGTAGTTGACTGTTTTCGCAAACAGAATGCTTCTGAAAACAGGACAATCGACTGGTCATAAAGGCAGTCGGCTAGTTTCTCAAATAGAATGCTTTTCAAGTAAATAGCAGTCGACTGGTCCATATAGTAGTTGACTGGTTTGAAACAGAATGCTTTTTGGAAAATAGCAGTCAACTGGCTTATATAGCAGTCGACTGGTTTGAGTCGATTTTCGAGAAATCTATGCTTTGGTTGTCTCTAGGCAGTCGGCTGCTAATTAAGGCAGTCTGCTGCTCCTAGTATTTTGGTAACTAGGAGTAAAACCCAAAATTTAAACTTCCACACATCAAATCAGCTTTTACTTCTCTCCAAAACAATTAAAAACATGCGGACATAGCCACCCTACGTCTGTTACATAAATTCCTTACCTCAAATACACCAAAACGCGTAATCGCTTGGTTACACCAATTCCTTTCCTTCACTTGTTCAAAACTGTAAACATCATCATAATTCCAAACTTTAACTTTCTTTTATTTTAATACCATAAGCATACTATACCAACATAATACGACTCCATACCATGGACATAATTGAATGAAATCACTTTATCTCTTACCTTTGTCAATAACCAAAATTGACAGAATTCTGATCTCCTCAAGGACTTTGTTTCAGCCTTTCATATTAAAGGTATAGCTTGAGCTAGTGACAAGGATCGTTTTTCGTTAAGTAAGCTTAATGATTCGCTGATAGAAGCTAGGTGTTTGTCAAGGTGAGTATGAATGGAAGCTTGGAGAAATTGAGGGAACAAGAAGGGGCAAGGAGGTTGCTGCCTACTTGGTGATGGCTGAAGGTGACTCATCAAGCTTCATTTAGTGCCTCTTTATCTCATAATCACCTCAGCCATTAACCCCTTTAACCTCTTGACAATTTGACCATTCACTTAATTGGTCTTCTTTCTTCCATTCATATTCCACATGTCATTTTAATTACCAAAATCTGATATTTATTTTACCATTATCCAATCATTCTCATAATATCAGAATTTATTCCTTAACCATTTGACCATTGACTATTCTATTGCTCTTATTCCACATGTGTCCCATATATCATTTACACTTTAAAATCTCATATTTACTTACTCATTTTAGTTTGAAATACTTTACAAATATGGGGAATTACACGAAATTGGGGATTTCACAAATAAATTATTGGAAGTTCAGACTGTTGAGAATGAAGGTGATTTTACATGGAGCAAAAATGAGAAGGAACCTGTCGAACAAGCCAAGTTTTCATACAAGGATATGCTAGCGGGTGGAAATGTCCTTGATTCCAACGATTAGGATGATTGGGCAGCCTCTAATGGGAAAGATGAAATGCAATTCGATGATGAAGTTTCGGATGATGAATGTGGAAACCATAAAACGGTTCCTAGAATTGTTTTCACCAAGGATGAGAAAAAAGATGATGAGAAAGCCATGGCGTACATCTATCATAGTCAAATTGCTTGGAAAATCTATTGGTTTCCAAACACTATCAAGCAGGATCAAACAACTTCGGCAATTATTTGGTCATTATAAGATAGTTGATCTAGGGTTTGACTATTTTCTTTTTAAGTTCGAAAGAAAGGAAGATTATGTACATCTCCTTGAAGGTGGTCCTTGGATTATAGGGAGTCAGTATCTTGCAGTGAAACACTGGACTCCAAATTTTACAAAAGATATCATTGTAAAGGTAGTTGCATGGATTCGTTTCCCTGGCTTGCCCATAGAATACTAAAATCATATAGCCCTATCAAAGATGGGATCATGTGTCGGAAGGGTAATTAAAATTGATAAAAACATAGAAGATGTCATTAAGGGAAAGTTTGCTAAACTATGTGTTGAAATTAATCTTCAGAAGGTAGTGGTCTCCACGATTTATGTTGGGAAGCATTATTAAAAGGTTGAGTTTGAAGGTTTACACTTAATATGCTTTTGATGTGGCAAGGTGGGGTACAAAGCTCAAAATTGTCCTCTGTTTGCTCATGAGCCAAACCAGAAACATTCGGAGGAAACAAGTGCAAGTGAAGCTAAGAACTACACTCATGAGGAAACTGGGTTTGGACCATAAATGATTGCTCAACAAAGAACCAAGAGGCCTCAATGTAGAGATGATACTAATAAAGGCAGGACAAAAAATCAGCTGGAGCAGGAGCAACAAATCAGTAATAGATTTGCCAACTTGGTAATAGAAAAGGAAATGGGAAATATGCATGCTGATTTCCAAGAAAGCTTCTCAGTGGGAAGGGAAACCTCTAGTAAGAAAATGGGTGCTTCTCATTAGGCTAAATCTAAGGAATTGGTTCAATCCAAAGAGGGAAGGAAAGTAAACTCTATGTAGTCCAATCAGTTACCGTGACATCCCTATCAGAATCTTCTCCTAAAATTTTGGAGTCTATTAATGGCTCAAGGTATACTTTCATAATAGGTTCATCTTTGAAAGCGATTGACAAATGTGATTAGAATGGGCTAAATAAGGAGAATGAGAGGCCCAAGGATGCTTTAAGGCTTAATGGGTCTGGGCAGCATAATAATGATGAATGGCCCAATAACAATTTATCTACTAATGGATTAGTGAAATTTAAAGAGTGTGAGAGGCCCAAAAAAGCTACACTAGTGATAGGACCATAAAGCTTCTAATTGACCCAAACTGTTCAGCCTATTTAAAAGCACCAAAAGCAATAATGCACGATAATGATACTAGATAGACTACATCAAAAGAGATAATTTTGCATGAAGTTGAGATTCCCCATGCATCTTCCATTTTGGATGAGTTTAATGGCTTTTTTGTTCTGTAAAACACTTTTTATAGGGGAGGTGGCGATGCTGAATGCTCTATAGAAGTTGCTTAGACCGTCGGTGGCCTATTTTCTCTTTATTCTTTCTTATGTCTATCTTATTCTGGAATTGTAAAGGGGCTAGAAATAGTGAATTTAAGAGACTCATCTTATAATATAAGAGAGTTTTCAAAGTTGAATTACTGATAATTGCTAAACTAAATATCAATTGGAGTGTGGCGGATAAAGCCATTCGTCGCTTACAATTCGACAATTCATTTTAAAGTAGAGGCCAATGGTTTTGCAGGGGGTATTTGGCTTCTCTAGAATTCTTTTTTTGGAGAGGTAGATGTCATCTAAATCTGTGAGCAATTCATTACTATTGTTGTTGTTCAGAATAACATTACATGGGTATTGTCAGCAATATATGCTTCTTGTCCCATCTAAAAGACACAGGTTATGGAGGTTTTTAGCCAATTTTGATGGTTTTGATAACTCTCCATGGCTTTTAATTGGAGATTTCAATCAAGTAGTTTCAATAGAAGAAAAACAAGGAAGTTCAAATGAAGTTTCTTCTAGAATGGAGCATTCAGTGATGTATTTTTCAGAAGGAATTTGGTGGATCTTGGCAACTCGTGTTGCAGGTTCACCTGGACAAATAATAGAAATGGGGAGGATTAATTAAAAAGCATCTCGATAGAGCTTTTTGTAATGGGGAATGGAGACTACTCTTTCTTGAAGCAAATGTTGCCAATCTTCCAAAAATTCACGGAGATCATAGTCTGGTACTCTCAAGATTTCAACAGGGTATGATTCAAAATCAAAGTCGTTGACCCTTTTGATTTGAAGTAGCATGGCAACTATATACTACTTTTAACGATTTAATTTGTTCCTTTCGGAGTGATGTAGAAAAGCTTCAACATAACTTGCAACACTTCTAACACGTTGTTAAGGAGTGGAACGTTAAGGTGTTTGGGAACATCTTTAAAAAGAAGAGGATTTTATTAGCCCGATTACATGGAGTTCAAAGACTGGAGCATAAGCAAATTCATTTTTATTTTGGTTAGAGAAGGATTTAAAGGCAGAGTACAATATAATGTTGTAGCAGGAATAGCTCACATGGTTATAGTGTTGACGGGTAAGGCTTGTAACACCCGATTTTCATACAATTTATCGATTAACTTTATCAATTTAATGTAGGGGTTAGGCTGTTCGGCGATGTCAATATCTTTCTTACTTATATCTTATCTCATATTGCATCATTCTAAATTTCATAAAATACAAATATCATCCATAAAAATATAACACTACTTTATAACATGAAATAAATTTATTTAGTTCATAAACTCTTTATACATATGGTTCAGTTTTCCAACTGCTAATACTTTACGGTGCTTATTAGTCTACTGCCCATGCTATATATAATGAGATAAGTACTATACTAAATATGTTTGAAATATATAAACAATACAATATACCTTCACTGAACTAGTAACCAGCCTCGAATAGAGGTGTTAGCATGGCCTATTTAAATATTAGCCAATGTGTTAATGGATTTATATTGGCACGACACTATTTTTTAATGGGCCGTGCTGGCACGGTCCATGAAATTTAAGAACATGGCCCAACACGGCATATGACCCATAGCACTAATGGGTTGTGTTGGGCCAAGCCCAATATTATTTTTCGTGCCTTATCGTGCCAAGCACGGCCCATTAATAAATTTTTACTTTTTTTATTATTTTTAAAGTTTTTTATTTATTAATTTAACTAACATACAAGATAAATAAAATAAAAAGATACATAATTCACTTTGGCAAAATACCTATATCCACAAGAAAACATAATAATATTTATTAAATAAAGATATTGAAATTTACAATCCTAAAAGGCAAAATGTCTATGTCCATGAGAAAACATAATAAAATCTACTTACTAAAGATAACAAAATTTATAATCCTAAAAAAAAGAGCAACACGATGAAAAAAACTCCACTTTGTGGGGTTTTGGAAGGGTCATTGTATATAACCAAAAAGCTTCCACTTTATATGGTCTAGGGATGGTCATTGTATATAGCATTCCTTCTGCATTAAGAGAGTATTTTGCCTTGAACCGGTGATCTCGAAGTCACAAAGGAACAATATTTACCATTGATCCAATGTTCTCCTTTGAAATTTACAATCCTAATATTTAAAAACACACACACACACATATATACACAAATACAAGACTATAAAACACAAAAGATTATTATTTTTTTCATTCTCTTCACTTGATTATTCACTTATATAATATGGTTTATCTAGTGCTCCAGCTTCTACATTTAACCAATCTTTAAATAAAATAATCTTTGATAATTTATTTTTTGATGAGTTTTTATTAGAAGTGTATTTAATAAAAAGTTATATATAAAATATGTGACATATCGTGCATTTTATATTCAAAATGAAAATATTATAAATTTATATATCAATAATTAAAATACTGAATAATTAATTTATTAAATATAATTTTATTTATATAGATGAGCCAATATGGCACGGCACATGGGCTTGCGTGCCGTACTATGCTAACTTGAGTGCTACGTGCTAGCATTGGCCCTTCATGGGTCGTGCCGTGCCAATCCACGTGCCTAAAAACCTTTAGCCCATCACGACACACATATGTATATCGTGTTTGGCCCAGCCTGCCCATTTAAGTATAGGTCGTGCCAAGCACGATCCATACCGTGTCGAATCGTGTTGTGCTATGGGCCGCCCAGCCCTTTTGACACCTCTAACCTCGAAGGAATACTGTATAGACCAAAAATTTGTGCTCCTTTTAACTGAGCAAAATGTCACTGTAGGTAATCTGGAAGAAAAGAGAGGGAGTGAGTTTACGCTCAACAAGGAAACAATTATAAAAAAATGGTACTATGCCACTATATGTAGTAAAAACATTTATTTAAAACATTTGCAATAAATTAAAAGCATTTATATCATGTAAAACATTTATTTAAAATAATGTCATTTCAATCATTAGTTTTTTCAAATTCAATTAAAACAATCATTAAAACTAACCTTTAAATTTACAATCAATCAATGCAGTAATCATTTCAACTTTAAATCACTCGGTGGAGAAAGCTAGCATCTAAGAATCACATGCCATAATCACTATAGGAAATAGCGTACTCGCGTACGGACCAGGTATCCATCCCTAAGCCATTCCTATTTAACACTTACAATGGCCATTGTGGGAAGAATCCATAGTGCTCACTAGTCATATGCCTACTGTGGATGCTACAGACTTGGCTAGGGTCTCGTAGCCATAATCACTCAATAGTTTGAATGATTATCATGGAGTAACAATCTCAAAACAATATTTTCATTTACATTAACAAAGAAATCATTTCAAGAAGCAATTATCTTCAGTTAATCCATAATAGTATAAATCAATAAACACTATATTTGAGGATAAATAATTCAATAAATATTTTCCATGAAAATTAATTGTCTTTCAATTTTCTTTATGCACATAAAAATATTTAAAATCACAGGCTAGCAAATTAAATAAATAAATTAAACATTTAAATAAAATAATAGCCAAATAAATCATGGTTTAAATTCATATAAATTTAAAATATATTTCTAAAATTTTGTTTAAAGAGGTTTAGGCCAACGGTTAAGTTTAGATTATTGAAATTTCGACAGTATAAATATTTTTAAATCTAACTTACTCGCGGCACAAAACCACATTTTCATTCTTTTCAAACCAGTCAATAATTCCCATATGCAAGCATAGCTTTTCCTACACTACTTTCACAATTGCTCCTTACCTTAATTACAGTGTAGGAAGAAAATCCAATAGCACCACGTCGCCACTTATTTATTTGAGATTGAAGCTGCAATATAACATTTTGAATAATTAAAACTCTTTGTTCAGATTTATAAAATTTTCTTTATTCCTCCTAAACTTTCATTTATTCGTTTAAACTGAAATAAAATAACAAGGAATTCCTATGAATTCCCATTTGGCCGAATATGGCCATCAACCCATGCATTTTTCTCTTTTCATTTTAGCTTCATACTTGATTCATATTTATCTTCTACACTTACTCTACATCCACAATCTATCAAAACTTCATTCTCATAAACAACCCTCAGCATGGCCGATTACACCTCCCTATGCCAAGGTCACGTTTTGGCCAATTTAAGTGCATGGCCAGGTTTATTACACTCCATGTTATTGTTCTCTACCATTCAAGCATTGTAATCACCTTGATTCCCCATGAACCACCCTTGGCCGAAAACTTCATGTGTCTCTACGCCTATTATTTTTAATTTTTTACTTCACGAATATTCTTTATTCATCTTTTACATCAATTTCACCATCTCCATGTACGAAAATCACGCCACCATCAGCATCTTCTCATCATGGCTGAATGGCCTCTACAAAACTAAGCTTATTATTTAACTTGTTTATGAACTTAGCTATCATTACCACGCTAAATGCTATTATTTTTCACTATCCATCCATTAAAATCAGCATCATCATCCTAAAATTCTCCATGGCCGAGCACTCCAATAGATTCTCTATCAAGTTTTACTTCAAACTAAAGCCACAAACATCATCTACTCGTCTCATACTCAAACACTAAGTAAAATCACATGAAACCATTTATTTTTATATATAGTAATTGATTCTGCCAGTAGCAAGACAGCTCACTTGGTTCGGTTTTAGGTTGAGAAAATGGGATGGTTTGGGAGCTCTTGAGATGGGGAGTAACTTTGGTGAAGAAAACTTGATGAGATAGTGAAGGAAAAAGGGTGTTTCACTGGGAAGAAATGGGATAAACTTAGAGCACAAATGGAGGAGATGGGCTACAGTTTCTGGCCGGCTATAGGAACAAAAAGAAGACACTATCTTGTCTTCATATATTGATACTTTATTCATTAAAAATCTGCCATATACTTAAATGACCAAAATGCCCTTTTAAGTTTTTAAAATTTACAATTTCTGCCACTGAACAGTGTTTTAATATTCCAGGTCAGATTTTATATTTTTATTTTTATTAAATTTTATTTATTTTGGGTCAATTTAAGTTAAATGTTGACTAATTTGACCATCTCTTTGAGAAAAGACTAAAATACCCTTGCACAATCCTATTATTTCCATTTCTTTCCTAATAATATTTATTATTTTTTTCCAGATTTTGTATTTTATTTTTATTATTTTTCATATATTCAGGTCAAACATGGTCAAAATTTGACTCTCAAGGTGGTTTGACTAGTCATGGGTAGTGAAATTACCAAACTACCCCTAAACGAAGGCTTTTTGCTTAATTTGCGTTGTTTTTAGCATTTTTGAGTAATTCAGTTCACGGGTTGGATCTATGTGAAACTTCTTTATGTGAGGATTCTCCTATGACACTTTATAGGTTCAAAGGCAATTTAGTTTGACTGTTATTTAGAAAAATTCTTTCGACCCATGGACGCAATCGTCATTTTTAAATTTCTTACATGTAAACCTAGGTATACTTAAATGGAAGAATTTTGAGAAGTGATCTTCTTACCAATTATGTATTTGGAGCCCATGATTCACAATTTGCCACTTCAGAGTCCATCTGAGCTACGATTTGTGTTGTGGGACCCACTTAGCAGGTTTACTGACTCCTACAAAAATATGAGAATTAATCTTTATAACTTAGCTTAATATATTAACTTAACACATTAAATAGAGAAATTAGGGATCTAACAGGGCCACTCTTGTTCAGTCATTCACTAGCACTATAGCCAATTACACAGCGTAAACTATGACGTTGCCTGCTACAATATCAAAGGAAATAGACAAATTAAATAAAGACTTCCTATGGGGTTTGACTAGTAGTCAAAAAATAGTTCCTTTGATAAAATGGGAGCAAGTATGTAAACCTAAGACTATTGGAGGGTTGGGATTCTGCAATCGAAAGACATGAATCTAGCTTTATTAGCTAAGCTTGGATGGAAGATGGAAATAGGTGATATCAGACTTTAGGCTAGAGTTTTACAAGCAAAAAACCTAAAGGGAACATCCTTCCTCAAAGCAAGGAATTATCGAGTTACTTCTCATAGTTGGAAAGGCATTATGTCTAGTAAGGGAGTGGTTGTAAAGGGGTATGCTCGGCTTGTTGGTAATGGGAGAAATACCTTGTTTTAGTATGATAGATGGGTTAGTGAGAGGCTATAGCTGAGTTGTGTATGGATCCAGCACATATAGACCATTTAGATTGGAAAGTCAGTGACTTAAAGCTTAGTAATGGGAATTGGGATTGGTTAAAATTAGATATGCTACCAAGGGAGGTAGCAGATCAGATTGCTATGTTACCACCTTTGTTAGATGAGAAGGATGAAACCTTCTGGGTAGCTTCGAACTCTGGAGAGTTCTCAGTTAAAATAGCCAATGGTATAATCTTGGGTGAAAATCAGGCTAATTTTCCTTGGAGTATGATCTGGAGTTTGGATTTATTACCAAGAGTCAAACACTTCCTTTGGCTTCTTGCACATGACTGTTTTGACTAAGCAAAATTTCTTTAAAAGAAAGCTATTGGATGATTCTTCTTGTTCAAGATGTGATTGTCACAAGGAGACTGCTCTACATATATTTTGAGATTACTTCACGTCAAGACAACTTTGGACCAAATGGTTTACTAGTTCGGAACTTCATCTTTTTAATAACCTATCACTAGCTGATTGTATTTTGTTTAATCATAATAAACAGGTTATTGCAATAAGTAGCTTCATGGATTGGGTATCCACGTTTGGAGTTATTTGCTAGCATATGTGGACTTGGCGCAACAAAAACCTCTTTGAATAAGGTTTCTCTTGGAAGATAGATGGTAACCATGAGATCTAAAGATTTATAGAAAACATATAGAGGATAAGTACCACAAATGCGTTTAACCAAGAGAAACAACTAAGAAATATTGTGTGGAGAAAACTTGCTATACCATTTATCAAGATCAACGTTGATGCTTCAGCAAAGTCGAACCCAAGATTAATTGTGGCAGGTGGGCTAGCATGAGACTCACAAAGGAACCGGTTATACGGCTCTATGAGGAGACTGGGATGGGGATCTATTACCAAAGTTTGAGTTACATGCAAGTACTCTAGATTATCGACAGCATGGGAACTTGGATATAGGAAAGTCATCATTGAATCGGATTCATTGCTTGAGAGCTGGCTTAGCCTTTGAAAAACAGGGATCCTTCACTTCAGCTATTGAGAGCTTGCAAGAAACTTTTGGGAAAGAATTGATCCTACTCTGTTCAACATCTGTTTTGAGAATCCAATATGTGTGCTGATTTTCTAGCCAATCAAACAAATACTTGCTCCTTAGATTCAGTTCACCTTTCTTAACCACCATTAAGGTTGGAGAAACTTTTGCATGATGATTCTGTTAGCTTGGGTCGTCATAGACATTGTTCAGTATAAGCAGGTTTACTGGTCTTATGTACTAAAAAAAGGTTGCAAAGTGCATTGAAGGCTTCAAGAGCTTTAATTCTCAAATTGGTATTAACTTTTTTTATTGTCTCTTATTATTCTAAATTTAGCAAACATATAACCTTAAAGAAGTCATTTACTCATTTAAGTTTGTAAAACTCAACCCACCATATTGTAGAATTGTCAAATGGGTCATGCTTAGCTGACATGACTTATTTAAATATTAATCCATGTATTAATGGATCATTCTAAGCCAACACTATTGTTTAAAGGGCCGTGCTAGCATGATCTATGATGTCACAGTTCGTAATATAGTTTTCTATACCATTTACACCTTACTTATTATCGGTTGGGCTGTTTGTAGTGCCTTCACTAATAATTTAATTTAAGATTTATGATTATTTTCATAGTTAATCCCAGGAACTATTTCTTTCCATTTACTATAAACAAATATATACACCACAAATTTTTCCGAAATTTATTTTCCATTCGATTTACATCCTAAGTCTAAATACATATAGCAAAAGTACTGTACATATAAGTCTAAACGTATAAATATAAACCGCATACACCTCTACGAAAATCCCAAGCTTGCCTGAGGGATACCAAAATAAGATTCCTCTCGCTCGTAGCCGAGAGATCACTGAAAATAATTTGGAAGGAGAAGGAGGGGGAGTGAGCTAATGCCCAGTAAGTGAATTTTATACAAGAACTCATACTATGTATCCTATATGCAAAAATCGAAATTATACTTTTCATATAAAAGTGTGGAGTATATAAATTAGGCATGATGTAGGGAATCAATACTATAATCGGTTAGATAACCAGGCTGAGTATAGGAGAATGCTTTGAGCACCTCACGTGTCCCGACATCTAAATTTGACTATAGGGATTTCATTTGAAATTAAATAGTTCAGTAAATGTGCATAATTCAGTAAACAATAACAAACAACTTTTAGCAGTAACTTCAGATATTTAAGAAAACAATATAAATCATTTCTCCGCAAAATGTATAAAAATCATTTTCAATGACAGTAACAAAACTTAAAAAGCATATCCAGTAATTATAAAAGATTTTATATCCAAAAATCCATAGCATATATATTTTTCCTGGGAGTGCTCGGGATGTCCAAGAATTTGCCATCTCAGATAAAATAGAGGAGACAAGGCATCACCCAATAGACTTATGCAGGGGGACATATGGCCATAGTCTAAGGTCGTTTGCAGATGAACACGGGCCAAGAGTCACCTGAGGACACTGAATGATGAGATCAGGATCACTTAGCTACAGTAACAGTAACACTAACAGTAAAGTGCATGTGCTCGTAAGCAGCTATGGGGCCAACAGTCTCAAAATAATATGTAAAACAGTTCATAGCAATTTATGGAGATAAACTTAATAACATGTATCTTCAGTTAGTCCATAAATGCATACTCTGAAAATATAAGTAGTTAAAAAAATAAAATATTCATAAAATATTCATAATGTAATATCCAGTTCTAAAAATATTCTATTTATCTGTAAATTAGTTATAAAAACATGCCAGTATCCTCATGTACGTAAAATTCGATAACATAAATTTTTAAATATTAATTTTCAATGTCCAGTGAAAATATTGAATTTTAATAAATAGGAGGAAATTAACTTAATAAATCATTCATTTATAATATTCAAGGATATTAAAAGATAATTTCATAAAATTACTAGAATTTTCGGTAGTATAACGGTTGTTTTTAACCTAGCCTTCCTGCAGAGAAAACACAGTATATATGTAGACACCCTATTTTGTCCGAGATCTTAATTTGTAAAAATGATTAGGTTAGAATTAAATTAGGATTTTTTAGGTTTAGAATTAGCATTAATTAGGAAATTAAAATAGGATTTAGGAATAATAAAAAAAAAGATAAGAAAAGAAAATAAAATTAATTTTAAGATAGGATAATTAGATTTTTTGGGATAATTATTAGAATTTATTAATAGGAGAGTTATTTTTAGATTAATATTAAATTTGATAGGGTTAGATTAGGATTAACATGAGAATAAAATAGATAAAATATGAGATAATTAATATAGTTGTATTAAAACTCTAAAAAGTTTTTTACTATAAAAAGGGATTAAACCTCAGGATTTGAGTCATTAACAATCAAGCATCTCAACTTCTGATTTTTGCTCTTGGAGCGAGGCCTACTGTGTTCCATCACCACTTTGCGCCACCTTCTTATTCCACCTTGCTGCAACCATCATCAGCATCGTCAGAACCATCAACTTCAACTTCATCCTTTGTTCAAACTGAACCACACCATTCCTTACTTCGCTACGATTTTGGCTGCCTGCAGTATCAAAACAGAAAGCCATTGTTACCCGCCTATGGTACTACTTGCAGAGGTTTTGTCCGCAACTTGTGTTGCCGATCGTTGTACCATTGCCCAAGTGCTTCCGCCTGTCGCATATACACTGCTGCACCACTTTGCCGTCGCTTCCATAACCGACTGCTACTGCCTGCCCTGTTGCTTTTTCTGTTGATTATCCTTATATCTCTGCTACACTGTGTTCGCTACTTCATCTGCTGTCCAGCATCCTTCTCCATCGCCCTATTCATTAATCCCGATCTACTATTGCATCACTACCCAGCCTCGTCTCCTTTACTGTTGGTCACTACATTTGCTGCATTCTTGTTTCGAGCATCATCGCCATTAGTCCACTTCAATAGTGGAACAAAACAGAGCTAAGAAGAAGATTAACCCTTTGTATTAGGTTTGGATATTATTTGCTTTATAATTGATTAATATAAGTTGATGACATGAAAGTTAATTAATTAATAAACTAGTTAATAATATATTTAATATTGTAAGTAATTTAGTACATTACCAACAACTGGTTGGCGTGAGTGGCTAGCAGCTCTCGTCCCTTAAGCAAGGCCAGGGTTCGAATCCTGACTTGTGTATGGAGTGCCAATGTTGGGAGGGCGACTGTCTAACCACGTTTTGCTTCTCCCGACTCCGGATTAGTCACCGAAGGTGGATACCGGGGGGTTTTCGACCAAAAAAATTTAGTACATTAATTGCATGATATATTTTGTGTATAGTTTCTATAATGTGACTTAAGAAATGGTGTGATTTAGTATAAGGTATAAGGATTAGTATTTAGATTCTTAGAGTAATAATAATAATAATAATAATAATAATAATAATAATAATAATAATAATAATAATAATAAGAATAATAATAATAATAATAATAATAATAATAATAATAATAATAATAATGGCGAAGTCAGTTTAGGACTATAATTAATTTAAAACTTATAAGATAAAAATAAAATTATATAAATAAAATTATTCCGACGATGGAATTCTAAAGGGACTGCACTAGAGTAGTACTTTTAGACCTCTTGAGGTGAGGAGAGTCATTTTAAGTCTCACCAGATTGATGGAAGATTTGAGAGGATATTTTCAATATTTAATAGTTCATCAAAAAGAATAAACTAAAATTGAAATTAATAAATTCAAATTAAAATCATTAAAAAGATAGAATAAAAATAAGATAAATAAATGGAAACTAAATAATAAGCATTTTAGATAAATGCAGATTAATCCGATGATGGAATTTAAAAGGAAATTGTGCTTGAGTAGTTTGCTTTAAAATTCCTAGGTGAGGAGATTTCTTCTAAGGTCTGACTAGCTTGATGGAAGGTCTAGAGGAAATTTTCAATTTAAATAATTCATATATATTTAAGAGATATAAAATAAAATAATAATTATAGGATAAACAATTACAAATTATAGAAAAAATAAAAAATAGAAAAATAGAAAAATAACAAATAATTTATATAAATTGGGATATGAGTCAAAAATAGGTATTTCATAATATATTTAAATCATCCGACGAAAGAGCCTCTTCAAGCAAGGCAATTGATCCTACTTGAATACTCTTGAGGTGAGAAGAGCTTTTAAGTTGTCCAACCAGCTTTATGGAGGAGACTTAGAAGATTTTTCAATATTTAATCATATCAAAATTAAAGTGAACAAATATAGGCAAAATTATGATAACTTTAGACTATTTGGTATCATTCTAAGATAGGCATTGTGGGAGTGCTAATCCTTCCCCACACGTAATCGTACTCCCGAACATTAGATTCTTTGAACTTAGACCAAGCCTTATCTTTAGACAATAATAGGTGACCAATCACACCTTAGGTTTGAATGGTTGGTGGCGACTCATTGAATTTAAGTCTAGCGGGTTAGGTTTCAAGACTTGACACGTTACAACAGCTTGGTTACTCCATTGGGGACACTTAGAGAGTCAGGCCATTAAATAGTTTAAGTTGATCAAATTTGGCCTAAAAGCTTGAAATTTCATAAAGTATTAAATGCCCACACACTTTACTTGCATGAGCATGCATTAGCTCTTGTCCCGAGCTTGTCATTTTTAAGAGGGAGTATAGTACCTTTGCCTTCTTGAGGTGGTAGCCTCCACACAGGCTAGTAAAATGCTCCTACTCAAATTCAACCTTTCCGCTTGTAGCCTATAATAGGTGAGGATTGGGTGCCTTACTAGTCCTGTGTAGATGATAGTGAAGAGCAATTTGGGAACCTTTAGAACTATAACTTCCCCAAACCTTGCATGTAATGAAACATAAGGCTTAACCTTAGAGTGGAACCATGCTAGATTGAGCAGTAGACATAAACCCTAGATAGGAAAAAGAAGAAACAATTTTTACTCCCTTTTTTCAGGCATTTGTTTTTACAATAGAAGTTTTCAAAAAAAAGAGAGCTTTTCTTTCCATTTTTTTTAAAAAAAAAAGGAATAAAAAAATGAAATTGCTTAAGTCATGCATAATAGTGTTTGATTTTGCATCACATAACATGTCATTCACATAAGTTTGCACTTGTCTTATCATGAGAATGAACATACTTTTAACTAATAGGAGAAATTGCTAGATTTTAGTGCATCCCATTTAGTACATTCATATGTGTATTCATTTTTGTGTATAAACATAGCATCACATTGAAAATAATTTCAAATTAATTGTGGCACAAGGTATCAAAATTACATCCATTAGATGGTCCACCCTCCACAAATATCATACAAGGTATCAAGCATGCATAATGGAAGAGGATCAAAATAGTAGAATAGAGAAGTTGGAAAGGCACAATGCAGAGATGAAGGGGCAATTGAGTGAAATTACTCAGTTGATAAAAGCCATGATTAAAGGAAAGGAGAAGATGGTTAATCAAGATGAGTGTGTCCAAGAGACTCAACAAAGCATGCGAGATAACCTTGATTTCGTCCTCGAAGGAAGTACTGCCAAAGCTCCAACACCTCTACAGAAACAGGTTCAAAACCTAGTCGAAGTGCCAAATTTATATGATCCCAAGGAGTTAGAAAGTTAAGACATAAGGAGAAAGATAGTGATACTAAAGCCCAACTAAGCCTGATAGAGGAAAGGCTAAGTGTCGTAGAAGGAGTTGACTATTTTGGACCGATTGATGCTGAAAGGTTGTGCTTGGTTCCTGGTGTGGTGCTTCCGCCAAAATTCAAGATACCCGAATTTGAAAAGTTTAATTGAACTTCATGCCTAAAAGACTATATTACCATGTACTGTAGAAAGATGGTAGCATATGCGTGGGATGACAAACTACTAATTCATGTTTTTTAAGATAGCTTGACTGGGTCAGCCGCCAAATGGTATAACCAACTGGAAAGGAGCCGAGTTACCTCTTGGTCTGAGTTGTCCAAAGTTTTCATAGCTTAATATAGACATGTCTCCGATGTAGCTCCTGATCGCTTATCTCTTCAATGTATGGAAAAGAAGAAAGATGAGAGCTTTAAAGAATATACCCACGATGGAGAGACGTCGCATCACAAGTTCAACTCTCTTGACTGAGAAGGAAATCACCATGTTCTTTTTAAATACTCTCAAGGCTCCCTACTATGAGCGTATACTTAGCAATGTGACCAAGAATTTTGCAGACATGGTGTTAACGGGTGAACCTATTGAAAATGCCTTTTAGACTGATAAGATTGAAGCATCTACGAATGATAGTAAGAGGAATGGGTTTTCGAAGAAGAAGGAAGAAGATGCATAAGCTGTCTCTAATAACTCACGTCGCTCTTATACCCCTTCTTCACCTTCAGTGAATTACGCTTATTCTCAACCCTACCCACAAACTCATCATCAAAATGCTTTCCAACCCATTTCACATTCACAAGCCCTTACTTTTTCACCTAATGACCAAAAGAATACTCGAGCTGGCTGAAATGTCACCATAGACCCTATATCGATGACATCCGCAGAGTTGTTCCCACAACTGATAAGGGGTCACCTTATTGCCCCTATTTATGTAATGCCATTGAAGCCTTCCTACCCAAAGTGGTATGATCTTAATGCAAAGTGTGCTTATCATAATGATAATGTTGGTCACTCTATTGAAAAGGAAGGTCCAAGCACTTGTCAACGCTAAAATTTTGAGTTTTGGGGCAAAAAATAACCCATATGTGAATGATAATCCTTTGCCAGATCACACAAGGGGTAGCGGTTAATGCTATGGAAGAAAGTGGACGATATTGATTGATTCACCTAATTTGAAGATAATGGTCGTTTCTTTGTCTCTAATTTTATTCATTTTAGGACATTTCAGTTTTTTAGGTAATATAGGAGTGCCTAAGCCCAAAAGGCATTAAGAATTCTTTTATGTATTGGGCCAGTTTTCATTTATTTTCATTCCAATAAAGGATTAGTATGATTCATTTTTCTCAGTTCCTCATTCCAATCTTGTTCTTTCATGTAAAACACCAATACACATATTCTTAAAAATATACATTGTTACCAAGCTTAAAAGTATCTAAATAATGATCATGATAATGATGATGGCAGTGAGTATAAATTTCAATTCTGAAAGAGCTGCTTTGGTTGGTTGAATGGATTTTTAGTTTGTCAAGATTGTTCAGCAAGAAGAGAATAGAAGATATTTGTCTAAAATCTTCAACTATAGAATGTTACAAGTAAAGGTGAATCTCTACATGAAATTCTAATGAGTTTGTCTTTATTCAATAAATGACCTTTAATGAGAGTACTTGTATTGAGATGAGAAATGACCTTCCTTCACTACCTTTCAAGCGTGAGTAAAATTATCCATTGATTACCCCTTTTGAGCCTATTATACTCTTTTTGATATAACCTACCGAGAATCACCCTCCACACTAGGGGGTAAAGAGAATAGAAGATGAAAGATCAGTAGGGCAAAGTAAAAATATCAAAGGCGGCAAAGAAAAAAAACCCTTTTGTGGAAAAAAATGAAAAAGAAAAAAGAATGAGAAGGAAAGAGGGTTTGAATCAAGAAAGTGCAAAACCCTAGTCACATTCGAATAAAAGGAGAGAAAAAGCAAATTAGAATGGGGCAAAAGGCAAAATGCCTAAATGATTCATGAAAAATGATTCTTGGTTTGATAAACCCTAAAACACTTATTTTGGACCTATATTATCCTTTTTTTCATAAACCCTCACCTGAGCTTATATTACATGCCTTAAAAGTCCATTTTGATCAGATATGGGTACTCCCATTGAAGAATCATGTGTTGAATAAAGCCATACTTACACTATAAGATGATGATCCTTTGGATGGAATTAGAAGAAGCAGATCAAGATAAACAAAAAGATCTAGTCTAGATGGAAGTAATGGGATTCCAAAAATTGTCTTGATCCATGTGAGCATTAAATTGGGTGAAGAAATATCTACTGTTGAGGCATGAATTGGAATCATGAACAGACAAAAGAAATTTCATGAAAAAGAAAAAAAAAGAAAGAAAAAAAAGAAAAAGGAGGAAAAGAAAAAAAAAAGAAAAAGAAAAAATGAAAGGAGGATTCAGATTGAAAACCCAAAAAGGACGGTTTGGATCAATGGAGTGCATCTAAGTTGAAAACCTAAAAAGGCGGCTTAGATACTAGAAAAACTAGATGTCTATGATACTGGGCCAAGAGGATATTTTGATAAACTCAACATGATCAGATAAATGGACCTTTGAAGGGCATTTTATATTTATTGATCAGAATTGTTTAAATTGTTGTTATTTGGATACTATTACCTAAAACTTAATCCTAAAAATTCTTGCTTTTCATTCAAGCCTATTTTTCTTTTAAGCCTAACAATTTCTTGTTAAATCTTTCCAACTCGGTAGGGAGGCTTGACAATGCTGTGAACATCGTTGGACAACAGAGGCCTAAGCGGCTGGCGTGAAGACAAGAGGCGTTGCTGGTTAGCAAGGAAGATTGGTTTGTGTGTAGTGATGTTTGCAACAGGACTTGGCACGGCAATGGAAAAGAGTGCTGGACAGAGTTTGGTTGCTTTTAATTTCTTCAATTTGCTATTTTCTTTTTTTATTGTGCATGATTAAAAATCTATAAGTTCAAAAGTAGTTCATAGTTTATAGTTTAATAATCATTTATTAGTTTAGTATTATAATAGATTAATTTATTAGGTTAGCTTGATTTATTAGTTTTAAAAATTTTTATTTTATCTTCATTAATTAAATTTTACCTTTTAATTTTTTATTCATTTTAAATTTAATTTTTTTTACTTGCAATTAAATTTTCATACTCTCCAATTTATTTTCTAATTTTAGTTTAAGTTTTATTTTAAATATTTTAGTAGTTAATTAACTTCAAAAAAGTGTTCATTTGCTTGAATAAATTTAAGATGAATCATTTTAGTATTTAATTAAATCAATCTAACTAATTCTTGTGGGACGATAATTCCATACTTACCTCCGTATTACTTGAAGACCATGTATACTTGCACGTAGATACCATTTAGGGTCAATAATAATTATTAAAATTTATTAATAGGAGAGTTATTATTAGATTAATATTAAATTTGATAGAGTTAGATTATGATTAACATGAGAATAAAATAGATAAAATATGAGATAATTAATAGAATAAGTATAGTTGTATAAAAACTCTAAAAAATTTTTTACTATAAAAAGAGATTAAACCTTGTGATTTGATTCATTAACAATCAAGCATCTCAGCTTCTGATTTATGCTCTTGGAGCCGAGGCCTACTGTGTTCCATTACCACCTTGAGCCGCCTTTTTATTCCACCTTGCTGCAACCAGCTCCGTCAGAACCATCAACTTCAACTTCATCCTTTGTTCAAACCGAACCACACCATTCCTTACTTCGCTACGGTTTTGGCTGCCTGCTGCCTCAAAACAGAAAGCCATTGTTACCTGCCTGTGCTACTGCTTGCAGAGGTTTTGTCCGCAACTTGTGTTGTCGATCGTTGTACCATTGCCCAAGTGCTTTCGCCTGTTGCTAATACACTGCTGCACCACTTTGCCATTGCTTCAACAACCGACTGCTACCGCTTGCCCTGCTGCTTTTTCTGTTGATTATCCTTATATCTCTGCTACACTATGTTCGCTACTTCAGTTGCTGTCCAGCATCCTTCTCCATCGCCTTGTTCATCAATCCTAGTCTGCCACTACTGCATCACTACCCACCCTCGTCACCTTTATTGTTGGTCACTACATTTGCTGCATTCTTGTTTCGAGTATCATCATCATCAGTCCACTTCAATAGTGGAACGAAACAGAGGTAAGAAGAAGCTTGACCCTTTGTATTAGGTTTGTATATTATTTGCTTTATAATTGATTAATATAAGTTGATGACATGAAAGTTAATTAATTAATATGAAAGTTAATTAATTAATAAACTAGTTAATAATATATTTAATATTGTAAGTAATTTAGCACATTAATTGCATGATATATTTTGAGTGTATAGTTTCTATAATGTGACTTAAGAAATGGCGTGATTTAGTATAGCGTATAAGGATTAGTATTTAGATTCTTAGAGTAATAATAATAATAATAATAATAATAATAATAATAATAATAATAATAATGGTGAAGTCAGTTTAGGATTATAATTAATTTAAAACTTATAAGATAAAAATAAAATTATATAAATAAAATTAAAATAAAAGATAAATGGAGGATGAATTATTCCGACAAAGGAATTCTAAAAGGATTGCGTTGGAGTAGTATTTTTAAACCTCTTGAGGTGAGGAAAGTCCTTTTAAGTCTCACTAGCTTGATGGAAGATTTGAGAGGATATTTTCAATATTTAATAATTCATCGTAAAGAATAAAATAAAATTGAAATTTATAAATTCAAATTAAAATCATTAAAAGGATAGAATAAAAATAAGATAAATAAATGGAAACTAAATAATAAGCATTTAGGATAAATGTGGATTAATTCGATGATGGAATTTAAAAGGGAATTGCGCTTGAATAGTTTTCTTTAAAATTCCTAGGTGAGGAGATTTCTTCTAAGGTTTGACCAGCTTGATGGAAGGTCTAAAGGAAATTTTCAATATTAAATAAATCATATTTATTTAAGAGATATAAAATAAAAGAATAATTATAGGATAAAAAAATTACAAATTATAGAAAAAATAAAAAATAGAAAAATAACAAATAATTTATATAAATTGGGATATGAGTAAAAAATAGGTATTTCATAATATATTTAAATCATCTGACGACGAAGCCTATTCAAGAAAGGCGATTGGTCCTACTTGAATACTTTTGAGGTGAAAAGAACTTTTAAGTTGTCCAACCAGCTTGATGAAGAAGACTTAGAAGATTTTTCAATATTTAATCATATTGAAATTAAAGCAAACAAAAATAGGCAAAATTATGATAACTTTAGACTATTTGGTACCATTTAAAGATGGGCGTTGTGGGGGTGCTAATCCTTTCCCACACGTAACCGTACTCCCGAACCTTAGATTCTTTGAACGTAGATCAAGCCTTATTTTTAGACAAGAATAGGTGACCAATCACACTGTAAGTTTGAATGGTTTGTGGTGACTCATTGAATTTAAGTATAGCGGGTTAGGTTACAGGACTTGACATGTTACGACAATATAAAACCAGCAACAGTTCCCCTTTCAACACCAATTTCAACATTCCAAATTCAAAAGATGTACATTTTATTGAAACATGCACCATAGTATCCCTACGTCTTCTACACTCATCCCTTACCTCTTAATTCGTTGTGTTTTTACTCTTCAGCACCAGTGTACTTATTTGACTTTCGAGCTGCAGTACACCATACAAACATTGTCAAATCATCACTTTCCAATTATAAAGAATTATTAACTCTCCATAAGCTATCACATTGTATATAGTCACTTCCATTTCAGGCTCTTTTACATCGGTGCTAACACTGCAACTTTATCTATACAAATCCGATTTCAGGTTCGATTTCGCCAACAATCTCCTAATAATTTGTAGATTATTTTATGACCTTAAATGTATTAAATTGAGCACAATTTCCTCCTCCCCTTCACCATGGCCAAATGCTCCTAAGCTCCCTACACATGTATTTTCTTCAAATTCAACACAATGTCATGTTCCATGATGTCTCTGTACTATTTCTACATTATTTCCCCATCAAATTACACCATTCTCATGCACAAGGGAGCTCGGCCAAAACCCTAAGGAAGTGTTCTTTCTAGTTCCAAGTTGATTCAAGCTTAAACATTCATCTAAACATGATAAACACCTTGTAGAAATCATGAAAACCATGAAAAATCCAACATTTCCTTACCTTTCTCACTTGGCCGAATTCTTCAAGAACCCTTACCCCTTTATTTGGGCTGCTTTAGATGATGATTTTGGTTTAGAAAGATAGAGGAAGTTGAGGAGAACAACTTTGGTGAAAGAAGTTTTCAGTTTTATCGACTTTTCGGTATAGTTTTCTAGGCTTTCTCTCTCTACACAAGGTTTGGCTAGGAGTAGAAATGAAGCTGCTGGTTGCTACCGAAATTGTTGGAGAAGAAGCTGGAAATTTCACTTAAAAATGATATCTTATGGTAAAAATTCTATTTTGCCATTATGTTTAAGTATTCCTCCAATATTGCCCTTTTTTGTTCAACTTTGTTTAAACAATTAGTCTATTCTCCAAAATATTTTATTTCACCAAGAAATATATATTTATCTTGATATAACTCTTGGTTAAGCTTTTATCGAAGTTTGAATTATTGTTGTGAAATTACTAAAATACCCCTAATCATAATATCGTGTAAATTTCTATTTTTACGTAGATTTAATTCCATCAGTCCCCATGGCCTAGAACCTTATTTTATGAGAAATTTTCCATCATAGATCGTGGGTCCAAATTCAACTCGGTTTGATCGTTATTTACGAAAATTCTATTGACATGTGGACTTAATCGTAATTTCATAATTTGTTTGCATGCTTATCAAAAATGCATAAACAAACTAGTTTAGGGTTAAACTTCTTACCTTATCCATATTTAGCTCCAAATATCATGTCCTCCAAGTCTTACCTGCTCCGGAACACCGTAAGTCCTGTGAGGCCCACCATTCGATATCCTTTATTCTTGTAAGATATAGGTCATTTAGATAATAATATTATATCTATAAATGTGTACGAATGGTAGATGTATGAATATCACATGTGAAGATTAAGAGCATGGCTTGGCATAGCAACGATCCGTAACTTCATGGGTCATGTTGAGCTAGACATAACTCCATTTTTTGTGCCAAGTCGTGCCAAGCGCAACAAGGGATATAATTCAGCACCTTATAAACAGGTACCCAACATTACTTGACCTGATTAAGTAAGATTAGAATATCTAATAATTGGCTTTGAGTAGTAACTTTACTATCCATCATGAGTTTGATTAGAGTTCAAGTAATGATCTTAGGGTACCAAATTACTCAAACCCGATTATAAATAATAATTTTTAAATATTATATATATTTTAATTTATAAATTATTTATTATTAATAATTTTGACTTAATAAACATGTATTTAGCTGGTTTAGATAGTTAACGAGTATTTTTCATATTATATGGATAAAACTTGACTAGTAAAAATAAAAAAATTTTAGATATTTAATCAAATTTTAAATATTTTAAAGTATTATAAAATTCAAATTTAAGTACCTCAAAATTAATAAGTTTTTGTTGTGTTTACATTTTTAACAGCCAAATCAGCTCTTAAGAAATACTGTTGGAGAGTGGAGTTTTTAAAATTGGTATAAATCTCATGTGATGTAAGATAAATGGTTATTGACTTGGCAATCTTTAAAATAATATATCATGCTCTACGGTCTACATCGAGGATTGAGCTTTCAAATTTCAAAATGTTAAAAGGTTGATACGTATCTGTATTATTAGATATATTTATGAAAAGTTTATAATTAAATATAGATCTTTGAATTTTTTTTTATTCTCTTTTTAAATAAGAACAAAATTGTATAAAAATTCTACGGAATTTTATATATTAAAAAAATTAAAAATAATATAAATATGATAAAATAATCAAAGCAGGCAGTGGGTGTCATTACAATAGACACAAATCCAGTAAGGCCAGGCCAACGCTTGTTTATTTTTTATTTTATTTTTCACTAACACTAAACACTAAACACAATCAATCAATTGACAGCAATTTTCAACTTAACTAAACTAAATTAAATAAAAACAAAATTACTACCATTATTAAATTGAAGTCAGAGGAATGATTGAAATTGCGTTTCGTTGCGGTAGCTTAATAATAATGAAAAATATATAACTTATGAATGTGATGATATTTAAATACTACTTTCATTGATATAAAAAAAATACTACTTTCATTAATTTAAAAATAAAAAATTAATTATAATATTCAAAATATTTGAACATTTACACAAGTGGATAACAATGATGCAAGGATATCAAACTAATTTATTAATTAATAGTTGATGATTTTATTTTTTTCAAAAAATCTATTAATAACTTACTAATAAAACATATATGGATCACCAAAAATGCTTTCACCCTAAATGCAAAAAACTATCAATTCAATATTCAATAAATTGCTTCTTTGAGCTTTCAAATGATTGATATAACTACCAACTCAAAAGATAAAGAACTTTTAAAATATTATTGTAAAAAACAAATTGTAAAACTCTAAGGAAGAAGATCACAATCATATCTATCAATTGTTTGAAAAAACTTAAAATAAAAAAGATATTGATTAATATGTTATTTAATCAATTGATAAATAAAATTGATGTTTGATATGTTTTTAAGTTAAGAAAAATCAAGTTAAATCGATTTAAGTGAAGCATTTATAGCATAATCAAGTGCTTGTTATAACGTATTAAGTTCTAAAAACTTAATAGTTAAATACAAAAATTATGAAATCGTTATCAATTATTGTAACTTAAGTGTGATTAATCACCTATTCAAACTAAATACAATGATTAGCTTACATTTCAAAGTTAAGATTAGGGAATACGGTTATGTGTGAAGAAGGTATTAACACTCTCACAACGCCTATCCTAAAATGATACCTAATTAATATTGTTTTATCTTCAAAATAGTTTTGATTAAATGATCTATTCTATTTTAAAATTCAAGAGTTTAAATATTGAAAAATTTCTAAGAAATTTTCCATCATTTTGGTAGAATTCTTTAAAAATTTATTATCACTTTAAAAGTATCCAAAAAACCTCACTCGACTTTCTTAGAAAGGTTTCATCGTCAGATTCATTAAATCTCTTATGAAAAATTTCTAATTTTCTTACGTAATTTTATTTTATTTCTTATCATATCTTATATAATTATTTCTTATATTCTATCTAATTATATTTTTAAATTTGATTTATTTTAATTTTTGAAAACAAATTTTGATTTTTAACATTGAAGACTTCTTTTAAGTCTTCCATTATTCTAACAAGACTTAAAGAAAAACTTCTTATCTAAAAATTTCCAAAATATTAGCTATTTGTGTTAGTTGAATTCTATCATTGTCATTGAAATAATCTTCATTTGTTCTCAATTTCTTATTAATTTATTACTATATTTTTAAAAAAATAAATGTGAATTATTAATATTGAAAAATTTTTTTAAATTATTCTTCGTTTTGATGAAATTTGAAAATAATATTTTATTTAAAAAATTTTAAAATATCAATTATTCATAACACTTCGAAATTTCGTTTTCGAAATAATAACAAACGGATCAGGTACTTAGTGTGTGCTCACGCGGATCCTAGCCAAGTCGAATGCGGGTTGATGGCTTCTAAACTCCAAACGGTGCCGTTTTAATTGCCCTACAAAAAGGTCCAAAATCAACCCTTCGTTTATCATTTAGCTTTTATTTCTCCCTCAAGTGGACTGAGTCTCTGCCTTTTTTCTAGCTTTAGGAAACTTGGATATCAAAAAATTCAATCAATTGATGAAAATTTCAAAAAGTCGTTGGTATATTCAAATTCCTGCATCCAGCCACCGTGTTCCACCATCGACCATTGCCAAAAAATCACAAAAAATTTTTAAAAAATTCTCCTTAATTTACTCAACACTTTTCCCAAACCAAATCCTTCAAAACTTTATAAAGAAGCCTAGATCTAAATTTGAAGTCCTAAAGCACTCACTGCCTATCCCAAAACTTTGAACCTAAAAGATCCTCATACTTGATCTTTACTTAGAGGTATCAAATGGCTTGGGCAACCCATAACACAACATAATTTGGTACGATATGGATTGTATTTGGCACAATTCGTATATAAATAAACGGGCTAAGCTATGCACGATATATATATATATATATATATGAGTGTCATGCCGAGCCCGAGGTTCTTTGGCACCTAGATCGGCACAACATGATCCTTGAAGGGGCTAGCATGTGGCACGCAGACTAGCGCGACACGGCATGGCACATAAGCCCAAGTGCCATGTCTTATTGATCCATTTATAGAAATAAAATTATATTTAATAAATCTAATTATGAAATATTTGAATTATTGATACATAAATTTGTGATATTTTCATTTTGAGTACAAAATGTATTATATGTCACATTTTATATACATAATTTTTTATTAAATACGTTATTAAAAATACTCATCAAAAAATAAATTATTAAAGATTATTTTACTTAAAAATTGATTAGATGAAGAAACCTGAGCACAAGACAAATCACGTTATGCAAGTGAATCATCATTTGAAGAGAATGAAAAATAAAATAATAGTATTTTGTATCTTATAGTTAGGTGTGTAAACGAACAGAACATTCGACGAATTGTTCGTGAATATGTTCGGTTTCTGTTTATTTATGTTCGTTTATTATTTTTGACGAACGTTCACGAACAAAGGCATTGTTCGTTTGCTTATATTCGCGAACGAGCTCGTTTAATGTTTGTTTAAAACTTATTCGTTTAATGAATCATTTAGTGTTCATTTACTGTTTGATAATAATAAATTTTTAAGTTACATATTTACTTATACATTATTTTAATATGTAATTATTAAAATTACATATTTGTGTAGGATTTTTTAGTTTGACATCATATATATTAGGGTGAATACAATTTGTTTGTGTAAATTTTTTTGTTTAGTGTTCACGAACATGTATTTGTGAACATGTTCATTTAATATTCACGAACACATGTTCATGAACATGTTCGTTAATGTTCATGAACAAGCTTAACGAGCATAAACACGAACACGAACATTGTTAAAAAATAAATGAACAAATACGAACATAATAACATTCGTTTATGTTCGGTTCGTTTACACCTGTACTTATAGTCTTTTATTTTTGTTTGTATGTGTTTTTTTAAATATTAGGTTTGCAAATTTCGATATTTTTATTTAGTGGATTTAATTATATTTCCCGATGCATATAGGCATTTTGCTAAAGTAAATTATGTGTATGTTTGTTTTATTTTTATTTGTCTTTTTTGTTATTTAAATTAATAAATAAAATACTTTAAGATAATCGAAAATCTAAAAATTTATTAATATACCATTCTTGGCACGATACGACAAGAAAAAATAGTGTCGTGCTTGGTGGAACACAATCTATCAGTGTTATGGGCCATGTTTTATGTTGAACCATTCATTAATTTTTATGGACCGTATCAACATAACCCATTAAAAATAGAGTTGTGTCAGTACTATCTATTATATTTAATGGGCTGGGCAACCCAACACGACTCAAATTTGACACTAGTATGTTTACTCTTTGTATGCTTGTTTGTTTTATGAATTTTTTTTTTTTGGTTACGTATGGAAATTGTTGATTGATGACTTGGCTGTTGTGCTGGGTTTGTTTTTTCTAAGTTTATGGTTTCTTTGTATTTGGCTCGGGTTTACTGTGATCATTGCTTCTCTTTGGGTTGATGATGAAAGTATTCTAAAACCTAAAATGGTTGATTTCTCTCAACTATTGGTTATGGTTTTTCTTTAATTTGAGTTCCTTTTTCTGTGTTTTTTAATATTGCTCTCTGGTTCCTATCATATAGATTTAAGGACGAAAATTTTTGTGAGGTTTATTTAAAAGCTAAAGATAGCAGATCTGATTCGGTTTTGATTCCCTTAAATTGCATTCAAAACTTCCAAAAGATTCTTGATTGAGTTTATTCAACATTAATTGCATGATTATGGCTGTTTTTTTTTATCTCTTTTTTTTATTACATTTTTTTAATCTTTTGCTTGAGTCCCAATTCAATAAATTTCTTTTTATTATTTTTATTTATGGAATTTAGTGATAAAATAGTAGTAAATGAAGCTTGAAAATAGGAAAATAAATAAAGACAAAAAAAATGAAACCAATGACTTATATAGGGATTGATTGGGATCGTTTCTTATTTTTTGTTTAATGTTTTCTGTTTTTAAAAATTTTGTTTTGTTTTGTTTTATTTTTAAATTCTGAAAATAGGAAACACGTTTAGTGAATATTGTTATGTATTGAAAACAAATATATAAATTGATTTAGATATAATAATTCAATTCACAAAATAACATTTTGAAAATATATTTATTACAGAAAATTATGTGCACAATATTAAATAAAATTATTTTATACTATTTAATACTAATATGAAACAATATTTTGAATATTAATTTTTATTAGATAATAATTGAGATTAATGAAATTCTAAATTTTATATATTAACTAATAATATGAATTAATAAATTATAAATTACATTTAATAATTAATTTATTTAATTTAATTGTAATACTATTAAATTATCAAATAATATATATTCAACTAATTAATTGTCACGTTCTGAATTTAGACATTTTCTGTACATTTTTCACTAATTTCACAAGATAACGGTTAGACTGTCTGTAGTGCCTTTCGTTTCACTTGTATAAAATATATATATATATAAAGTGTGAGAACCGGTTATTTTGTACTATACATGTACAATTTGTAACAGTCTACAGTACAATAAATAACATATTTTATACATAATCTACGGTTGAGCTGTCTGTGATGTCTTTAACACTTGATCATTAACAGTAATAAATGATAAACATTTATTTATTTAATAGATTCGGAATATAAATTTTTTTCAATATTCCGTACACTTTACATCCCCTGTTCCTATTTTACAATAAAGTAGTACTGTATACATGTCTCTGAATATATAAGAGAAGTGACGGTACCTTTAAAATTTAACGCACTTTACCCCAACGTGCTTACTCGCAGCTCTATTTATCTGAGGAAGGTCTCAAATAATCCTTGCAACAATCTGAGGAGTTGAAAGATAAAGGGGTGAGGGAACCACGTGCTCAGTAAAAGAGTCATATGTTGCTTGATACAATGAAATCTATATACTGGAAAATATTTATTTTTCCATAAATCTAAATGGAATAAATCATTTAATTTCCACTACTTCAGTAATAGTTCAAAACACGTGACAGTACAGTGGTAAAACAGTAGATACAGTAAACAGTCTTTTCAATTCAGTAGCCTATACATATCCAAATCACTGGATAACAGTTCAGTACTTGTTTCTATTTTAGAAATAATTTTCGTAAGATTCTTTTTCAATAAATAGTGAATTCCTTTCAGTTCAATAAACAGTAATTAGCCACTTTCAATACAGTACAGTTCAATAAAACAGTATTTCTCAGTACAATACGGTTCAGTAAAATAGTATTTTCCAGTGCAGTACAGTTTAGTAAAACAGTTTTTCGGTACAGTTCAGTTTAGTAAACAGTATTCAGTATGGTCCAGTTCAGTAAACAGTATTCAGTACGGTTTAGTTCAGTAAACAGTAATTCATAGTGCAGTACTGTAAACAGGATTCAGTAAATCCCTTCAGTAAACAGTAATCAGTAAGTTGAGACTAGGCATCACCTTACATCATATCATGCTATTATCGTCCACTAAGGGACAAAGTAATCATCGTCGAAGGGACACAGTAACAGTATACAGTGAGATCCATGGCCGTGATCTATAGAGGTCCTCAGTGTACACTTGCCAGGTGACACTCAGGACTGCTGATGACTGGCGGGTCAATCAGCCACGTGACAGTAACAGTAACAGTAGTAAGCATGAATCTCGGGGCCTAAGTCTCAAAACAATATAAAAATCGTACCACAGCCTATATGGATCTTATTCAAAATAATTTGAAATATGTTTATCCATAAGGCTCTCACATTTTCATATATCATCGCCTTTATAGAATTTATAAAATAAATAAGATCAGTATTTAGTTCCAAAAAGGTATAAAATCATTTCTTTTCCCATAAAAATACCTTTAAGGAAATCCCATGAATTAAATCATTTATTTAAGTAATTATTTCCAAAAAGGTATTTATTTCTTGTTTCTACATACCGTAAATCAGTCGGTAAATATGCATGTATTAAGTGAGAACACAATAAATATTCATTTTGAATATTTAATATCATATAAAACATAATTAATTTGTCACTTTAATGAAAATATAAAACATGAATATTTAATTTTATAACTTTCTCATAATTTCCAATTTATGGAAAATTGGTGTAAATTATATTCAAAATTTCCCATTTAAATCATTTCGTGCATCTAAAATATTTTATAATATTTTAGAATACTTTTGGAAATTTTTCGACAGCATAATGACTGCGGATTCCTAACCTCCTGCACATAATGCACAGTATATAAACCAGCTTATCAACCACAATTTTGCATGTTTTCAAACCAAATCATGCTTCAAATATTCTCATAAAATGTAGCTCAAGAAAACATACAATTCATTATATCACTACAACTCACACACTTCCACCTTACCTGTCTTATGAAGCCGAGCTTATCGGTTTCGTTTACCGAAACTCGTAATTCCCGACTGCAAAATAATTTTATAAAAAATTATTAATATTTTTGCTCTTAATTTTAAGCCACTAACTTTCATAAAATGCAGCCACTAATGTCATAATATATGCACAACCAGTATAAATTATATTGGTGCTAAAACTTAACTTCCTCATTTTAAATTCTTTTTCAGTTCTAATTCCACCAATCTTTCTATTTCTATTTCTATTTCTATAATCATTTTCTATTATTAATTGTAAAATTCAGTATATTTCCATGCCTAAACAAGGTCATGGCCGAACCTTTTCCTTAGCTATTTCCTTGATTTTGTCTCTTCTGATATTTCCACTTTACTTCCTTTCTTACGAGACTTCTCCTTTATTGTTTTCTTGCATGAATTCATAAAGCTTTACTCTTTCATGTCCACACCGAAGCCTCCTTCACTAACTAAATCTTTGATTTTCAACCTTTTCATACTTCCAAGCTTTCTCTTTATATTATTCATATTCCTTTAACTATTTCTTCTCATCTTTACACAATTTCCAGCCCATTTTCTTGCTTGTTCTCATTTATGTCAAAATCTCTTCTTGTTCTAATTTGATGTTCTAATGAAGCTTAATTAAAAATAAGTCTAAAATCATGATTCTCATGTTAAGAAACATATAAATTCACCATCTAATATCAAGAAAACCATAGAATTTTGGAAGCTCACCTTAACCGAATTTCACCTCCAAAACAGAACAAGTTTTCTGCCTCACATCAATCCCACTTCTTCGTTTCTTGGCTATTCAATTGATGGAGGAAAAGATGGTGTTGAAGGTTTAGATAGTTAGATATTAAGAGAACATAAATTTGCTGAATTCCCTTAGAAGAACTGAAGCCAAACAGAATATAAAATGAAACACAAAACTGATTCTCGTGGACAGTAGGGGATTGGTGAGATGATGATAAAAATTGCTGAAGTTTTGCTTCAATTAAGTCTTCTTTTTATTTAAGGTATCCAATAGGAGTTTGCCACCTTTCTACTTATCCAATATCCTTCATGATTTCATGTCTTATTAGCATTAAAAACTGAAGAAATTTGCAGCAAAAAGGAACGGTGTGGAGTACATTGTGCTGATCAGTTTTGACTAATTTTTCTACTCCTTTTTGTTTTACTTCAGCTAATGAAGTTTACTCACATAATAAACTTTAAATGCTTCTTTCTCTTAAGCATTTTTTCTATTATATTTTATACTATAAACGTTTGCTTTTCAATTTCTTTAGCCATTTCCAGTCGTGCAACACCAAATGCAGCAGAAAAGTGGCGTGAAGTTTACTTGTGGCTGCACAATTTCTTGAATTCTTTGCTCTCTCTTTGATGCATAATTCAGCCAATAAAATTTTAGCCACACATCCACTTAATAAAACCAGCTTCATCTATTATTATTTATTCAATTTTACACCATAAATTTGCAACAATTTGTGTCCAGCCGTGCATCATAACAGCAGAAAATATTTTGCATGGTTTGCATTATACTTCACGGTTTGCACTTTGCTTTCATCTCTTTTGTATATTCCATCAAGGAAAATTTAATCACTTGTCCAATATATAAATTTTCCTCTCTTATAATTCATTTATTTGTATTTTATGCCATGAAATAACACTTCCATTCTTAATTTTTTGATTTCTTTTCTTCCTTCATTCTATACTTTTAATTCAGCATTCAATATTTGTTTCAACTCTTATACACCATATTATAAATTATAATTCCAATAATTCCACAATTTAAGTGGAAATTCATATTCATTATTTATTTAATTCCACTAAATAATTTATTTCCACTATCAATCATTTACAAATATGGTGTACAGTATTGTAAAATCGGGTCTCACACAGTTATTCATTTATTTATTGATAAATGATTTATTCGTAAACATTTTATAAATTGTAAGTCTACAATGATGTGGGCCCCACTTGAATTTTCACGCCCAGATGAAATTATGAATATGGAAACAGTGTATAGATGGTGAAATGATTATAATGAGGAAATTTTAGAGACTTGAAATTATTTTATTTTCAGTATTTAAGTTGTTGGCAAACAAATTGGGAAATGACGGATACATCCTAAGGGTATTTTCGTAAATTCCTCTCAAAGCGAAATGAATTGGGATGAAATAAAAATATTATGTTTTTCCACATGAAAAGCACTCCAACATGACGTCAATAGATTTTTTGAAATAGTCATAAAAACAGAAAAATTCACTGTCGGGTCACGGGAGTAAAATCATAATTTCTCACGATCCGTGCACCGCGAGTCAATGAAACCACTTCCAATCATCAAGATATGTTTAATATGACAATTTGGAACTGGAATCTGAAAATTTAGAGCACGTTTACATGGTTTTTACACCAAGTGGGATCGTAAGGGCAAAATTGTCTAAAATTTTATAACCAAGGGTATTTTGGTAATTTGCCTAATTTCAAGAATTCTCCATTTAATTAATTTCTGCTGAGATCTGCTACTGTTCATCATCTCCCCCAATTGTCTCCCACACCAATTCCAAAAGAAAAGAAGAGAAAGACAAGTAAAGTTTCCAAACTACTAATTTAGTCAAAATTTGACCAAACTTTCGACTACAAAAACATCCTATTTTCTCTCCTCTATCTACCTATACCTATATCTCATTGAATAAGCCATCATACAAGGAGAAAAATCTCTTCAAAGATTTGGCCAAGGAAGGTAATCTCACTATTTCTTATGCTTCTCTTGAATCTAATGGTGTAGTTTCATTTCTCTTAGCATGCTTAACATGCCTATAGCCTTAGTTTCATTAAATTGTTGAAAAATCAAAAGATGCCATGAGAGGGGGTTTTGGCCAACATGGGAGAATGATGAATTCATGTGGTTTCATGCTTAAAATGGATGCCAAAATGATGGTTAAACATGATAGAACATGAATTAGTCATTAAATTGATGAAATGCACAAGGAATCTCAAGAAGTGAGATTCAATTATGGTAAGGGGAGTGAGATTCATGGCTGGTTTTGATGGTTTGAGGGTAGATTTAGATTGTAGGAATTATAAGGAGTCCGTCGGTATGCTCGAATTTAAATTCCGACGCAAAACGAGTTATGTTATACTACCGGTAGAATTTATACTGCAAAAATAATTGTAGTGTAGCATGTGGCTGCATATAGATATGAACAATAGCTTAAAAATAAGTATTTATTAAGCTAATAATTTTGGTGGAATTATCTGCAGCCTGGGAATAACGAACTGCGAGTGGTGCATCCGAAGAGTTCAGTTTTACTATACAAGTAAGGGATGCGTATGTAAGCTGTAGCGATATTTCAAATATATATATTATGCATATAATTTATTATGAATATTCTTGAAATAAATTGCATGGAAATTTGTGGAATTGAGGCTGTATATGAAAATTGGAACTGTGTTTAATTTGCAGGAGGGCTAGGGTAATAGGAATCGTTATGTTGCTGAAAATTTATAGAATATTTTTCTAAAAATATTAGAAAATATTTAATTACATGATGTGATGATTTCCTAGCCTTGAAAATAAAAAATTTATTATTTTTCATAAAATATAAATATACTGAAAAATATTATTTAAATATTCATGTTACCAATTTTACTGAAAGTGAGAATACAAAATATTCCTCTTACATTTTTTACAGCATATGATATGGTTTATGAGATGAAAAGATGGAAAGTGAATATTTTATAAATTATTTTCCTTAAATATTCACTTTATGTATTAATAAAATCATTTATGGATTGATTGAAGAATTACCAATTTTATTTATTTCCATAAAGGTGATATGATTATGAAAATACTGTTTTGAAACTGCTAGGCCCCATATCGTGCTGATATGTGATACGTGATACATGAGATGTGACATGGGATATGTATTCAGTCCCGGTTGATACCTGATCAGTGTTTGACTGAAAACTCCCCTAGACTATGGCTGTAGATCTGACATGATTATTATTGCCCTACGAGATACTTTTCCTTGAGCATGATATATTTCGGGTGATGCCTTAATCTCTACTTTTATGGGATATGAAATGATATGTGATATGGAAAATGTATTTAAATGAAAAAGTATATGAATATGTTTTTATATGACAAGAAAAAAAAGATTTTTAATAGTTTATTGTACAACATGGAGTACTGTACTAATTATGATTTATACAGTGATTTGTGAAATGAATTTGAATGAGAATTATGATTTATTTAAACTAATATTCTTTTTAAAGAATATATGAATATTAGTTTATTTTATTTAAATACTTTATTTTATAAAAGCATTATTGTAATAAGAATACAAAATGAAGTGGGAAAATGATTGATCCCAACAACAAAATTTACTTTGTATAGTCGCTTCTAGGTTCCGAAACAAGATAGGTATTTCAAAATACTTTCCTTACTCCATTTGGATCCCTAGCCAACTATAGTATCCTTCTTATGTTGGTCATCAGAGCACCTATAGGAAAAATATTGATTTTACTGCATATAGATTTTCGGATATCTAGTTTTACATACAATTCTCTTACTGAGCCGTGGTTTGCTCACCCTTTTATTTTAACATCTACAGAGTACTTCCAGTGACTGCGTGATTTGCATCCGGGGATTGTTGGCTGCGCATATAATGCCCCGAGGCAGCGAGCTTATATCCTGGAGGTATAATCATTTATTTTATATGTTCAGACCTATTTTACGGTACTACCGTGTTGTAAATTAAACATGGGATGTAAGAGATAAATAAATTCTCAGCATGTAAATATTTCATTAATTATGAATTACAGTTTGTTAAATAGTTACTGTATAAAGGAAAAAGGAAAGTAAGGCATCGCAGACAACCCAACCATATAAAATGTGTAGAAAAGTGTGTAATACTGTAAACACAAGATGTGACATAAAGAGAAACTTATTTATTTATATTACGAAATTAGTCTAAATTAACATCCCATAATTGTATTTTAAATACAACAGTATTGTACAAAATAAGTTTGAATACATAAAAGAATTAAATATACCTCAATCATAAAATAGTTCTGCCTAAAGGATACCTTGCCACAAACTTCCTGAGTGAAAGCAAAGATCTACTGAAAGTAATCTGAGAGGAAGGGAAAAATGAGATGAGCTAATGTCCAGTAAGAATTATATTTAATAAAACTGATACTATATAAACTATATGCAATTATATAAAACATGCACGAAAATTTATAAATAACGAAAGTAGGCACGGATTTCACAAAAAGGATACTATAGTCGGCTAGGAAACTGGATAGAGTATGAGAGGTACTTTGAAGTACCTGTCATGTCCCAGTTCCTAGATATGACTATAGGGAGTTCAAAATTTAGTTATATTTCACAAATAATTTCATAAGTTTAAATTCAATAAATCATCTCTAAAATACTCCGTAAACGTATAAAAACTTCAGTTCACAACATTCATGACAAGTTATAATTTAAAATCACAATTATCATTAAAAGTGCCCATCACCCAATAGACTCATGCAATAGGGCATATGGCCGTAGTCAAAATATAGTCCTCAGTGGTACTGATCAGGTACCATCCGGGACGTTGATGACGGGATCAAGGTTAATTAGCCCACAAGTCAATCATACGATCATACACTTATAATAGCATGTGCTCGCAGGCAGCTTTGAGGCCAATAGTCTCTAAAAATAATATAAAACATTTTATAATTGTTTATGGAGGCAATTTCTGAAGGTTAAATCTTCAATTAGTCCATAAAGGCATAGTTTGGAAATATAGACAGTTCAGAAATAAAATTTTGTAAAATATTCACAATTCAATATTTAGTTCTAAAAATATTTTATTTATTTGTAAACAAGTGATAATAACATGCTAGTACTTTCATGTATGCCAAATTCGATAACATGAATTTTTAAATATTGTTTTTCGATATAATATGAAAATAATGAATTTCAATGAAATAAATGGAATTACTAGGTAAATCATTCACTACTAATATTTAATGATATAAAAAGAGTAGTTCATGAAATTATTAAAATTTTGACAGCATAACGGCTAGGTATATCCTAACCTTCATGCACAAAAACAACAGAAATTCTACAACAGCAGTTCACAATTTTCAATCCAATTGATTTCAAACAATTTTCAAAGAATTTATTTCATAGCAAGATATGCATTATGATGTATCTCTATGTTCATTATATAAATCCCTTGATAATTTATCACTGTGATGGGAATGAGCACCAGTGTCCTCATCAGATTTCTTAGCTGTGAATTATCATATTGATATTGTCAATGTTCTACATTTCATTACAAAAATATTTAATATCATAAAATATATTACATTGCCTGCTATAGCCTTATTTTCCTGTCTATTTTCTATCGGTACAAAAATTATAACTTCCTTTATATAACTTTGATTTTGATTCTGGTTGTTCCTAAATTCTCAGAATAATTTATACATTATTTTAGGACCTAAATGAGATTGAAATAGCCAAGAATTCTCCTTCCCTTTCACCTTGACCGAAAGGTTCTTTCTCTCCCACACTTGTATTTCTTCTAAATTTAATTACCTTACTAATTCCAAATTAATTCTACTAATTTTCTATGCTACTTCCACATGATTTACTAATTAAATAACACAAATTTCCAACCCTTCATGACTTGGCTGAATGATCCTCTTCATGCCCACATATAGATTTTCTTCATGTTAAACATAACCAAGCCTACTTTCATGCTTACCATGATTTCCCACTAAATTCTCCATATTTAATTTTAATCAAAATACATCACATACATGCCCATGGGTTGTTGGCTGAAACCTTCTCTAACCCAAACACATGATTTTTACATGATTTAAGTTCAAATGTTCATCTAAACATGCTAAACACTAAGCAAAAACTATGAATTTCATGAAATTTCCAATCTTCCTTACCTTCCTTAGCTTGACCGAATTCTTCAAGGGAGTCTACAGCTTTATTTTGGCTGATTTAACACTTGATTTTGGTACCAAAATGAAGAGCAAGTTGAGTAGGATAGGGTTGGTGGAGAAGGTTTTTAGTTTTGATGAGGTTTTAGTTGAATTTCACAAGCTTTCTCTCTCCTTAAGTTTAAAAAATGGTGGGTTTTTGTCAAGACTGGTTGCTGTCGAAAATGAGGAGAAGGTGGCTGAGAATTCCGGAAAAATTCAGACTTTAATGGTAAAATTACATTTTTGCCCTTAATTATGAAAATTTTGGACTATTTTACCCTTTTGGTTTATCTTTGTTGAAAACTATCAGTCTAATCTCCAAAATATGTCTTTTAATCACCAATCACATCTATTTTAACTTATTCATATGGTTGGAGAAGCTTTTGTTGAAGTTTGACCGGTTATTTGCTCGAAATTATGAAAATACCCCTAACTGTAAAATCGTGTAATTTTCTGTTTCTTCAGATGATTTAGTCTATCTATTGCCATGGAATGAGACTCTCTCACATGAGGATTATTTTACATTTGACACTTGGCCAAAAGTCAATTTCTTTTGACTGTTATTTACGAAAATTCTATCAGCTTATGTCCTTAATCGTCATTTTTTTAAAATTTGTTTTAAATGCTTCAAAAATAATCTAAATAATTGAGTTTGGGTTAGAATTTCTTACCATCACTTTATTTGACTTCGAATATCGAGTTTTTCAAGCTTCACCTCCATTCGGACACTAGAAGGTCCGTGGGGCCCACCATGCTATTATCCAGTATATCTGCGAAATACACAAGAATTGGATAGTAGTGAGAATTCTAATATACATTACAGTATTAGAATATGTGGTTCTCACATTAATTTATAATAAATTATATAATTATTAAGATATATTATATTTAGTATAAACAATATTATTTAATGTTCACTTTTTAATAATATTAAATTATTTAATAGCAGTTGTGATATGTTTTAAATTTAATTGAAAAACTATAATATTAAATAATAATTTTTTAATAAAATAATAATTAAATATATTATATAATAGTACTTACCAATAATATTAATTATTAAAATATAAAAAGTATAATAATAAATGATATTGTTTAAATTATTTAATATATTCAATAAATTATTATACAAGTTTAAATTAAATAATATTATGATATTACAGTTTATATTATTTATATTTAATTTCTTTTTACTTTTTTCAACTTTTTTATATTAAAATAAATCTATTAATTTTAATCAATTCTTAATTAAATGATATTTTATATTAAAAATTATTTTTATTTTTATTTTAAAAAATTAATAAATATATTTTATATTTTTTATTATAAAAATTTATTATAAATATTATATTAATATATGGATACTGTTACTTATGAATAGCATAAGAAATGAAAACATATTTCCGAAAATAATGAAAACATGAAATTTTTGTTTCTAACAATTTCGAAAATTTTTATATTTGTTACAATTTCATTTTTTAAAAACAAAAACGTATTACTAAACATATTTTTTTGTAGTTGTTTTAAAAAAAATTGAAAACAAAAATAAAAAAACAGAAAACAAAACATGAAAACGATACCAAACAATTCTTAGCGTATGACATATCATGGGCTTGAAGCCTAAAAATAAAAAATAGTTTATCTATCTGCAAACTTGAATTACCATTTTAAAGCCAGTTAGTATATTATCTCGGGTTTGGAACTTGAGACTTACACCTATGCCAAAATCGATGAACCAAACCAATGTCAATGTAGTTTAGGACCTAATTAATCTTGATTTCACCTTTAGCAACAAAAAAAAAAATCAAATTAACAAATTACAATCGATTTCAATAATTGATTTTGAAATCATTCAAAAATTCTTGACAAAATGAGGTATCCAATCAACAATTCAAGAAGTAACTAAGTAACTAATTTGCACAGCATCAAATGTATAAAATACCTAAAAAAAATATTTTAAAAATATGACAAAATGAAAATCCTACGGAGAGAAATTTTGACAAATTAAAAGTAGCTTTAACTTCCAGTACAATATTACCTAATAAAAATAAAGTCTTATTGAGAAAAAACAATAATAATGACAAATAAAAAAACTCGTATCATATGCATGGTTAGTTTTTATTTTTTAGAATTTGTTGAAGCCTTTTTTAACAAAAGAGTCGAAAAAATCAAATTCTGTATAAAACAATTAAAATACTCAGAACAAGAATTAATATGGACAAACAAAATAAAACAAAGAGATGGGAAAGAAAAAAAAATTGGAGAAGATGAGGAAAAGAAAAGAAATGGTAGTAGGAGAGTTTAGAATTCTCCAAAACATGTTTGGTAAAAATATCCAACTTATAAATGTCATGTATACTCGTAATAAATAAAATCAAATATATTAACCAATCGAGAATACATTTAAATGAAAAGAGAAAAAAACTGGATTGTCTTACCATTTTAAAAAAGATTATTATTACATTAATCTATAGTAGCCTTTTTAATTTTACGAATAAGTTAAAATACTCTCATGTCTAACACTTTTTAATTATTTTTATCTTTTTAAATAATATATGTTATTCTGTTAAATTTTACTTATAAATTTAAAAATTTCTTTTTTTTTTGGTATACACCATATGTATCCTCATCCGTTTTAATGGTCTGAAACTAATCCTGTTCGGGGTTTAGTCACAGTTAAGGCTCTTCACCCCTCTCCAAATATGTGTTTAGTGGGAGTCCAACTTGAGAGCTCTTCTTATAAACTTAGCTTGCATTGCCAACTGAGCTACAACTCTTGGGTTAAATTTAAAAATTTCTTTGATAAAATTTTAACCTAGACGAATGATTTTAAAGGTCTCAATTGCCAAGTTAAATATAAGTCAGTCTTAAATTAACACTAAAAAAATTTAGTTGTCTTAAATTGCTTATTTCAGCTAATGAGACGTGAAAAGGTTTTGGAACTTTAAGTTTAGTTCATGAATTGTAATAAATTGATTATGTTTGTAATTTTTAATGAGAATATATTATTAAAAAAATGCTTAATTAAAATTGATTGGTACATAAATACTTTAATTAAAGTTACTTCAAAGTATGAAACACCCAAAAAAGCCAGCACAAAAATCACGGGTTAAAAGTCAAAACCCACCCCAAATTATATCAACAAATTAATTAAATGCAAAGCGTCATTTTCAGTCACAGAAATTTTCAAAAGCCTTGCTTGGAATCTGATGGGATAGCTTTAATATATTGTATGGATTTCATTCATCAATTTGGAAGTCGATGAAAAAAAGTAATGATCGATTTGATTATATATTTATATTCTCATAAATAGTTTCAATGATTAGAATCATAATATTTTAAATAAAATTTATTCGAGTAATTATTGCAAGAGAAGAAAGGAAAAAAGCAGAGAAAAGAGAAGAGAAGAGTGAAGGGAAGGAAAAATAGGGAGGGAAAGTAGGAATCGGAGCGGGCAATGCTGGAATTGGTTGGCTGTGAATCCAAGTGAGAGAGAGAGAGAGAGAGTATATGGGGGGAAGTGGCACTCTCGTGGACGCTGTTCGTCGCTGGTTTCAACGTCGCCATTCTTCTTCTTCTTCTTCTTCTTCTGCTGCTGCTTCAAATATCGATCGCCATGATCATACAACTTCTACTCTCAATCTGACTCAAAAACAACACCAACTGGAAGAAGAAGAACAAAAAAGCCAACTCGTTGTTCAGGATTTCGACTTCTCTTCCTTGAAGCCCGTCAAAGTTCCTAAGCGTAATTACTTCCTTATTTCTTCCATGGATCCTCACAAAAAGGTATTTTTTTCCCGAGATCTAATTTCATAGCTTCCTTACGTATGTATGTATTGCCTTAGATATGAATGAGTGGAGGAGGAGAATTTATGTTGATAGCTTTGTTGAGTTCGTATGCTGGTTATGTAGCCTACTCCAATATTGAGATAAAGGCTTTTATGATGATGGTTTAAAATGCAAAATTTTTCATTTAAAATCTCAAAATTGGGGAGACATTCTTCATTTATTTTTTGAATAAAAACAGATCAGTACTTTCTTCCATGATAATTAATTGATGTATTAACATAAAATTGTGATTTATGACATTTCAATGAATAATTTTAACTGTTGATGTTGTTTTGTATATTTACTGCATTAGGATGAGTCATATTTTAGAGGCTTGGAGTTAAATTTTAGAAAAATATCCTGCTTGTTATTCTAGTCAAAGATTGCAAAATGCATTGCCTTTTTTATTTTTTTTTTAATTTATGAATTTGATTCTTATTTTTATTGTCAAATTTCCTCTTCTGTAATTATCTGATATTGCCTTTTTGATCCTTTTTCATTTTTAGCCATCTTGTTTAGCACAGCTTATGGGAAAAGTAATGTATTTTCCATCATTGTCACTATAAAATAGACCACTCACTTCTTTTAGATTTTGAAGCTAGAAGCTTGCTTTATACTAATTTTCTTCTTACATACTTGTCCTATTAATCTATTATGGTATGATAATTTCGAAACGGAAGTGCATTCTTGTGTCTAGACTGCCAATCTGCTTCTTATAGCCTAAATTTAATTCATTGAAACATCCATATTCATAAAATGGAAAAGTAAGGGTCACCGTCCCTTTCAATATTATATGCTTAAATTTATTTATAGCAGCTGCTGAGAGGTATGAGGAGAGCCTGTTCCTGTCATTTTTGAAGGTTAATAAGAATTGTTATTGAGAGGCTTCATCTATGATCCTGAAGTTTCTAATGACCTGTTTTTAGGTAGAAATTTCATTTTTCATCTTAGCTAGAAAGCACTTCTAAACTTCATTTCCTTGTGTTTTATTGTACCATCAGTGACATTATAAGCTAACAACCAAAGCTTAGTCTAACGTTTTTTACATCTCTTTAGGAGTGCTTAGCTCCAAAATTCGATTCCAGATTCTCCCCTTTTACCTCCTATGAAAAAAAACACACACACACACACACACACCCACACAATAAGATAAAGGAGTCAATGATCTATCTTTTCCATACACATGTATCTCCTGTCGCCCTCCATTTTTTTTCCTTGTCTCTGAATGGGACTTTTGATGTTTATAAAACAATGGTGCCATACAGGTTGCACTTGAAAAAGAATTTTTCACTGAGTATGGAGAGGCAAGCCGATATCAAATTCAGGAGGTCATTGGAAAAGGAAGTTATGGGGTTGTTGGTTCTGCAATTGATACCCACACTGGCGAAAAGGTTGCAATAAAAAAGATTAATGATGTTTTTGAGCATGTTTCTGACGCAACACGGATTTTGAGAGAAATCAAGCTGCTGCGGTTGCTTCGGCATCCAGATATTGTAAAAATAAAGCATATTATGCTTCCTCCATCACGACGAGAATTCAGAGATATTTATGTAGTTTTTGAGTTGATGGAATCTGATCTTCACCAAGTAATTAAAGCCAATGATGACTTGACTCCTGAGCATTATCAATTTTTTCTATACCAGCTTCTTCGCGGTCTGAAATATACACACTCAGGTCAGTGCTTTTCAGAATGCTTCCCTATCCCCACTCCTTAGTTTTATTATTGATTTTTGTTTTTCAATTTCTTGCAGCAAATGTGTTCCATAGAGATTTAAAACCAAAGAACATCCTTGCTAATGCTGATTGTAAATTGAAGATATGTGATTTTGGGCTTGCACGAGTATCATTTAATGATGCCCCATCTGCGATTTTTTGGACTGTATGTTGTTTTGACTTGAAATCTTGAAGCTTCTGCATTCCCGTTTCCTTAGTATTTCTCAAAAGGCTTAATTCACTTTTAATTTTATTCTTTTCCTTATTACAGAGAGTAAGCCTCTAAAACATTTATGCTAACTAAATATGTTAATCCATGAAGGACTATGTAGCAACACGTTGGTATCGTGCTCCTGAACTGTGTGGATCTTTTTTCTCCAAAGTAAGTTGCTTATGGTCTTCTATATATCAGGCCTTTTCTTTTTTGTTTTATATTTTGTTTCCAGTGTCTAAGATGTCTCACAGAGTTGAAAGAATTCTGCTTTCATAACTGATTCATTAAACATGGATGTTTCTTGCTTTGGTTTCTTGAAATGTTTTCATCCCCCTGGCTTTTCTTTCTGTCCAACGGTTATTGTTAATATTTATCCTGAGTAAAGCTTGCTTGAAACTGTTGCTCATGAGTTTGTTTGTTTGAGCTTTGAATTCAATTTCTTTAACAGTGAAAACCACTTAGGGCTTTTCCTTGTAATTTCTTATGGATATGGAATTTCCTTTAACATCCTTTATGCATATACATAATTATTCACTGTTTAATTTAATGTTATCATTAACATGTTTGATCAAGGTTATTGGAAATTAGTTTAATTCTTAGTTTTCGTCTTTAAAGTGGTTAGTGGCAGATTGTTTCCTACTTGTCAGTGAACAGTTTTTCTTACTTTATAGAGCTTCAGTTCGCTGTTTTTTCTTTAATTTAGCTGTCAAAAAGTTGCCATTTCTGTTATTCCTTGTTTATTGTGTCTTCTCTACTCCAACTTCCATGGAGAATTCTTGAAGCTGATCCTTGCAGTATCAAGAATGCTTACTGTTGCTATTGCAATTTTTTGTAACCAAGTAAACTGAGAGTTGTTAAGATTCAGGATTAATGTTGCTAACTGCCTCTCCAAACACCATTTTTGCAGATAGGATATTTTTTTGGTGAGGAACTTGATATACTGTGACCTTAGACTGGCTATATAATCAATAGGTTTATTCTTTGTATGCCTAAATCTTTCTATAAAAACAATGTAATTGAGAATATTAGAACCTAGCCTAGTTGCTTAAGACACATAATTGTTTTGTTCTTTTCTTCCAGTTTGACCTGTATTCATGGATCTGGTTTTATGCCGTGCTCTGTTATCCTGAATATTTAGCTACTTTTGCTGTTAGTGGTGCACCTATAAATTGTCTCCATTAGCCTTTTTTTGTGTGTGTTGGTGGGGAGGGGGTGAATCACTTGTTTATATGTATATCTTTTGAACTTGAGAAATGCAGTATCTGAAATTTCATTTGCCTTTTAATGTATATTATATATTAAATATGTTTTATTAGGCTATAATTGTGATTTCTAAGTCTTTCATCCTTTTGTAGTACACTCCTGCAATTGATATATGGAGCATAGGATGTATATTTGCTGAGATGCTTACAGGAAAACCGCTGTTTCCTGGAAAAAATGTGGTGCACCAATTGGATCTCATGACTGATATACTTGGCACTCCTCCTCCTGAATCCATTTCAAGGGTTAGTTATCTTATTTTTTTTGAATATTCAACTGTGATATGCATTTGCTCCAACTTGACACTATTTTCAAGCATCATTATATAGTTTTAAGGCTCTAATGGAGATTAAATTCTAACCAACTCATCAATACGTAATTTATCATGACCTGGCAGATTCGGAATGAAAAGGCAAGGAGGTATCTTAGTAGCATGCGTAAAAAGCCACCAGTTCCTTTCTCACAAAAGTTCCCTAATGCGGATCCCATGGCTCTCCGTCTACTAGAGCGCTTGCTTGCTTTCGATCCAAAAGATCGCCCGACAGCTGAAGAAGTAAGATTGAGCAATCTGAGTGATTTAAAAAAAATAGTTTCAAAAGCAGTAAAGTGAAAATGGAAGAATTCATGCAAGAGATAACCTTAAAATTTACAAAAAAGTAATTTGTCGCTAACATTTTATACATTCAGAAAACAAAATGGATATAGATCCTATCAAATTGAAACTCAATGAAGGGATGTTCTTGAATGCTACTACTTTGATTTGAAGTCCTGTGACTCCTGTCACCTTCACTTCATCAAAGATATGATAATTCCTCTTACCATTGACATCAAATCAAGTGTATATGAGCAAGTTAAATCCTGACTTACTAGCTTTTGATATCCTAATGGTTTTGCACTATGCTTGCAGGCATTAGCTGATCCATATTTTTCTGGTTTGGCAAATGGGGATCATGAGCCATCCACTCAACCTATTTCAAAACTAGAATTTGAGTTTGAGAGAAGGAAATTGACAAAAGACGATGTTAGAGAGCTGATTTATCGAGAGGTACTCCACATTCGGTGCTTTTGGTATGATGTGGCTTTTATTTTTCATATAAAGTAATGAACTTCTGGCTTGGAGTGAACAGATATTAGAGTATCATCCGCAGATGCTGCAGGAGTATCTTGTTGGTGGGGATCAGATCAGCTTCATGTATCCAAGGTTAGAAAATGCATATTATTCTTCGATTAACTTCCCAAATAGGAACTGGAGCTATGACGGTCATCTCTTTAATACATGCATGACAATATGAAATTCGGGTTTAGAAATCTTTTTCATTGTTTATTGACTTGAGGAGTAATTGAATGTCCTTTCTTTTCTCCTTTGTTTTGGAAATGGTAGCTGTTGTAAAACTATGTGTTATTTTTTTCTTCTTAGGATCCAAAGCATGAGAACATGTTTTGTTTTGGTTTCTTCATCAACTTGACCTATGAAGGAATTTATAGTGATACAAAAATAGAAAAGGCAATACACTTATGTTGGAATTTTATAGTGATACAAGAATATTTAAGAAAAAGTTAGCATTAACCAATATTTTGAAAACCTAACTAGTCTATGAACTGGTGGAAGGGAGGTTTTTAGTTTAACTGGTAATTAATGAAAAGCAGTTCAACCTTAATCTGTTCAATGGTTCAGCTTTTTTTGTTTTCCAATTTTACATGTTTTTTGACTGGTTTTACCTACACCCAATTCAATATATGTTCTGCACCGGATAAGCCACCAGCACCCGTACAACGGGTTCGACTTGCCAGTTCAGTCTTTCTGAAAACACTATTATATACATGATCTATGTATGTCAATTTTTTCTTTCACTAAAAGTATGTGAAGTTTATTTTGCCAAGATTTGGTGTCGCTTCCTGAAATCATATAAAGATCAATGAGAGCTTCATTTCAAGCAATACACAGGAGTCGCAACTAATTTTGATAGATCAAATCATGTTCTTAGTTCCTTGCGTATTTTTTTGTTGATTAGATATTGTTCTTTTCTTAAATGGGAGAATTTCTAAATCAATGTGATTTTGAGAGTTTGGTTTCTTCTTATTAAGGTTAAGTTAGTGATAAAGTAAATCTCAAACCTAAACCCATAGGAGAACTTTTACTTCTCGCCAGACCCTAACCAAACACAAAATCCTTTCACCATGAGCACTCTCTTAGCCTCCGGACACTCTCGACCTTGTAAACCCTACAAATCCTTTTAAATATTTCTTAACTTCTGTTGTGCAATATGGTGTCTAAGTTTGTCCTTGTACACTTTAAATGCATTTTGGCAAGGTAGTAGTATTGGAATATCAAATTCCAATTGAAGTTCTGTGGTACTAAAGTGAAATACAATTGGGGGGGGGGGTGGGGGGGGGGGGGGGGTTTGAAAATTTATTTGCTAGCATCACAATTAACATTTTCATTTCTTTTTAATTCAATAGTGGTGTCGATCGATTCAAGCGGCAGTTTGCACATCTAGAGGAACATTATGGTAAAGGGGAAAGAAGTACTCCACTTCAAAGACAGCATGCTTCTTTGCCTAGGTATGTTTCGTAAAATTTTAGGGATCATATTAGTTTTCTGCATTCTTTTTTGTTTTTGTTTTTCAAAAGCATGGTACTTGGGGAGTTGTTGTCTAGTTCATATGTTGTATATTCATTTGCCTGATCAACTGTGCTATCTTCTTTTCAGAGAACGAGTTCCTGCTCCCAAGGATGGTAATGTCGCTCAAAATAATGATCTTAAGGAGCGAACTGCAGCTTCTATTGCAACATCTCTCAACAGTCCTCCAAATGGTTCACAAAACACAAATGCAGAAGGAAAAAAAGATTATAGTGCTCGTAGCCTATTGAAGAGTGCTAGCATTAGTGCCTCCAAGTGTGTTGGTGTGACAGAAAAAAAAGATTCAGAGGTATAATATTCTCTCTTTGTTAAACGTCTCTCCCACAAACTATAACATCAACTTAGCACAAATAGCAAACATAATCTGATGGAAAGAAACTGAAAACGTCTATCATAGAAACCTTCAACTGTTGTCCTGTAACTGAGAGCACTCTCTTGTTGCAAGAAATTAAATGAATATTTAGTAGTTATTTTATTTACATCATCTTATTTTTACTGCTGCGCAGGAGGAAGCAATTGCTGAAGCGAGTGATGAGACAGTTGATGCCTTGTCTCAGAAGGTTGCTGCTCTTAATGCTTGATTGAAACTTCTAGTAGGCTTTTGAAGGATGTAGTTGGCTTGGTGCATTTACATTACCACTTTTTTCCTTGATTTTTTGGAAAGAGCGCACTTCTTAGTGATTTTCACAAAAGATTTTATTTTATTTTATTTCATAGGCAGAAGCTAACAGTGTGAGACTGAGTTTATAGCTGATATCGTTGTGTCAACACAATACAGAGAAAGCTTCACGTTTGTCATGTAGCTCTATTTATATTCGAAGCAAAGAGATGTATTTTATCTATTCTGTACTCTAGAATGCCATGGTATTGATATTGGCATTGGTATTGGTAGGTAGCAAGGATTTTGATTTTAATGAAAAAAAAAACACTGTACATTGTTTTTATTTCTAATGACAGTGGTGCCACGTTGCAATTACCAGCAATCGTTTTTTTTTTTTTTAACAGTGGAGAACTATCCATTTTCTATATTTCAAAGTAACGTAGACGTACGGTACCCTTGCTACTGTTATTGCATGAAAATCAGATGAGAATGACTGAATGAGATATCCTTTGCTTGGCATGAGACTGACATACTAATAAATAAAGCTAAAAACATACAAATGGCTTAATATGGGCCATAGATGAATTTCAGTTAGTCACCAAGGCAGATCAAGACCGTCTCTTGAGTGTACTTTCTGATTCCATTAAGTAAACGATGATGGGTCTCAATTCCAAATGCCAACGAATTTTGCTCTTTGAGTTCATCCCACTTCTCAGGTTCTCATCTGCAACTTATGTAATTGGAAGCCGGAAGTGTTGAAGCAAAGAAAAAGGCCAAAATGATAAAAGGTTTGTTAATTGTTTCTTCCTCTTCTTCCTTATATTTGATGTTAAGAAGAGCACTAATTCAAGAATATTTATTCAGGATTGCCAGAGCATCTCTTGCATAAGAATCGTTTGCAAGAGTATACTCAGAAATCAAGGTTAGAGCTCCCAGTTTACCAAACCAGCAATGAAGGATTTCCGCATGCCCCCAAGTTCAGGGCCAGCGTGCGTCTAAACCAAACCACTTATACCTCTGAGCAAACTTTCCCACACAAGAAAGAAGCTGAGCAGGATGTTGCAAGAATTGCTCTTCAAGCCATCAAACAAAAAAGCAGAAGCCAGGAAAAACGAAGCTTTTCCACTATTTATGAGGTCTGTAAACTATTTTTTGTTAATTTTCCCAAAGTTGTCAAACATGGTTGTAATAGTGGAAGTTTCTTTATTTCTTCTTCTTCTTCTTCTTCTTCTTCTTCTCATTCAGGAGTCTCAAGTTCAATGCAAAATTATAAGGGTTTTATTCTAACTTTATCATCACTTTTGTTTTGTGTAGGATCCAAAATGCTGCAAATCAATCCTTAATGAGTTTGCTTTTAGGACAAATCGCAACAGTCCTAAATATACAACTATCCAACAGGATAAGTTGCACCCAGTTTATGTATCTTCATTGGTTTTTGATGGTGAAACCTATACCGGTGAAGTTGGTAGAAGCAAGAAAGAAGCAGAACAATTAGTTGCACGGATTGCCATTGAGTCTCTTCTCGGTACTTTCCAAAGTCTACAGTTTACTTGTAGCTCTTAGCTTGTGCTCGTATCATCCAGTGAGATTAAGTAGCTTTGATTTCATCTATTCTAAGCAAAGATGGGGGAAGAGGAAAAGGTTCATATTATGCTAAACTAAAAACAAAATGTGGTGCAGGATCTGATTCAGGGATTCTTCTTCAAATAATCAATTCCAAAAACAAAACTCATGGAGGGAACAAAGTTATTGACAACAGCATCAATATTAAGAGCAATGCTCAAAGGCCAGGTGATATTGTTTTTAGCCATGTTGCTGAAGTTATAAAAGGTTTGAGCTTTTATAGATGGAGATCTAATAAACTTGCTACTGGTTGTAGTTGAAGTAGGACCTTCACAACAGCTGGTTAATGCTTTGGTAAGTCATCCATCTGTTGAAAATGTTAAAACTAGGGTAGGAAGAGGAGGTAAAGCTATAAATGTTAATTTCATGTTGCAGTGAAACCTAATAGCTAACACTATTAACTTCATTTTCCATGTGAATAGCCTTCTTCTGCCAACTTGCATTCAATGCGTCCAAGTGCTAGTGCTAATCAGAAGAACAAGCGGAAATTGCAGGATGAGAACTGCAGAAAGAAAGAAATGCGAAGTCGTCAGCAGTAGGTTTGTCTTTGTTCACTATGACTGTCCTAATACTGACTTATCTAGAGTGCATGGGCTCGAAATTTAACGTCGATATGAACTTGATTTAGGACATCTAGACTCCATATGGTGACCTGCCATTGATATTCCATTTTGATTTACTCTAAAACCCTAGATTTCAATAGTGTTTTTATTACATTCGGATGTTTGTTTTAGGTTATTCTACAAGATGCTGTCCTCTCCAATCCCCATGGTGGTTTCAAAATCAGATTTAAATTTAGTTCTCCAAGTACTGGACCTTTATGTAAGTTTTTGAAGAAATATGTTGTGCAATCTGCATCAAGTAATGAAACTGGGTTGATGCAAAAACCACAACAAACAGAAACTGCACCTATTTTCTGCCCACCATCTACAGGGATTTATGGTTGTGCATCTATATGACAATGTACAGTTTTCATACGTAAATTATCAATGAAATGGTACATTTAGAATGCATGCATGGAAGCTACTCAGGCTTGCGATGTTAAACCATATTGATTAATGAGATTTTGCTTATCTTGACCAACCTGGCTTTTGGTTAAATTAATCAATGGTGATAATTTAAAGAAGCAACTTTGCAATCGTGGAATTCTGGTAGGAATGTGAACTAGACAAACAAGGTTCGAATTTTGTCCCACCTTGTGTGGGACACCAAGAACCAGTGCTAAGTGAGTTGAACTTGACTTCAGAGAGCTGTGCACTAGATTAGAGGAGACAAAAGCCTTTTCCCTTGAATTTGAACTATGATTTCTAGTTTTCTTCATGCAAAGAAGTAACAGCTGCATAGTTGATTGTAGACTAGATTGCTATAAATATTTAAGCATTAACATACAATTTGAAAAAAAGTGCTGGAGCACAAAAGAATATTGAGAAATAATAGGCAAAATATAAGATGGATGAGATAGAATAAGTTACCAATGAAATTCAAGAATTCCATTAAACCAAATGAGAGGAAATATACAAGCATTTATCATGCAACCGGTTTAATCTATCACAAATACCTTTGGTTCCTTTAATCCATGCTTGTCAACTTATCTGATCAGTTTGAATTTGTTTTTATCTTTTCTGTCCCAAAGGCATGTGGCAGCTCAAACTCTTTTGGTAAGGATTGCAAAGAATTTTGCTGGACTTACCCTTGCTTCTGCCAACAACTTCAGAATATAACATTGAGAAAGACAACATGATAATACATTCATGGAGGTCTGAAACTTAAAAACTGTTCCTAACGTGAACTAACAATATCCCACCCCAACCTGCATGGTCAAGGCTTGTGAGAAGAAATGACAGTTCAATGATTAGATGCTAACAAAGGAGTCATGGCTCATATCACGAAATAAAAAAAATAAACCTTTGAAAAGTTTTCTTTGCACAGGACAATGCAAAAAGCTTTTTAAAGCATAAGCGTTCAGCCATATCAACTAGAGAATCGGCCAACAGTTTTTCTCTGTTCTATGGCAAGTACACCAAAACGGGCTGTTGTGCAATGGATGCACAGATCAATGCACTTCTTTATAGTATCATACCAAAGGCATGCCCCAAATGCTAGAAGTTTCATTAATTTCTCCTTATTGATCATTGGCAAGCATTAGCTCCAAATAATCAACCATAATTCAATGAAAAATATCATGATAATGTTATAAATACACTTCTATTTGTTGGATGAAGCCTTCAAGGGATTAGGCTCTTTCCACATGCAGCAGAACCGTTCACCTTGCACTTTGCTAACTTGGAAGCTTCTAACAAGATTCCGGAAAATGTATATTTGATTCTTGCAATGATTAAAGACATGTAAATCAGTAAAGCGGCTTCTCATCAACTCTCACCAATAATCCCCACAAGAACATGAACCATCCTTGAAATGGTGAAAGCGGTTAGAATCCCTTAAGATAATCAACCGGTCCACAATCTTTGATATATACTTGATGGCATTGTGGCAGTCTTCACAAACACGTAAGTTTTTAATCACACGTATTGATCTCCCAGCAGGTACAGACAGAATGCCAAATGCCACAGCTAATTTTTCACTGTGATACTTGAGCATGTGCTCCTTCTCTTCCTCATCTACATCCTGTAAAATCAAATTTGTAGAGGAAACATATCCCTCACGCTTCATTTTAAAATCCAACTCTTCTAAATAGGCATAGATTTTATCCCTATCTGGGTGGCATGAATCTCCAACTGAAAACATGTGGATCTTGTTCTGTATCTCAAGCCAACTACACCCAGGTACTTTCTTCACACCAGTATCCCTCATTTTCAATCTCATCTTACTAACATCAGCCCATCTACCAGAAGCTGCATATAAATTTGAGAGAAGAACATACATTCCTCCATTTTCAGGTTCCATTTCAAAAATTATCTCAGCAGCCATTTCAGCTAATTTGGTATTGCCATGAATTTTGCTTGCACCAAGTAAAGCACCCCATGTTGCTGCATCTGGTTCAAAGGGCATGTTTCTGATCAACTTCTGGGCCTCATCCAATTGGCCAGCTCGACCAAGAAGATCAACCATGCAAGTATAGTGTTGTGAATTTGCTGTTATACCATAATCTTGGTTCATAGAGTAGAAATAATCCGTGCCTCTATCCACTAAGCCCGCATGACTACAAGCAGACAACACTCCAACCTGAAACAATAAAGTATACAAGTAAAAAACTAGGAACCATATGATGTAGAAGAAAAGAATTCTACATTTAAAGAGTTGTGGATTTAAAGATATCAAGTTGAAGTGCCTCTCCTAGACTATTATATCTAAGAAGGCTACCATTGAAAATTGAAAACGGTGATTACATCAGATTAAAACTTTCCCTTCCAGTTATGAGGAAGACAATAAGTTACATTTATGGAAGTCCAGAGATTTTATATAATGATTATTTGAAAGGCATGTTAACTCTCATCTGTTCTAAACCTCAAGTCCTATCACTAGGGGTATGTGATTTTTTTTTAAAAAAAAAATTTTAGTTGCTATGTTGATGTAAAATCTAGAGTGCCTTGAAAGATGTTTTTAAAGAAACTGGAATTAATGCTCATAACATGTGGCCCGACTATTCTAAATGTGTGTAAAAGAAATAGTTAATTAATAATTACCATTGTAGTGTCATCTGGTTTGGCACCAGCTGCCTTCATTGAATCAAAAATCTTCAGAGCCTCTTTGCCAAATCCATGTCTTGCGTAACCAGCAATCATTGTATTCCATGAGACGACATCCTTCTCCTTTATTTCTTCAAATGCACTACAAGCTTCTTCTATGCCTCCACACTTACAGTACATTAAAAGAAGAGCATTTCCCACAAAGGACCCGCTTTCATATCCTGCCTTAACCAGCCGCCCATGCAACTGCTTCCCCAATTCTAAAGCAGCAATATGGCCACATGTGCTCAAGGCACATGCAAGTGAGGACCTATTCAACCTTTGTCCATCTCTTTTCATCTCTACAAAAAGGCATAAAGCCTCTTCACTATAACCATTTTGAGCATAGCCAGCAATCATGGCTGCCCAAGAGACAGTATCACGCAGAGCCATACGATCAAAAACTTCCCTAGCATGACCTATCTCAGCACTCTGAGCATATCCGGTGATCATTGTATTCCAAGAAGTGACATCCCGACAAGGCATTTCCTCAAACAATTTCCTAGCTATGTCCATTCTCTTACATTGCACATACCCTGCAATCATTGCATTCCATGAAACAGCATTCTTTTCCGGCATTTCTTCAAAAAATTCCCTTGCTTCATCAACCATTCCACTCTGCACATAACCAGACACCATTGCTGTCCACGTAAATACATCTTGAACTGGGGACTCATCAAACAATCTCCTTGCTTCTTCAATCTCACCATTCTGTGCATAACCTGTAATGATAGTATTCCAAGAGACTTTATCTCTGAAAGGGATTTTATCAAAAATCCTTCTAGCATCAGCCAACCTCTTCTTCTTCACAAACCCACCCACCAAACAATTCCAGGAAACCAAATCCCAATCCGACTTTGATTCAAAAAGCCTACGAGCCTCTTCCATCCTTCCATTCTGCACATAAGTTGCAAGCAAAGCATTCCAAGATATTGAATTCTTATAAGGCATTCTATCAAAAATCTTTCTTGCCTCATCAATGCAACCATTCTGCGCATACCCAGACAGCATAGTATTCCACGAAACAACATCCCTTTCAAGCATTTGCTCAAACAACTCTTTTGCAGCAGAAAGATTATTGTGCTTTACACACCCACTAATCATAACATTCCAAGAAAACAAGTCTCTCTCAGGCATTTCATCAAACAATTTTTTTGCAAGATCATATTTATCATTCATTAGGTAACCGGATATCATGGCATTGTAAGAAACAGAGCTTCTACGTGGCATTGCATTGAAGACACGGAGAGCTGAGTCCAGTTGGGCATTGCGCATGTGGGTTGAGATGGCCACGTTCCATTGCTTTATGTCGGAGTCGGCAACTTGTCGGGTTTCGTTGTACTTGTTGGATTTGTATTTTTTCTGAGTTAATGTTTTCTTTGATGGATATGCGTTTGGGTTCAGTTGGAGTTTGTTGATGGAACGTAACTCTCTCAAACTGTGACTCCCGCGCATTGCTTTCAGCATCAGTTCGCCATTTGCAGAAGTTTAAAGTCTTAACTACCCGCGTCTTACCGAATGGAAGCAACAAAAAAAGGGTCAGACAAAAAAAAGAGAGAATAGACCAGATAATACTAAGAAGAGAGAAAAAAAATGGAAAGAGTAGATAATTTTTTACTTCATGAATTCATCCTGACATCGTTTCCTATACTATAGTTGGCGGTAATACAGGTATAGAGTAGATAATTCTGACGCTTTGCTGAGTACAGGAAACTAACAGAAATAATTTATTATATAACTATTCTAGCTATTACAACAGCCATCAGGTAATCATAACTTGTTACTTCAGCCTCTCTTAAGGGGTTTTCTAGTCACACCCTATTATTAACTAAGCACACCCTACTTTCTACTCCCACTCTAACCCCACACACATTTTACCACTTACACCCACCGGCCACCCTATTCTACCTCTCCAAACCCACACACACCCAACCCTTCCCAAACCCTCGGCACCCCAAGTTCTTTCCAATTCATATTCCAAACTCTCTCATTTCCTCAAATCCTTCCCAAATCGTTGAGTTTTTGAAGCAAATAAGGTAAGTATGACCTCTATTTTCAATTACAGATGTTATATGCTTTATATTTTTTCATTTAAACGAAATACATGTGGAAATTTCGAGAAAAATCGATAATGGTTCGGGTTCGTAGCTCGCGGCAATGAACTGCCCCTGTCTTGTTGGAAGTGCGGGATAAAGGTGCCGATGTTCTTGCAATATCGCGGAACCAGGGTGCCGCGAGATTGCAAGGCTCGCGGCACCAGGTGCAGCGAGATTGCAAGTCTTGCGGTACCAGGGTTCCGCGAGACTGAAAATGAAATAAATTTTTTCAAAATTTTTTTATTTAGATTAAATTTCAGTTATTTTTTATTTTTAGTTTAGATTATATATGAAATGGATTAAATTTAACTTATTTTCTAGTTTATAATAAATTGATTAATCGAAATTAAAATAGTTTTCTTCTGTGTTTATACAGATGCCACCACGTACACGAGGAGCAGGGTCATCTAGATGTGAGAGGAGGAGACGTGCTGATGCATTAGTGGATCCGAGATGGGTTCCTACTGCGTCTGAGAGGAGGAGACGAGCTCTTGAGGCAGCAGATGTTGAGGAGAGACAAGAGTTGAGTACATCTAGTGATGCACTAGATGTGGCACAGAGGCAGCCACAGAGTACCTCTAGCAAGGCAGCAGCTGCGACTCCGAGGCAGCAGCTGTGACTCCGAGGTAGCAGCGGAGTATCTCTGGCGAGGCAGTAGTTGCGGCTTCGAGGCAACAGCGGACTACCTTTGGCGAGGCAACAGATGCGGTTCCGAGGCAGCAGCGGACATCTGGCGAGGCACTAGCTGCCGCACAGAGGCAGCAGCGAAGTATAGCGAGCGATGCACTAGCTACGGCGCAGAGGGAGCAGCCGAGTACTTCTGGCGTGACACCAGCTGCGGCACAGAGGCAGCAGCGGAGAACATCTAGCGATGCACCAGCTGCGGCGCAGAGGGAGCAGCCGAGTACTTCTAGATCTTATCTTGGGGAGCAGTCGAGTACTTCTGGATCTTATCCTGGTGGTCCAATTGATCCATCTCTGTTAGTTAGTTATGGATCACATGTTGCTGCAGCTATTTGGCAGCAAAAAGTATAAGTGAAATTTATTATATATTTATTGTAATATAAATTAGAATTTTCGGAGAGATAACGATTATTTTATTTGGTATTGTTTCAGGAGCGAGGGGAACTAAAAGTTATTAATCACGGTTCTAAAATTGGTACATGGCTATTGGATCAGAGTCGGTCACGCATCCGGTCCACGATCGCACGGTCAGGGTTGGAGCCATTGTTGCAGTGTAGATATGTTACGTGCAACAAGACCATTATTACTGCATTTACCGAGAGGTGGCATCCATAGATGAACACATTTCACATGCCTTTCGGAGAGATGACTATCACTCTAGATGACGTCTCTTCATTGCTTGGCATCCCCGTGGTCGGGAGGACTATATCTTTCAATTTCGTCTCTATTGACGATGCGAATAGAATGTTAGTGCGATTGCTAGGAGTGAGTGAAGAAAAGGCAAAGGAAGAGATGACCGCCACTAAAGGACCACAGGTTAGGATGCAGTGGCTGAGGGATACGTTTGGGATGATTTTCGACTCTGATAGCGAGGAGCAGATAGAGTACGCGACTCGCGCATTGTTATTATTTTTACTTGGTTGCACTCTATTTGCTGATAAGAGTGCAACACGAGTACCAGTCGCGTACTTATCTTTTTTCGAGGATCTTACTACCGTGGGTGAGATTGCATGGGGTGCAGCTTGCCTGGCTTATATGTATAGACAGTTGGGCGAGGCCAGTAGAGCGGAGTGCATTTGATAGCTGATTATATGACATTGCTTCAGGTATATAATGTTTATTTAATAATAATATTGATTTGCTTGATATTTATTAGGTTATGATTTGACAAAGTCCACATATACTCATTAAAGTAAACACCATAGAGCTGTATTTTTTCATCTAGTCAACTCCAAGAACCATGTTACTCGCTCCCTGGGCAAAACTCTTAGTTCAAGAGAGAACTTATGCTCCGGCATTTCCCATTGTGGCTCACTATACCTAGTGTTGTTGGAGAGCTTCTTGCCATTATCTACCGTGACGGCCAGGGGTTCAGTCTGCTCCATTTTTACCCCAACCTTATCCACCTGGGAGTAACTAAATTGTGTGGGTTGTCACTGTCAATCAATACATTCAAATGTTTCTCTTTAATAGCTCCTTTAATCCTGATAATGCTGTGACATTAAGGAAAACTCAAATTCAATGGTTCTCAAACAGTAAATGTTCAAAGGTCTAGTGAATGTTTTGTTTTTAAGATAGTTCTTTTTTTATTTCAGAAAAAAAGAGATAGTTCTTTTTTTAGGAAACTAATTGATAAAAAAAGGGTTTATTTATTTTTTTTCTGATCACTTTTTTCTTTGTCAAATTTATGATGTATCAAGTTTATATATTGTAATTTCCTAATGAATGAAGCGGAAAAACCTTCCCTCATTCTCTTCATCTTTCTCAAAACTTTATATGGTGCTAGAGCTTTTATAAGACTCATGAATTCAAAACTTGATTATCAAAAATACCCAATGCTCCAACAATTCCTGCCAACACTCAAAATCAGCCTAACTCTCCTGCATCTTCTGAACTCCAGCAATTAGTCATCAATCCTATTGAAAACACTTTATCCCTCCACTCAATCAACACCACCACTCAAATCTCCATTAAACTCGCCCCTTCCAATAACAAATCTTGGCATTTTCAGTTTCATGCTATCCTCTTTGGCTATGATCTTATGGGGTTTATTGATAGTTCATAACCCTGCCCTCCACCTACTGTTCAACCTGATCATTTTCTTTGGGTTCGTCAAGATAAGTTAATCTTTAGTGCAATAGTCGGGTCTATCTCTCCAAATTTTGTGCCTTTTATTGCTTCTACAAAGACATCACAAGAGGCTTGGACCATTTTGGCCAACACTCATGCCAAGCCTTCTTAGGGACGCCTAAATCAACAAAAGGAAAACCTTCGGCTTCTTCAAAAGGCACTCAATTTATTGTTGAGTACATGCAACAAATAAAGGTTATTGTTGATGAACTTGCCATGTTCAAAATGCCTATCAATAAAAAGGACCCTATGTTAAAAGTTCTAGCCAGCCTTAATGATGACTACAAGGACTTGTGCTCTGCCCTTTGTGTTTGTTAAACTCCAGTTACATTTTATGAGTTACAGGAAAAACTCATCAACCACGAAGCACATATCAAGTTTGAAGTGCAGAAGAAGCATAATCTCCCTAACATGCTTGCCTTCGCCAATCTTACCCATAAAACCTCTTTTCTTCCATTTAAAATTGCTCATCACAACCATCCATATTAGCCATCCTCTCATTATCAATGCCCTCCATCATTTGCCAAAACCTTAGCCACTTCACCCAATTCATCATATCCCAATAATCAAAATCAGTTTTCACGGCCTTATGTTGGCAAATGTAATCTTCTGGCATTTAAGGACATTTTGCCAAATGATGTTCCACTTACAACTACATGCCTTGGAACTACACCTTTTAGACAAATAATTTATTTTCTTCTTATCCTCCCCAAGCCAATATGGCCAACCCTCCTACACCTTCCGCCACCGAATGGCTATTAGACTTTGGAGCCTCTCATCATGTCACTACTGATTTGCAAAACCTATCTCTTCACACTGACTATTCTACCCTAGATAACATCATGATCAAAGATGGTACTGGTCTTCCAATCACACATATTGGTTCTACGATCCTATCCTCTCCTTCCAAGTATTTCCATTTAAATAATGTTCTTGGCGTTCCTTCCATGAAACAAAACTTAATCTCAGCATTTCAATTTTGCTTCACCAATAATATTTCTGTTGAATTCTCACCCACATCCTTTTTGTGAAGGATCTTTGCATAGGGCAATACTCTTACAAGAAACTACTAAGGGTGGCGTTTACGAGTGGCCGAGCCTCTTACCATCAACCAAGCCAATCATTGCTCTTTCCTCTATCAAAGTTCCAATTGACCAATGGCATTTTAAGTCACTTCGGTCACCTATCATCTACCATTTTAAGTCATTTAGTTTGAATAAAACATTGCTCTTGTCCCCGTCTACTTCGTTTCAGTTTTCTTGTAATTTGTGTCATTGCAATAAAACTTATAAACTACCTATTTCATCTTCATCCCTCACAGGTTCTCATCCTCTAGAATCGCTATACTCTTATGTTTGGACCTCTCTTATTACCTCCACTAATGGCTATTAATACTATGTGATATTTGTTGATCATTACAATTGTTACATCTAGTTCTACTATCTAAAAAAAAGGTCTGATGTTCATGATGTATTTATATGGTTCAAAGCATTAGTAGAAAATTTCTTCAAACAATCCATTTTCAGCTTTTATACTAATAACGGTGAAGAGTATATCTCACTCAATTCTTTTCTTGCAACTAGTGGCATTTCCCATCTTACAACTTCGTTACACAATTTAAAACAAATGGATTCCCAGAACGTCGGTGAGACCTTGAATTTCCGAGTATTGTTTAATTATATTTATATAATTGGAAAATATGGAATAATTATAATTAATAACTATTTGATTTTATCTTAGGTTTTACGATTAAATAGTAAGCGGGCCCTATCGATTCATGGAGGTCCAGATGAATGTGAAACTTTAGGGACTCGATATTTAGAGTCGAAAAACATTATGGTAAGAATATTAGTCTCAATCTCAATTATTTTTGCACATTTCTGCAACAATTTAAAAAATGACAGTTTAATCTATAGGCTGTTAGAATTTTCGAAAATAACATTCAAATTAAAAGGACTTTGGACCTATGGACTATACCAAATAATTCCTCATGAAATATAGTTTTAAATATTTAGACAGATGGAAGAAACTAGATGTGAAGACAGAAATTTACGTGATTTTATGGTTGGGGGTATTTTAGTAATTTCATTCAAACAAGTAACCGAACTTCAACAAAAGCTTCACCAAACATTAAAGTGAGTTAAATAGAGTTGATTTATGATTAAATAAAATATTTTATAGCTTAGACAAACTATTTTCAACAAAGTCAACTTTTGGGGGCAATTTTGAAAGAAATCTTTAAGTATAAGGGCGAAATGGTCAATTTGCATTAAAATATCCATTTATCATGAATTTTCCAATCTCTTCCCTGCTGAAAATTGGCAGCAACCAGTAGCTTCACAAAAACTCCATAGCTAAGCTTGAAGAGGAGAGAGAAAGTGAAAATAACTTAGAAAAATCAACTTAAAATCAAAACTTCCCTTCACAAAAGTTGTTTTACTCATCTTCCTCTACCTACCTACACCAAAATCAAGTGCTAAATCAAAAAAATATCAGACCTTAAGATCTCCCCTACCATTCGGCCAAGGTAAGTCTAAAGGAAATTCTAAGCTTTTTCATGTAATTCAAGTTATCTACCATGTGTTCTTGATGTTTTCATGTATCCCTTAGCCTAATTGAATTAAAAGCATGAGTTTGGATATTGGAGGGTTTCGGTCAACATTCATGGAGCATGAACATGGTGAATTTTGGTGGAATTTAATATAGGAAAATGAAGTAGAAATTATGTTAAGCATGAAAACAAGCTTAGATTTAACTAAATTGTAGATATTCAATTTATTGGCTCTTGAGGAGGTTTCGGCCAAGGCATGAAGGGTATGAATTTGATGTTAATTCATATGAAATTCATATGGATTTTAGTAGAAATAATTTAGAATTAATAAAGTAATTGAATTGAAGAAAATAAATTGTGAGGAAATGAAGGAAGCATTCGACCAATGAAGGGGAGACTGGAATTTTGTCCATTTTAATGTAAATTAGGGCTTAAAATAATGTAGAAATTATTCTGAGAATTTAGGCACAATCGAAATCGAAATTATGTAGAAAAAGTTAGAATTTTGCACCGGTAGAAATTAGATTGCATTTAGTAAATTATACTGGCAATTCATTAGCATTTAAATTATCAAATATTCTTTTAATTAAAGAATAGTGAATTTATCAAATTTGAATAATTATTTGCAGCCTCTAAATCTGAGGTTACTACTGGTGCCAGAGATTCAGATACCGATAAGTTAAGAGGTAAGGGATATTTGTACGAAGCATAGGGATATTTCGTTGCATGATTTTGATTAAATTGTGATTTGATGAAGTTGGATTTTGATGCTTTGGATTGAATTTTGAACATTGAAAATTGTGGTTTTGAAGCTGGTTTTCATGTAGGAGGGTTAGGTAAAAATATATTTTTATACTGTCAAAATTCTCAAAAATAGCTTAAAATCCTCCAAATTATTATTTAGCATGAAATTTAAATTAAAGGGAATGAATTTTAGAATGTTGAAGAAACTAAGTTCTTAAATATGATTTAAAGGCATTAAATCACAAATTCTATATTTAAAAATTCATGTTATTGAATTTGATATAAGTGAAAATATTTACATATTTTTATAATTTGTTTATAGTTAAATAGAATATTTTTAGAACTAAATATTGCCTTGGGAATATTTTATGAAATTTTGTTTTGAACTGCTTATATTTCCCATGTTAAGTATTTATGGACTGATTGAAGATTTTGATTTATGAATTTATCTCCGTAAACGGCTCAAAATTGTTTTACATGGTTTTAGAGACTGTTGGCCTAGTAGCTACCTTCGAGTACATGCATTTCCGTTCTGTTCTGATTGCTGTTGACTTTAGCCCAGTCTTCTAGCTCCCACAGGTGACACCTGGCTAGTGCTCACACTGTGGCCCCATGACTATGGTCATACGTCTATTATAGTGCATGTGTCTATTGGGTGTAGCCTTGTCTCCACTAAAATTGTACTGGGGTGGTAAATCCCTAGTTAACTTAGATCCAAGTACTCCCAGTTTGATATATATATTTTTTATTTTGATTTATCCATATGATATGTTTTTCCGATGAATGATACGCTTGTGAAATTATTTACTGAACTATCTGTTGACAAAAATTGATATAAATATGGTTTAAAATGTTTACGGAGAAATTACTTAATTTCTGATGTTTATATTATGTTTTGCAAGATATTGACTTTATATTGAATTTGTGATTCAATTCAATCAAATAAATTTCCTATAGTGGCTTTGGATACCTAAACATGACAGGTACTCCTAAGTACCTCCCATATTCTACCTGGTTACCCAACCCACTATAGTATCCTTCTTAATAGATCGTGCCAGTTTTATTTCATGTTTTAAATTCATGTTTTCGTATAAATATCTGTTTTATGAAATTTGCATATAAGATACATTATATTAGCTTTCGTATATATGTCTCTTACTAAGCACGTTTAGCTCACCCTTTTATTTTTTCACTCCAAGATTATTTGTAGTGAGATTTGGGTTTGCTTGTTTAAGAGGACCTAATTCTGGTATTCTTTTGGTAATTTTTCGGATTCGTCGAGGTATATGGAATTTATTTTATGTATTCAAATTTCTGTACAGTATTACTTTTATGTATATAAATACTTGGGATGTAAATATTACCTTTTGGTTATGTAATCGAATTTTGAGATCCTCGATTTTGTATAAAATAAATAAATTTCATTTTTAATGTATGGACACTGCAAACAAACCCAACCTATGTATATGATTTATATATGTAAAATTGGTGTAATATACAGTATTTCGTAACGTCACAGTTAAGGTGGTATCAGAGCAAGATTGACTAATATCTATCAATGTCTTTTGATTTGAAATAATAACATCCCAAGTTTACTGTACTTATCTAAATATATATGAATTTGGGAGACTAAAATCTATTTTATGCTATTGTTGTGGTGCAGTATGTTTGATACACAAGGAGGTATTCACTGATCACAAGAGTTTGAAGTACCTGTTCTTGCAAAAAGAGTTAAATATCAGGCAGTGCAGATGGATAGAGCTCCTAAAGGATTACGACTATGAGATTTTATACCATCCAGGGAAGGCTAATGTGGTTGTTGATGTGTTGAGTAAAAAGCACCTAGGGATGATACCTTATATGATGATTCAGGAATACGAGTTGTTAGAACAGTTTGCGAGCTTCAGTTTAGATATTTCTTCTTCTGAGAGGTATGGATTAGTGGCCAGTTTTCAGATAGATCCAAGGCTAATGGATCAGATTAGAAATGCTCAAAGTGAGGATCCGGGATGTATTGAGATTACCAGTTAGTTGTAGTTGGGGGATTCATTTAGAATATGTAATCGGCATTGATGGCATTCTGAGGTTCCAAAATAGAATATGTATTCCCCAAGATAAGTAGCTACGGGAGTTAATTCTTACGGAGGCACACAATTCTAAGTATACCTTACATCCAGGTAGTAACAAGATGGATCAGAATCTACGTAAGGCGCATTAGTGGCCTAATATTAAGCGAAACATTCGCGAAGTTTATTGCTAGATGTCTCACCTGCCAGAGGTTAAAGTGGAGCATCAGAAACTGGTAGGGTTACTTCAGCCTCTACAGATTCCGACATGGAAATGGGACCATGGATTTTATCATAAGATTATTGAGGACCAGATGGAGTCATGATGCGATCTGGGTGATTGTTGATCGGTTGATGAAGTTCGCCCACTTCCTGGCTATTAAGTCTATAGATTCTCTAAGTGCCTTAGCTGATCTGTATGTTTGGGAGATCATAAGGTTACATGGTGTTCCAGTGAGCATTACTTCCGAAAGAGATTCCAGATTCACATCTCATTTTTGGGAGAGGTTTCAAGAAGCTATAGGATCTTATTTGAACTTTAGCACGGCTTTCCATAGGCAGACTGATGGTCATCCAAGCACACCATCCAGATGCTCGAGGATATGTTGAGAGCCTATTCGTTAGATTTTAAGGGCTCTTGGGATGATCACTTTCCCTTGGCAGAATTCGCCTACAATAATAGTTATCATTCGAGTATCGGCATCGCACCTTATGAAGCTTTATATGGTCAACGTTGCTGTTCCCCGATAGCATGGGAAGAAGTGGGCGACAAAAAGATACTGGCTCCCAATTTGGTTGAGTAGGCTTCTAGGGATATATAGTTGATTTGTGACAAGTTGAAGACTGCTCAGAGTCAGCAAAAAAGTTACGCAGATATCAAACGTCGACCACTAGAATTTTCTATTGGAGATTCAGTATTTCTGAAAGTTTCCCTTTGAAGGAAATTATGAGGTTCAGGAAGAAAGGCAAGCTGAGTCCTCGATATATCGGACTTTTCGAGATACTTGACTGAGTGGGAGATGTGGCATATCGATTGGCCTTACCACCAGAGCTTTCTGGTGTACATAATGTCTTCCACGTATTCATGCTCAAAAAGTACCATCCAGATCCGTCCCACGTAATTCAGTATGAACCACTGGAGATCCGAGAAGATATGAGTTAAGTGGAGAGATCGATTCAAATTTCTGAATTTTCGAGTATTGTTTAATTATATTTATATAATTGGAAAATATGGAATATTTATAATTAATAATTATTTGATTTTATCTTAGGTTTTACGATTAAATAGTAAGCGGGCCCTATCGATTCGTGGAGGTCCAGATGAATGTGAAACTTTAGGGACTCGATATTTAGAGTCGAAAAACATTACGGTAAGAATATTAGTCTCAATATCAATTATTTTTGCACATTTCTGCAACAATTTAAAAAATGACAGTTTAATCTATAGGCCGTTAGAATTTTCGAAAATAACATTCAAATTAAAAGGACTTTGGACCTATGGACTATACCAAATAATTCCTCATGAAATATAGTTTTACAATATTTAGACAGATGGAAGAAACTAGATGTGAAGATAGAAATTTACATAATTTTATAGTTAGGGGTATTTTAGTAATTTCATCTAAACCGGTAACCGAACTTCAACAAAAGCTTCACCAAACATTAAAAGTGAGTTAAATAGAGTTGATTTATGATTAAATAAAATATTTTGGAGTTTAGACAAACTATTTTCAACAAAGTCAAACTTTTGGGGCAATTTTGGAAGAAATCTTTAAGTATAAGGGTGAAATGGTCAATTTGCATTAAAATATCCATTTATTATGAATTTTCCAATCTCTTCCCTGCTGAAAATTGGCAGCAACCAGCAGCTTCCCAAAAACTCCATAGCTAAGCTTGAAGAGGAGAGAGAAACTGAAAATAACTTAGAAAAATCAACTTAAAATCAAAACTTCCCTTCACAAAAGTTGTTTTACTCATCTTCCTCTACCTACCTACACCAAAATCAAGTGCTAAATAAAAAAAAAAATCAGACCTTAAGATCTCCCCTACCATTCAGCCAAGGTAAGTCTAAAGGAAATTCTAAGCTTTTTCATGTAATTCAAGTTATCTACCATGTGTTCTTATGTTTCCATGTATCCCTTAGCCTAAATTAAATTAAAAGCATGAGTTTGGATATTGGAGGGTTTCGGTCAACATTCATGGAGCATGAACATGGTGAATTTTGGTGGAATTTAATATAGGAAAATGAAGTAGAAATTTTGCTAAGCATGAAACAAGCTTAGATTTAGCTAAATTGTAGATATTCAATTTATTGACTCTTGAGGAGGTTTCGGCCAAGGCATGAAGGGTATGAATTTGATGTTAATTCATATGAAATTCATATTGATTTTAGTAGAAATAATTTAGAATTAATAAAGTAATTGAATTGAAGAAAATAAATTGTGAGGAAATGAAGGAAGCATTCGGCCAATGAAGGGGAGGCTAGAATTTTGTCCATTTTAATGTAAATTAGGGCTTAAAATAATGTAGAAATATTCTGAGAATTTAGGCGCAATTGGAATCGAAATTGGAATTATGTAGAAAAAGTTAGAATTTTGCACGGGTAGAAATTAGACTGCATTTAGTAAATTATACTGGCAATTCATTAGCATTTAAATTTTCAGATATTCTTTTAATTAAAGCATAGTAAATTTATCAAATTTGAATAATTATTTGCAGCCTCTAAGTCCAAGGTTACGACTAGTGCCAGAAATTCAAATATCGATAAGTTAAGAGGTAAGGGATATTTGTACGAAGCGTAGGGATATTTCGTTGCATGATTTTGATTAAATTGTGATTTGATGAAGTTGGATTTTAATGCTTTGGATTGAATTTTGAACACTGAAAATTATGGTTTTGAAGCTGGTTTTCATGTAGGAGGGTTAGGCAAAAATATACAGTTATACTGTCAAAATTCTCAAAAATAGCTTAAAATCCTCCAAATTATTATTTAGCATGAACTTTAAATTCAAGGGAATGAATTTTAGAATGTTGAAGAAATTAAGTTCTTAAATATGATTTAAATGCGCTAAATCACAAATTCTATATTTAAAATTTCATGTTATTGAATTTGATATAAGTGAAAATATTTACATACTTTTATAATTTATTTACAGTTAAATAGATTTTTTTTGAACTAAATATTGCCTTGGGAATATTTTATGAAATTTTGTTTTGAACAACTTATATTTCTCATGTTAAGTATTTATGGACTGATTGAAGATTTTGATTTATGAATTTATCTCTGTAAATGGCTCAAAATTGTTTTACATGGTTTTAGAGATTGTTGGCCTCGTAGCTACCTTTCAGTACATGCATTTTCGTTCTGTTCTAATTGCTGTTGACTTTAGCCCAGTCTTCTAGCTCCCACAAGTGACACCTGGCTAGTGCTCACACCGTGGCCCCCTAACTATAGTCATACGTCTATTATAATGCATGTGTATATTGGGTGTAGCCTAGTCTCCACTAAAATTATACTAGGGTGGTAAATCCCTGGTTAATTTAGATCCAAGCACTCATAGTTTGATATATATATATATATATATATATATATATATTTCTGATTTTGATTTATCCGTATGATATGTTTTTCTGATATGAATGATATGCTTGTGAAATTATTTACTTAACTATCTGTTGAAAAAAATTGATATAAATATGGTTTAAAATGTTTATGGAGAAATTACTTAATTTTCGATGTTTTATATTATGTTTTGCAAGATATTGACTTTATATTGAATTTGTGATTCAATTCAATCAAATAAATTCCCTATAGTGGCTTTGGATACCGAAACATGACAGGTACTACTAAGTACCTCCCATATTCTACCCGGTTACCCAACCCACTATAGTATCCTTTTTAATAGATCGTACCAGTTTTATTTCATGTTTTAAATTCATGTTTTCGTATAAATATCTATTTTATGAAATTTGTATATAGGATACATTATATTAGCTTTCGTATAGATGTCTCTTACTAAGCACGTTTAGCTCACCCTTTTATTTTTTCACTCCAAGATTATTTGCAGTGAGATTTGGGTCCGCTTGTTTAGGAGGACCTAATTCCGGTATTCTTTTGGTAATTTTTTGGATTCGTGGAGGTATACAGAATTTATTTTATATATTCATATTTCTGTACAGTATTACTTTTATGTATATGAATACTTGGGATGTAAATATTACCTTTTGGTTATGTAATCGAATTTTGAGATCCTCGGTTTTGTATAAAATAAATAAATTTCATTTTTAATGTATGGACATTGCAGATGAACCCAACCTATCTATGTGATTTATATATGTAAAATTGGTGTAATATACAATATTTCGAAATGTCACAGTTAAGGTGGTATTAGAGCAAGATTGGCCTGATATCTATCAGTATCTTCTGATTTGAAATAATAACATCCCAAGTAGTACTGTACTTATCTAAATATATATATATATATATATGAATTTGGGAGACTAAAATCTGTTTTATGCTATTATTGTGGTACAGTATGTCTGATACGCGAGGAGGTACCGGACGAGGAAGAGGACGCCCTAACCGTGTATTGCCCACCCTAGAGCCTACTCCAGAGTCGTTGCCGGAGCCCGCTCTGCCTCCACAACCTGAGAGTATAGATGTCAAAATGTCCAGTTTGGAAAGAATTTTGGCAGACTTTATTGCGGGATTTAATAGAGCACCAGCACTTTAGCCAGCACAGCCTCCACCTCCACCACCAACGCCACAGCCTGCACCACAGCTAGAGCCGTAGCCATAGTTGGTACAGCTCCCACCGCAGCTTCTGCCCTAGATTCCTGAGTAGCCGAGGCAAGTTCCTATTAGGAGTTGTAATGCGAACCTGATCAAACGGTTTTAAAAATTAGATCCACCGAAGTTTAGAGGGGAGAATGATCTGATGGCTGCGGAGGAGTGGATAAATGAGGTGGAGAAACTATTTGATTATATGACATGTTCCGAGACCGAGAAGGTCGAGCTGGCCACATTTCTCCTGGTGGGAGATGCAGAGTATTGGTGGAAGTCTACCAGGACAATTTTGTCTGCTAGACACCCAGCAGTGACTTGGGAGGTTTTCCTAGAGGCCTTTTCAGGCAGTATACCCCCAGCATCGCACAGGCGAAGCTAAAGTCAGATGATGAATCTTAAAAAGGGGACTATGACAGTGGACTAGTACGAGTCCAGATTTACTACCTTGAGCCGTTTCGATCCAGAAGTTGCTAGGAGCAAGAAGCATAAGATCGAGCCATTCGTGTCTGGCCTTAAGATTTCTATCAAAAATAGCTTGGTCCCGTTTGATATTTCTACCTATGATGAGGCAGTTCCTCGAGCCCAGTTATGCGAGTAGAATTACGAGGCTTAGCAGGTGAAATTTGGATTCAAGGCGAAGAGTAAAGGGAAGGAGAAGGTTTGATGGGGCGACGACAGAGGTGATTCCAGGTTGGCTAAGAGGCCTACGGGTATTGTTGTTTGGGATAGATTAGCTGGAGATAGATCCGCTAGATCAATGGGCATCGGGAGATCTACTACTCCCTAAAGGGGCGCACCTACCAGGTGCAAGCAGTGTGGTAGGTCATATGGAGACAAACGTTGCTACTAGGCTATGGGAGCATGTTTTAAGTATGGACAGCAGGGTCATTTGATGAGAGATCGCCCTAAGGACAGAGAGGTAAAGCTAGCGACTCCAGTAGCACCAGCAGCCACAGTAGCTCTAGCATCTAAGAAGGATAAGGCAACATCATCTGCACTGCGCAAAGCTACAACAGCAGTGAAAAGGAAGCAGACGGTGACTCAAGGACGGGTGTACGCCTTAGATAAGAAGACAGTTGATACTTCTTCAGATGTTATACAGGGTAAGATTTATAATTTTGATGTTATTGCTATTGCATTGATAGACCTAGGCTCCACGCATTCATTAATTTCCCTTGCATGTGCTACTAACATACCAGTGAAACCCGAACCCTTAGGATACTCATTGCAAATTAATACTCCATTTAAGGAATCAAAAAAGATGAATGTAATATATCGAAATTGTAAATTAAAGATAGGAGAAAAAGAAACTATACCTAACCTAGTTTTATTAAATATGTACGATTTAAATGTAATTTTAGGGATGGACTGGTTAGCTACGAATTATGTTGTGTAGATTGCTACACTAAGTTTAAGTTTTTTCTCAATTAGAAAAATATATTATAAAACTTTCTGTGTAGAAATGAAATTAAATATTTTATCAAAATTTATTCATTTGAATTTAAGTACTAAATATTTATGTGATTATTGAAGGGTTCATAGCCTATGTGGAGGATGTTGAAAAGAGGTGTCCGGAGTTTCACGAGGTTCTAGTAGTCAGGGACTTCCCAGATGTGTTTTCGGATGATTTACCAAGACTTCTGCCCGATCAAGAGATAGAGTTCACTATTGATTTAGTGCCCGGTACTGAGCCTATTTTGAAGCCCTCTTATCGAATGGCATTGGTTGAGCTTGAAGAGCTCAAGAAGCAGCTCCAAGAGTTACTTGATAAGGGTTTTATCCATCCCAGTGTTTCTCCTTAGGGTGCACCAATCTTGTTTGTTCGGAAGAAGGATGGTAGCTTGCAACTTTGTATCGACTACCGGTTGCTTAACAAGGCTACCATCAAGAATAAGTATCCACTTCCCCGGATTGATAATCTGTTCGACCAGCTTAGGGGTGCCCAAGTATTTTCTAAGATCGATTTGAGATCAAGGTACCATCAGCTAAAGATTCGGGAGAGTGATGTACCCAAGATGGCTTTCAGAACTCGGTATGACCACCACGAGTTTCTAGTAATGCCATTTGGGCTTACAAATGCCCTGCAGCATTCATGAATATGATGAATAGAGTCTTCAAGCCTTATTTGGTTAAGTTCTTCATCATGTTTATCGATGATATTCTGGTGTATTCTAAGTTGCGAGAGGAACATGAGCAGCACATGTACATAGTTATGCAGACCCTCAGAGACAGAAAGTTGTATGCTAAGTTGAGCAAGTGCGAGTTCTGGCTAGCTCAGATTACTTTTCTAGGGCATGTGGTCTCTAAAGACGGGGTGTCAGTTGATCCATCTAAGATCGATGCGATAGTTTAGTGGGACAAATCGAAGACCGTTACTAAGATACAGAGTTTTCTAGGTCTGGCCGGATATTATCGAAGATTTGTTGAGGTTTCTCCAAACTTGCTGCTCCACTAATGCGTCTTTCATGCAAGGGTGTTAAGTTCGAGTGGACTGATGCGTGTGAGCATAGTTTTTAAGAATTGAAGCAGCGGTTGACCACAGAACTGATCCTGACCATTCCAAGTGGTTTTGGAGGATTTTTTGTTTATAGTGATTCCTCCTCCTAAGTTTTGGTTGCATGTTGATGCAGCATAGAAAGGGTTAAATATGAGGCATTATCCCGTCAGATAAAGGATCATGAAAGGAATTATCCCGCATATGTCCTGGAACTTGCTATCGTGGTGTTTACTTTAAGGATATGGCGGCATTGCCTATACGGTGAGAGATTCCAGGTATTCACTGATCACAAGAGTTTGAAGTACCTGCTCTTACAAAAAGAGTTAAATATGAGGCAATGCAGATGGATAAAGTTGCTAAAGGATTACGACTGTGAGATTTTATACCATCCTTAACACAAGGTGTACATTCCAAAGATGGTAACGACACATTCACTCCAACTTATCCTACTAGTGACTTGCTAGGTAAATCTCCTTTTGACTTTCTTTCCTTATTTCTAAATAATTCTTCTCCACCAGCTAACCATCACCCATAATAACTACACTCCTATCCCATGCCAGCATCTCCAATCCACCAAATAACATCCATCCCATGCATATAAGAGCTAAAAACAATATCCACAAACCTATCTAAAAACTTAACCTCACCACCCTCCGTACTCTAACTATTCCTACTGAGCCTACCGTCATAATTCAATCCCTTAAACAATCGAAATGGCATGACGTTAGGTTTAATGAGTTAAACATGCTCATTCGTAATGGTACTTGGAATTTGGTTCTTTCACATCCATCTTAAAACTTAGTGGGAGGTAAATGGGTCTTTCAAATCAAATGAAATCCTGATGGTTTGATTGCATGATATAAAGCTCGTCTTGTAGCAAAAAGGTTTCACCAGATCAGGTGTTGACTTCCATGAAGTGTTTAGTCCAGTCATCAAACTAACAACCGTTTGCCTTGTACTTTTTCTAGCCTTATCCCACGGATGGTTACAGTTAAATGTCAACAGTACATTTCTCCATGGTCATTTAATTGAAGACATCTACATGTGTCAACTCCAAGCTTTATTGATAAAACCAATCCAAATCATGTGTGTCCTCTTCAGAAAGCTCTTTATGGTCTCAATCAAGCATCTCAAGATTGGTATCATGAACTTAGTCAATTATTTATCGTTGTTGGGTTTGTCAATTCCAAGTTAGACACCTTTCTTTTTATATTTCGACATCAACTTTTAACAATGTATCTTTTAGTGTATGTGGATGACTTGATTTTAACAGGAAATGATGAAACTCTTCTTGACAAATTTATTACACAACTTGCAGCCAAGTTTTCAATCAAAGATCTCAGTACTCTTTCTTATTTTTTTAGTGTGGAGGTGATTCCTCTTTCAACCAGAATTCTCTCATTTCAACACAAATATATACATGACCTATTGGAGAAGACAAAGATGCTTGACGCTAATGACACTTGTACACCTATGTCTCCAAATAACATACCCATTTTCCATAATGGTACTTCTCTCATTGATACAATAGAATATAGATCAATTGTTAATAGACTACAATATTTATCCTTAACAAGACCAAATATTTCTTTCACTATTAATAAATTATCTCAGTTTACGTACTGCCTTTACTCTTAACACTGGTCTATCGGTAAACGTCTACTTTGGTACCTTCGTGTACTATTACACTCTGTTTCTTCCCTACTAATCTCCTCTATTATTACATGATTTCTTTGGTATAGATTGGGCTGGTAACACTAATGATTGCACCTTTACCAATGCTCATGTTGTGTTTCTTGGACTCAATTCCATCTCATGAAGTTCAAAGAAACAACGATATGTTGCTTGATCATCCATTGAAGTTGGATACAAGGCAATGGCCTTAATTACTTTAGAAGCTTCAATCTTTGATACGTGAACTTAGAGTTCACTTGCCTACCGTTATAGTTGTTTATTGTGACAATTAGGGATGTAAACGAGGTGGGTTCCCGCTAATTTTGAGGTACACAAACCCGAACCTGATTATATTTTCTAATACCTAAACCTGATTAAATACTTGAATATTTTGATTTTTACTGCCCGAACCTTGCCCCTATAATATAAGAACTACTCATTTAACTACTCGAACCCGTTAAATACTCATTTATTAAGTCAAAGTTTGATTTTTAAATTTAAATTTATTATTAATTTTAATGCATATTATTAAGAATAATTAAATTAATAAATTTAAATTAACCCATAAAAATAAATTAATGTTAAAAATCATAATTAAATACTTAATTAATTAATTTAATTAAGTATTATATTAATAATAAATATTTTATAAATAAAAATATATGTAATAATATATAAAAATTATTATTTATAATTAGGTTCGGATAGTAGGATACCCTAACATCACTACTCAAACCCTACCCGAACTTGTGATAGGTAGTAAAGCTACTGCATGAACCCTACCCGAACTCGATTATCAACTACCTTAACCCTATTTAATTGGGTTGGGTAGTACAGCATACTCATTTATAAGGTATCCATTTACATCTCTAGTGACAATTTTATGAGTTAAGATTGGTGTTCTTCCATCTACCCCATCTTGAGAGGGTATATTATGGAGAAGTCAATTCAATGGTTCCCAAATAGTAAATGTTGTACAGTTTAATTGATATAGAAAAGGTTTTATTCCTTTTCTTCTGATCACTTCTTTCTCTATCAAATGTATGATTTATCAAGTCTATATATTGTAATTTTCTAATGAATGGACGTAAGTTGAAAAACATTTACTCATTTTCTTTATCTTTCTCAAAACTTTATATGACATATACTACTAGTGAGCACACTGATGGATATTTGTAAGCTTTCAAGATCTTCAATCCATTTTTGTTTACAGAAATCATTTGCATTTAAGCAATTTGTTTCTATACCTAACTCATCCACTGTAATGGCATTAAGTTGTTCAATATTACAAGCATGGCCTAGTATGAACCTTTCCTTATATTTAAAACATAGGTTTTGTGCTTGTTTTTGTTCTATAAATAACTATTTGGTGTAAGTAGAGTATTTAAATTGGTTTTTTGTGTTGGTATTGGTTGAGCATAAGTAGGTTCTAGAAAGGGTCTAAGGTTAGGACTAAAATTAAGTTTTGGGTTCTGCTTTTGCATTTTGCTTTCAAATTCCAGAAAAAGTTCATGAAACATAGCTTTTTTTGTAGGTAGTAGTGAGGTTGGTATGCTCATTAGTGTTAACTCTAGGCTTGAGTTCCTCATTAAGGTCATTGATGAAACTAGAAGCAAAATAATCCTCTAGTAAATAGTGATTATATTGTGGCATATAGGGCCTTAATTATTCAAAATTTTCTTGATATTCATCTATAGTAGTCCTTTGATTTGATTACATTTGAGCAAGTTTTATCACAAAAATATTTGTCATAAATCAACATAGCTAAGTAACTCTAGGTTTTTACATAATATATCTATCAAACTAAACCTCATCTTTTTGAGTCAAATACATGGTAGCTATCTCTTATTGTATACCCTAAAGCAAACTCACTTGATAAGATGATACCATGACAATATATGATCACTTATGTTAACTGACGTAAAGGTTTTCCTTCATCATTTAGATTGACAATAATGAGGATTATTAGTTACCGAATGAGTTAAAGTCTATGGAACAATATAAGCATGGTAAGGAATTGTAAAGTGTTACAACTATGATGATCTTTATGCGTTAAAGCTTTGTTCCTAAATCTTGTTCTTGGTCATTGTACTATCAAGATAGGATATTGATAGTGCTCAAATACTGGTACATGCTAAGCCTCCATACTTGTGAAGTAGGCCACCAATCTCATAGGTCGAAACATAAGGATATTTGAGCATAACAAGTGGTTGCTTCTTAGAGAATAAGTTCATTGGACATGACTTATTGTGAGAGTTCCATTTGATAGTGTTAATCAAGTGTCTATGGAAATGTCCTTACGTGTTAATAGTGCAAATAATCCTTTGATTTGAAATGTCAAGTCATCTTATGTGTGATTTGTTGCACTTTGATTTTACCTCTACAAGTTTGGGTGCCAAATAAATAAAAATGTTGATTTTTGGTGTACCATAAAACGCATGAAGATAGATGAGTAGTCAGGACGAGGATTCATCACCTCGAGTGACTTTGGAGGCAATATCTCAATCATCATAGCTCATATTAATTTGTAAACTTTTGGCCAGAGCAACGTATGCTATGGAGTTAATATTGGTAGCTTGAGGATAAAAATGAAAATGTACATAAAGTAGACAGAGTAGCATGCTTTATGCATTTTTTTGGATATTTTAATGAAATGATCAAATTACATTGAGACACTGCACAGTTACGCAAAATAGGTTAGTCAAACCACTCTGAATTCTTTAAAATTTGGATGGTCAAGTTGTATTGCTAGATACCTATCTTGTTCTGTGAATTTAAATAAATATTTAAATTCAAAGTAGCGGTCTTATTAACTATAATTAAACTCTTTTAATTAAGCCCATCATATGTTTATATAAATTTGGACCTTGTGACTTAATTAAACTATTCTAATTAAGTCAATTTAATTCTACACTTTAACTAAGTCTTCATACTTAGTCATAATAGAATAGGTTAGTCAAACCACTCTGAATTCTTTAAAATTTGGATGGTCATATTGTATTGCTAGATACCTATCTTGTTTTGTGAATTTAAATAAATATTTAAATTCATTAACAATATGTTAGAAACCTAATGGGTCACACACATAACAGTAGTGAATGGATCGAAATGAATTTGAATGTTTTAAGAAATTTGAAATTTCTCATTTAGACTTTTTTTTAGTAGAATTATGACTACGTATGAAGACTTAGTTAAAGTGTATAATTAAATTGATTTAATTAGAATAGTTTAATTAAGTCACAAGGTCCAAATTTATATAAACATATGATGGGCTTAATTAAAAAAGTTTAATTATAGTTAATAGGACCTCTACTTTGAATTAAAAGGATATTGGGCTTAACTAAAAGTGTTTAATTACATAAACTTAATTAAAAAGGAGTTTAATTAAGTCATTAGGTTCTCCTTCTAATTAAAAGATGAAGTCGAGTTAAGAAAGCAGTTTTGTTTAGTGAACCTAATAAAAAGAGTTCAATTAAATTGTGGTCCCCAAACTTCATTAAACGACTAACTTATTTAAAAGAACATGTTATGGCCGATCGCCATAATGAATGGAAAATGGAGAATCCTAGCGATATTGCATGCAATTTTCGGCTAGCCTTGTAGAAGAAAATTGTTGTATTCTTGAAACCTTGAGAAAAAACAAGTGTTGTCTTTTAAAATGTCTATTACACTTAGAGCACCCAAGTTTGGCTTTGTTATAAACACTCTAGAGTTGCATACCTTGAAATCAACAAGAATAAGGAGTTATATCGATGTGCCAATTTCTGCTTTGGGATTAGTTTCTTGCTCGAGAAGAAATGTGTTTCCTTTCATGTGATAAACGCTTGAAGATTTAAAATTCTTTAGTGGTGAGTTTGTGAAACTCGAGCTATTAGTACAGTAACTGCCATAAGACAATTCAACCTTTGGGAAGGTTCCATTACAGCTTTTGTGGATTGCTATTAGAGGGAATATTATTCTTTATATTTAAATTCCATACTTTATTCTATGCATAAGGGAATGCTGAATGAGAATTTCCAACTTGAAAAATCTCCCACTATCTACCTTAGAGGGAAGAGATTCAAAATAGTCTAGATATGGAAATGATGCCCTATTGCAACCTCTATCAGTCTTTGCAAACTATTTTAAATGGCATTCATAAATACTTCGTCGCTATCACTGACTGTAACACTCTTTTTAATGTGATCAGTAATGGTATATGTTATTATAATTAGAGAATTCTCACTTGAGTGATCTCGAAATCCATATTAATACTTTGTCTTCAAAGAGCTCTTTAAAGTGCGTACAGAAGATAGATTGACTCTCGTAGCTACTTCCAAGTTCAATATGTCCATAATCGTAGAGAGTATTTTCACACTATTTATCTAATTTGATCTTGCTAGAGACTTCATAAACAATAGTTGCATTCATAAGTTGGGACTAAAGGAGGCTAGTAGAATAATTGGAACAATGCTAAGCATGCACGACAGAAACATGCTACAAAAGTTATTTTATTATTTCAAGTATTTAATTTAATTTCATAGTATATTATAGAGGATAAAACAAAACTGATTGAATATAAATCATAAATGATTTAGCACCAAAAGTGTAGTTAAATCATGTTATAACAAACTAAAACCCTATTTCCTAAGCATATCTTTCAAAGCAATAATCAATCTAATAGGAAAAATATTGCCACTTCTAGAGATCATGATAAATTATGAAACTATCGTTGAGCATTGCCTTAGTATCTCTTTAAAATTACAAGAAAAATCATAAAAAAAAACTTCATGACCAGTCTTATGACAGGTAGATACTAATCAATCTAATTAATAATTTTGTAATTTTAAGAATATTAATAAAATTAACAGACCACAATCAAAATATGCAATTTTTGAAGCATATGTAGTAATTTTAGGTCTAACATTAATTGATTAATTTCACGTAAGTATGAATATTCAAATAATAAGGCAATGCCATTTTAGTAAGTGGGTTTATTTAAATAAATTTTTAACTGAATATATAAGTTTAGCTTGATGGTAAGTTTAAATCCAAATAATTGGCCCAACCAAAATACTCAAATAATTTATTTGTAACCTACTTAATTAGGCCTATTTTCATCATTTTAAGGGGCATGACCACATTTCAAAATTAAATAAATTATGAATTATGAATTAAATAAGTAATTAAATTTCAAGAAATTATCTCAAAATTAATTCCTCCATAATTCCTTTATACCTATTTAATTTTAAGCCTAATAATAATTAAGACTATTATGTAAATTTGGCCTATAAGCAGAATGGCTTAAGGATTAATTAACCAAACAATCCAATAATAAGTTAATCAGAGTTGCCTCATTAATCAATTAACCAAAATGACTTACTAATTAATTATGCAAAATGGCCTAATAATTAGTCCAAGCGTATTATTAAGCACAATTAAAACAAAATGGCCCATAAATTAATTAGTCAACATGGCTCTAAAAATTAATTTACTTAATGACCTAATATTAATTAATACAAAATCCCAAAATAATGAACTAGAGATCTAACAAAATACCCCCACAAAATTAACATAAAACGCCTAAACTTTAAATAAACTAAATGGTCTAAACAACAATCAAAATAAGCCCAAACTAAAAGATAACCAAAAATACTTATGGTCTAAAAATGTAATAAAAACTAGCCCAATTGCAAGAAAATAAGCAACCTAAAAGAACCAAAAGAGGCCCAAAACAGAATGACCCAAAAAAGAGTCAAAATTCCTTATTATTTTTTGTGTTTAGGCATGTGGCGTGTGTATCTTCCTTATGCACTTTTCGGGCAAGTGCAATGCTTGCACCTGATGTTTATCTCCTCTAGTCGATAAGTTTTTTCTTACAAAAAATTGGTAGGACCTGACTCGACTTGAACAGATTTGGCTTATTTCAATCTTAATTTGGCATTTTTTGATGAATTTTTCATCATTAAGCCCCCAACAACAATTAAACAACAATTTGGAGCTAAAAAAAAAAAATCCAAGAAACTAAAATCGGTTTTATGGTACTTGAAAACCAAAACTATAAAGTTGAGCTTTAATAACAGTGTCTCTCTAAAATGAAATTGTTAGTGACTTTTAGTGTGAGATTGGCTCTGATATCACTTATTAAAATCAATCGAAACGTCAACTAGTCACTAACACCAAAACTAAAATGTAGTTAAAAATGATTTAGATGGGAATGAAAGCTAAATTCCTCCACTGTAGTTGCTCCAAGGATGAAGTGTTTTATGAATGTTTCATGTTGACTGCCTTGGGCTGCATACGAAAGAGAAAGAGAGAGAAATGTTTTTTTATTACTCTCATCCATTGTTTTTGAAGTGTAAAATTTAATGAGACAGTTTTATACACACATATAAAGATTTATTTATATATGCGTAAAACTAAAAAAAATTTTACACACTTTTCTAACCATTACATCAAAAATTAAGTTTACAACTCAGATTAAACCACCCTCTTTTTAGCATCTGACAATTTTTTCACGTTTTCTTTTTGTTGTCTCTGTTTCCCTCTCTTACACTATCATCTTTGTTTCCCTCTCTCACATTGCTGTCTGATCACCGATTAGAAGCAGCGGTTACCTCGAAATGGACAAAAAAAATTTGCAATTAGTTCTTTCTTCCATATCTTCCATTTACTCTCATCTCATGTCATTTTTCGTTTTTTTTCTTTTTACATGTTCTTTTTTTTTTTTTACTTTAAAAAAGGTTGCTGTCTCATCTCACTGCACTCAGTTTTTTTTTCTTTTTTAATTTTTCCTTTCCAATTACTACCACACATTTGGTTTTGGTATGGGTTTTTTTTATTTTATTATTAATTTATTTAGATGTATGCTTTTGTGATATTAGAGTTGCCCTTTTTGATTGATATGAGGATGGTGAGACTTGTTTGAAGTTATATGTTTTAGGATGGTGAGACTTGTTTGAAGCTATATGTTTTCTTGATAAAAAATAAAAAAATTATCAGATGGAATTTTGATTTATTTAGCTATATGTCTAAAGCTAAATTTTGCTTGATTAAAGTAGTTGTTGCAATAAATCTTCTAATTACAAATAATATTATAGTTGGATTTGTCCCAGTATGGCAAATTGAATGTTGTTTTGGGTCACTATTTGATTTTACAACTATTCAAGGTCAATTTGGTTGCAAAGTAATACTCAATTTATGAAATGCAAATGTTTTTCTCTTTCCATATGACTTATTTTTTTTTTCTCTTCTTTTTTTTAAAATTTTTTAAAATTTTGTTTTTCTATGTTACATTTAAAATAAATCATTATGAAGAGTTCATCACTAAAGGATATCCAATTTATTGGAGATAGGGGTGTAAACGAATAGAACGTTCGACGAACCGTTCGTGAACCTGATCAGTTTCTGTTCGTTTATTAAGCTTAACGAACGAACACGAACAACATTTTAGTGTTTGTTTATTAAACAAACCGAACATGAATAGAGGTATGCTTTGTTCGTTTTTGCTCACGAACAGGCTCGTTTATATTCGTTTATTATTCATTCGTTTAAAGTGTCAGTTGTTGTTCGTTTGTTTATGTTCGTTTAAAGTGTCATTTATTGTTTGTTTTTTGTTCATTCATTTATATTCGTTTATAACTCGTTCATTTAAAGTGTTATTTGTTGTTCGCTAATTATTCGCTCGTTATTTATTAAAACACTAAAATTACTTATATTATATAAGTTATATAATATATACCCTATTTTTAAAACATTAACCTAAAAAATTAGTACCTAATTTTTAAACATATTTATACAATATAACTTTGTTAGCTTAAAAAATTAATAAAATATAATAATAAAATAATTATAAAATTAAATTAGTTAATTATACTTAAAATAATTTTTTTTTAAATTTTAAATATAATGTGCTGAAATAAAATTAATAAAAGTCTCATAATAAGTTAAGGTCTCATTTTTATGATCTTATCCATTGACCATTTACATATATATATATATATATATATATATAAATATAGGTGTGTTACACACACATATATAATACTTTAATATATATATATATATATATATATATATATACACACACACACACACACACCAATATATGTATATGTGTATAATAGAAATTGTACTTAAAATAGTTATTATCAATTTTAATAAAACATTTGTTGACTTAAGTTGTGTTGTATTTAAAATTTTGTGTTAGATGATTTCAATTTGCATGTGGAATTTAATCTTTATGTAAGATTTTTAATATTTAATAATTAGTTTGTTCTCATGAATACTTGTTCATGAATATGTGTTCATGAATGGATTCGTTTACATATTCGCGAATGCGTTCGTTACATGTTTGCGAACACGTTCGCAAACTGTTCGCGAACATTAATGAACAATCCTTACCAAACAAACGAACGAACACAAACACACTCCTTAACAAACACAAACGACAATAAAAAATCAAATGAACTAATAGAGACATCAGTACGTTCGTTTGTGTTCGGTTCATTTACAACCCTAATTGGTGATATTCAAAATATAGAGGTGATTGAGCAAAGTGCAATAGTTAATGAATGTAGTAGTTCACAAGCTAATTCAGAGAACATGTTAGTGTTTGCCAATGTTGTCTAGGAATTTGAGCCATTTATTAGAATGCAATTTGACTTTTTGGATGAGGCGGAAAGCTTTTATAAATCTTTGCTAGGAAATAAGGTTTTGGTATTTGCATGCAATCAAGTAGAACAAGATCTCGAACTGATGAAATAGTGAGTCACATTTATGTTTATTGTAATGAAGGCCAGTATAAAGAAAAAAGTTATTGAGAATAATGACACTCAAAATGATGTCAATATAACTAAAAAGAGATGTTCGACTTTAAAAATCGTTATGGAGCATTGTTTAAGGTAGCATGGGTGAAGAAAAATCAGAAGTGGGCTATAAAATTATTTTGAAACAAACATTATCATGATATGATTAGTCCTAAGAGTGTGTCTTATCTTAGATGGCATAAGAAAATGGCTTCTGCAGCTAAGACTCTTGTTGAAAAATTTAATGAAGAAGGAATTCCTAAAGGAAAAATAATTGCATTGTTTAGTAATGTTGACCAATAATTTTTACATAGAGATTGTTGGAATCATCTTAGAGGTATAAGAAGGAAAAACTTAGATGTTGGAGATGCCTAAGCTATCCTATGTTATTTTTGAAGAAAACAAGCTGAGAATCTGAATTTTTTTATGCAATTTAGTGTGATGGTGATGCTCGTATGGTTTATTTTTGGTTGATGCTTGGTCTTGATTGGCTTATGAATGTTTTGGTGATGCCATTATGTTTGACACCATATGTAAATGAATAAGTATAGTATGCCATTTTCTCCTTTTGTAGGATTAAATCACCACTGCTAGTTTATTTTATTTGGTTGTGCTTTGTTGCAGGGTGAATCCGAGTAAAGTTTCATTCAGTTATTCGAAACTTGACTTGAGGTGATGCATAGAAAAGCACTGAGTACATAATTACTGATCAAGATTTAGCTATAAGGGTTACTGTGATAAAAGTGTTTCCTGAATCTCCCCATTGTTTATGCCTTTGGCATACAAAGAAGAAATTTCAGGAGAAACTTTCTCGTATATATCATAAAAACCCTACTTTCAAATGTAAATTGAAGAAATGCACTCGTCAATCATCTTCTATGGTGGAGTTTGAGAAGGAGTGGCATGAACAGATTGTCAAGAACAATTTGTAACAAAATAAATGGCTTCAAGGGTTGTGTGAGATATATAGTTCATGGATTTTTGTGCACAATCAAAATTCATTCTTTGTGGGAATAAACACTACCCCAAGGAGTGAGAGCATGAATTCTTTTTTTTTTTATTCTTTTGTAGATTCCACTAATATATTGCAAGTGTTTGTAGCGAAATACGAGAAGGTATTTGATAGTCTTTACGATGAAGAAAGAAAAAAGATTTTGAATCTAGGAACAAGTCCTGAATTTTGAAAATTGGTTTTAAAATGGAGCATCGTACAAAGCATGTTTTTAATATTTTCCAAGGAGAAAATCTATTCACACCCACCTAATTTTTAGGCACACTTTAAGTATTAGAAATGTGATAACCGCAAAATTTTCACTGTTTAATAGTGGAAATTGATATTAAAAAAATAGAAAAGAGGAAATAAATATAATTATGAGATCGGAATATTAGTGAAAATTTCGAGAATTGAAGAAGTGACGAATTGGATAGTTCGAGTGAAGGAAAAATTTAAATTGGAAATAAGGTTGGAATTATGGAAAATAATGAAAGGAGGAAATTTAATTTGGATAAATGAAAATCCAAATTAAATAAGAAAATGAGGAAGAAATATGAAATATATTTATATAATTATATATTATATAAATGTATTTTTATACAGATACATATGTATTTAATTGCTATATAGTATATAGTATTATACAGTGGTATATATATGTATATATACTATTTTATACATTAAATAGTACATATGTAAACAAATATAACATTGTATGTATACATAAGTATATACATATTTGAAAAATGTAAATATTAGTTTACATTAAAGTTGTACATATATATTGTAAATACAATATATATTGTATTATTATTATATTTATATAAATATATATAAATGTTATGTAATTTTAAGGTATATAAATATACAGATATATATACTAGATATATTTTACATAACATAAATATATCTTTATATAATATATATAATACAATATTATATATATAAAATAATAATATTATATGTATAATATATAATCTATAGTATATAATATACTATAGGTATAATTGATATAATAAAAATAAAACAAAAAAAAAGAAAACAAAACCGAAAGGAAATCGGGAGGGAGCCGATTTCCTTCCCAGGCGAGTCGACCACCGTCGGTGAGGGAGAGAAGGGAGGAGATGGCGCCGGCGAAGAGAGGAAGAAGACGCCAATGACTGGAAGAGGAAAAGAAACAATGGGAAAAGAGAAGGAAAGAAGGAAAATCGAGGGAGAAACCGGCGAAAAAAGCCGAAGAGGAAGGAAGAAGGAAACGGCGGTGCCGATCGGTCCAGGCACCGCCACCCCACCATTGACCTTGACAGAGGTGAGAGGAAGTTAAAGAAGCCACCGACGGTGAAGTAAAACGGCAGAGGAAGGACGAACGGAGGAGGAGAAGAGGCCGAACCTAAACCGAGTAGATCCGCCGCTGTGCCGCTGATTCGGGATGAACGGAGGCCACCAGCAAGTTCGCCGTGGTGTCAGCCAATTGAGGAGCCATCGAACCGTCGAAGAACTGACCGTCGGAGAAGAACCGGTGATGAGGAGAGACTGAGCAGTCTGAACCGATCCGACTAGGAAAGGAAAAAGGAAAAAGAAAAAGAAAAGGAAAAAGAAAAAAGAAAAAGAAAAGAGAAAGAAAAGGAAAAGAAAAGAAAAGAGGAAAAGAAGAAAAAGAGAGAGAAAAGGAATTTTCGGGAATTCGAGAATTCTCGAGAATTCCAAATTCGAAGATTACGGAAATCCCGAAAATTCGGTGAGAATTACGAAAATTATTTTCGATTATTTAATTAAATAAATTATGGAAAAATTCTAATTTTTAGAATTTTATTTCCAAAAAAATTTCATTGATGACCGAGACGATGGAATTTAGCGAGGTGAACACGGGCGCGACGTAATGAGGCGGTCGCTGACCCGGGACAGGTAAGGGAGACATGTGCCGCCTGTAAGGATATTCGGCCACATGTTTTAAATTATGCATTTAATTTTTATAAATGCTATCGATAATGATTGGTTGAAAATTGTGGTGATTTACCGATTAAGATTTTAAACTGTATTTTTCGTGCAGGAGGCTAGCCAATCGGCAGCCGTTATACTGTCAAAAATTATCGAAAAATTACTGAAATTTACCAAAAATCACCGAAAATCATAATAAATGATTTGATTTCATGAGAAACGATTTTTCATCATGAAAATCGAGAAATCAAGTATTTTTCATAAAACATGAATATATGGAAGCTTAAATTTAAAATATTCATGTTTTCGAGAATGGTGAAAATGAAATCACCGAAAATTCACCCGGTAGGTGATATTTCACGTAAAACGAGATGGAAAATGAAAAGAATCGAAGTGAATATTTTATAAATATTCTTAAATATTCACTTGATTTTATATAAAACTTTTATGGTTTTAATTATGAAAATAACTAATTATATATATTCCATAAATGTTAAGAAATGATGGAAAACTATGATTTCGAGGCTAAAGGTCTCTACACGTGTTTTTAGAAGAAAACATGGAGGCAGAATTATTAAAATTGGAAAATAAATATTTTATTTTTCCATAAATTATGAAATTATTTGAATTGAATTCTGATGATTTTGAAAACCATGTTTTCGATAGAAAGCACGAAAAAGCGTGCGTATATATTTTATGGTGAAAAAGACAGTTATGACCTTTTATATTTTACAGTGATGATTTTATAAACTGTTTTCACCGTATGCAAAATGTGAATTATGCCTTTATGAATTAATTTTACAGATGTGATTTAGTTTATAAATTTCATAAAGGCGATGATTTTATTACATGTGAGCCTTATGGACACTTGTGAAATATTTTGATTTACTGTGTTTAAAATCCATAAAGGCTATGGTACGGTTTACACTGTTTTGAGACATAGGCCCCGAGCTTCATGCATCATACCATACTATTACTGTCATGTGGCTGTTTGACCAGCTAGTCATTCAGCGTCTCGGATTGTCACCTAGCAAATGTACACCGAGGACATGTCATAGATCATGGCCATAGATCTCATTACTGTTACTATGTCCCTAGTGGACGAAGATAGCATGATTTGATTGTAGGGTGATGCCTAGTCTCACTTACTGCTTACTAAAAGGATTTACGGAATCCTGTTTACTGTACTGCACTGTTTACTGTACTGTTTACTATTTACTGATGAAAACCGTACCAAAACACTGTTTATTATTGAACTGTATTGTTTACTGAAATGGTATTCACTGATTACTGTTTTACTAGACTGAAAGCTACCATTTACTGTTTACTAAACTGAAAGCTACCGTATACTATTTTCTGAATTGGTAGCTACTATTTACTGATTGAATTGTATCGAAATACTGTTTTACTAAATATTACTGTTTTACTGAACTGTAAGATACAATTACTGAATTGAAGAGAAATAAATAATTATTTTAAAAGAATAACATGAGAATTATTTCTATGATAGAAATAATCGAAGAAGTGTTTATCCAATGATTTGATATTACAAACCATTATACTGTCACATGTTTTTACTGTACTGAAGAGAAGAGAAGTAAACCACTGTTTTATTACTGAATGGTCACATGTTTTTAAATTATACTGAAGTTAAGAGAAATAAGTGGTTTACTCTGTGGAAAACGAAAAATTAAATCGTTTTGAGAATAATGGATATAAAATACTCTCTACAGTTGCTTCTAGGTTTCGAGACAAGACAGGTATTTCAAAATACCTGCCTTACTCCATCCGGATCCCTAGCCGACTGTAGTATCCTTCCTACATGTGAGCCTAGAGCCCTTCTAGGAAAATTTAAAGAAAGCGAAATAGTTTTTCAGCATATAGGTAGCTGAATATCAAGTGTTGCATATAACTCTCTTACTGAGCCGTGGTTTGCTCACCCCTTAATTTTAACATTTCAGATTTTCGAGGACTGAGAGTCTGGTATCTAAGGATTTCGGCTGTGCAGTTGAGGACGATGTAACGCTTGATTTACCACATGAGGCACGATCATTTATTTTCCGTATTTAGACTTATCTACAGTACTACTTTCTTGGGAATTAAGATAGGGGATGTAATTCATACTATAATTTCATATGAAATCGTTTAAATGTAACTGAAAAGTAAAGTATCACAGACAACCCAACCGTCAAAATTGTGTAATAATATGTGTATTACTGGGTAACTGGACTGTTACAAGAAAACTCTATCTTCAAAACATGTCTCTCTCATTTTTACTTCATACACCCTAAATTACCCAAATTTATTCCTAAGCTACCCTCCATTCTCTTCAAACCCATGGGTTGTGGCTCAGTTGGCAACACAGGTTGAGTTTGTGGAAAAAGCTCTCGGGTTCGACACCCACTAAACACACCTTTGGGAAGGGGTGAAGAGCCTTAACTGTGATGAAGTCCCGAGCAGGATTAGTCTCAAACTGTTAAAATGGATGAGAATTCCTATGGTTTACACCAAAAAAAAAAATAACACACACCCTACCCCCCGGTTCTCATTTCCTCAACCTTAACTCTTCCAAAAATCTCCAAATCCTTCAAATCTTAAAGTTTTGCAAGATTATAAGGTACACATAGCTTACCTCTTCATTGAAATATATTTATGCATCATTTTTTTCACATTTAAATCAATTAAATCGCTTTTTTGTTTTTTTTTTTTTAAGTTTGGAATAATGGTTTTCGGGTGGGTTAGGACTGGTATGGGTTTACTGCAGTATATCCATGCCTCGAGCCTTCAGAAGCCTACGGTAGGAGTGTGTCGTGAGCCTTGTGGCACCCATCTGCCGCAAGCTGATTAAGGCTCATGACACCTAGAAATTATTTTTAACTGTTTACTTGGGTTTTTTCAAATTGGAAAAATAAAAAAATTAAAAAAATTTACTAATAATAACATACTTGGATGAAGTTTGATTGATTTAGTTTATGGTGTGTGAAGAGAGAATAATGGAAGAAGATAATGGGTTGAATGGTTTGGGGTTTTTGTTTTAATGGATGAGGGTAAAATAGTAATATTATACAAGGATATTTTTGTAATAAAAAAATTTTCATTTATTTAAGGTGCATCTAGCAGCCCTTAAGGTGTTAATAGAACCACTCTTTTCCAAAGATGTGCTTGTCAAGAGCAATCAATTCATAAAGCAAAAAGTAACAAAAAGTGGCTCAAACTATGAATATAAGGTTTCTAATTGTTTTGATTCTCATGACAGTTTTCTTATTCGTCTTGATTTGAGTTCTAAAGTTGGTACCCGTGGTTATAATCTTTTTGAATTTAAAGGCATCTTGTGTAGACATATGTTGCGAAATTTTCATTTTAAAAATGTTGTTTAAATTCCAAATCATTATATTTTGGAACGCTGCACAACGGAAGCAAATAAAGGTTTTGGAATTTTTGAAAGTGTGCAAAGTCTTTAAGTTTATTATAAGAACTTAGCAGTTTTAAAAACTTTACATGTTTGTCGACTCATAAATCAACTATCACTTTTTGCTGAAAATTTTGAAGAGATGTATAAAGTCGTGGGAAATTTAGACCAAATACTTAGAATGTTTCCATGATGGAAAACCAAGTGCTTGCTATTACAGTGAAAGACACTGGTTCAAGCCAACAATTAATGAGTGAAGCGATTAATGAGGTAACAAAGAATCAATTGAATTAGATTCCTTTATTGATAAATATCGGTAATCCACATATTTCACAAACTAGAATTGAAAAAAAAGGTAGTCATGAGTCTAAAAGTGGAAGACTCAAAAGTGGTCTTCGGATCGCTTTGGCTTATACAACTGTGAAAAGGTAGTCGTGTCAAATTTGTGGAAGGTATAGTCATAACAAATGTAGCTGTAAAGGAATAGAAAAGTCTAGAAATATCACATCTGATACTTTAGAGTAAAAGGTATGGCTTTTGATGAGTTTATTTATAATTTTTTTTATATTGTAATAAGCATATTTAATTAAATTTTGTTGGATTTTTTTTCAGGTTTTCTTTTGTTTGGAAAGCGCAACATGTGGAGATGTAAATGAAGAATAATGCTTTTGAAATGAATTTACTGAAGTGCACAAGTTTCAATTTTAGATTTTTTGTGGATAAGATATTGTGGTACAATTTGATGAATAATTTTTATCCTTTTTTCAGTACGACTTATGATTTTATTTTTAAGTAGTAATAATGCCTTTGAAATGCTTCAAGTATTGTCTATCTTACAGTGATACAAATAAATCTCATTGCAACTCTTACTTTTAATTCTTGATTTTTTACCTTCGAATGCTTAAAGTATTTTCCATGTTCTAGTGATATAGATAAATGCATAAAGAAAAGATAAAGGAAAGAAACCATTTATTCTGTAGTAGCTTAATTTCCAGCCAATGTATTGTATGAGTTACACAGTTATAACAGCATCTACTTTGCTTTTGGGGCCAGGTATGAGAACTTTGGTAAGGTTTAGGTGTAGAATTTAGATGTACATCAGCTAATGATTGTGTAGTGGATGTTCCAAGGTTCACTTTTGCATCAAGTCTACAGCAGATGATTGCCATTGCTTATGCAACTCCTCAAAGTCCAGTATGTGATAATAGAAAAAAAAAGCACAGGAAAATATGAAACATATTGAAATTAATCCCAATAGCCTCAAAAACCAACTTTTTAGACTCCATACAAAGATAACAAAAAACCAGAAAGCAAAGGCAAATAGGAAACAAAGTCCAATTTCGATTCTTATTTTCAGTACGAGTACGACTTAGCCATGTTAAGAAGTTACTTACCCAAACTTTTCTACGTGGTCTTGCTTTTATCAAAGTTAAATTTCCATTGGAAATATCTTCCAAGAGGTAACATAACAGTGGTCATTCTCGTATCTCTAATAAGGAATGATGGCAGAGTGAACAAACACAAACTTCTCTGCTTGGCCACAAAGGATTCAATTTCAATGCAAACACTAAAATTGAAGAATTGAGCAATATAAACAAAACTATAAAAGGTTACCCTTTACTCATAAAGACATAAGTTAGACAATGGATGGAACAATCTTTCGGCAGCTCAGTCTCCATTTTTTGTTATTAAATTATAGGTATTCACAACCAAAACAAGCAAATAACAACATACAGGCTTTGTTTTACATTTGTGCGTTATTGACCTGCTGATAGTTGTAAACTTCTACTTAATCAAGTACCCCCCGACTCAAATGCCTCCCAATTGGTAGTCATTAACACTGCGTTGCAAGTAGTGCTAAAGGGATTAGAGTTTGTCACCTTCAAATTGTCTAAGGCGTCCACAAAGACCTTGGACGCAACGAACCTGAACAGGAAAATTGAAAATGAAATCTTTTCAATTATCATTCTAGTAGACACATTAAAATACTACTTTAAAGATATCTATTCACCAATGTAAATTAAAGCAAAAACTTAGTTTCAAGCTGAAAAATGCAAGAAAGAAAACTTGTTCTTAGGCATATCAACCAAGGAACTAATAAGCTAGTGGAAAGTTAACAATTGTAAGGGTGAAAAATGGTTGAACGCGACTAGATTTGATTAGATGCAAACTCTCTTTTGTTCATTACTTTAATTGACAAACCATGATCAGAATTAGGGATTTAAAGCGGTCACGGTCACGTTTTCGATCGCATTGCATTTATTGTAGTTGCGGACATAACAGAGACCATCGTGGTCATTACAGTTATCGTGGTTGTGAATTTTTTTTTAAAAAAATTCACACAACTTTGTATAAAATATAATAATTGTAATTATAATTATAAAAAAATCTTATTTATGATTTTTAACATAATTTATGATGCCTTAAATCTATTATTTATGTGAAAAAAAAAGAAAATTAGTTCATAATTTTTGAATTATAATAAAGTATTCATATTTAAAAAATTATTAATGATATTTGAAAAATAACAAATATTGAAAACAGAGATAAATTAACCTAAGCCATCTCATTTACATTATTAAATATCAATATTTCTTTATTTTTCTCTTGAGTTTTAATAGTATTTAATATCATATATATATATATATATATTTAAACATTAATATCATATATTTATCTACATTAAATATTTTACTAAAATAAAATACAATAAACATTTAATATCACTTTCCATAATCCATTGTTTCAAATTCCTAAATAATAATAATAATAATAATAATAATAATAATAATAATAATAATAATAATAATAATCGTTGTTGTTATTAACTCCAAAATCCCAAATACCCTAGCCAGAAGCCTCCTTCAGCCGTTCATTCAACAATCAATCCCCTCAGTCCTCACCTTCACTCTTGTGGCTTCACCATCTGTTACAGCCATTCATTACTCAATCCTTCCTCAACCATTCATCACTCAATCCTCAGTCACCCCATTGTCTCTTGCTCTCTTTTTCTTCCAAGTCACTCTTGGTGCTACTTTATTATTCTTCCAAGTCCCAATCCCAGATGCTCATCAATGGCGTTGAGACAGAGCCCGACAGCCACGATGCCATGCCATGTTGCCTTCTAGTTGACTGTCTTTGTTTCTTCTCTGCTTTCTCTACTCCACTTCTACAAACTCCACAACCATAACAAAATCCCATTCCTTGGCCCTGTTTCAACAAATCTTAACCCTCTTCCCTTTCCTTGGCCCTGTTTCAACAGATCCTAATTAACTTGGATGGATTGTTGTGTTGTGCTACTGTTTTCTATGAATTGATGTTGAATTGCTGATGATTGAGGTTGAAATTGAGTTTATGGTTGTAATTGACTATGTGAAATTAGGATTTTTCTTCTTTTTGGGTTTCTGTCAATTTGGTTTATGCAATTGAAGTTTTTAACAAAAAATGGAGGAAAGGGGCAATATCGAGCCGCTATTACCGCCATCCTCCGTTATGGTGTTTTGTAACGGACAATAGTGGTCGTTACTAGTGTGATATGTACTCACACCTGTTTTTTCCTCAATAGCGGTGGAGGCGACCGCTGCTATCGCGAGATAGCGGCCATTATTTTATTTTGCGGTCGCTATTTGAAAACCTGATTAGAACTGTGAAGCATACAAACCATAATCAAAAGTGTAAAAAAAAAATTTATTTGAGGTTTTGGGATTGAGGAAACTTACGAAGATTACCATGAAAAGCAAATTATCAGTTTGGGTATTTATTCAGGACTTAAGTGGATAGCTATTGTGAAGAACTACCGTGAATAACTACCGTTAAGAACAAGCGTGAAGTAAAGAGAAAAAGAGATGGAGGACTACCGTAAAGAGAAGGGAAGTTCTAAATAAACTCCCTGTTTTACTCTTCCTACTCCAATATGTGTACCCCACAAAAAAAAATATTCCAAACCCAAAATTTTTGACTGTTTAACCCTTCTACCACATTTTACCTTAAAAACAAAAAACAAAACAGAAAATCCCGTCGTTCCTCAGAAGCTCTTCTTCTCCATCTCCATCGTTCTTCATTTTTCTTCATCGTTCTCCAGCCTCGCCTGTATATGAACCTTTCTATTCTTCATTCATTCAATATATGAGAGTATCATTCTTTCTCTCCTTTGCACATTCTGTTCTTGTAATATAGTTAGGTTAGAACTTCATCAATCATGATTTTACTGGTCCATTTAGTGAGAATCTAGGTGGCTGAGCTTTTATTGATAAATTAACTCCTTTGTCTTTAAAGAATTCGTTGTTTTCAGTCAATTTTGTTATACCATGGCAAGCTCTCACTTCACTATCCTATTTCAGAATCTAGAAAGGAGAAAAATGCAGAGTACCGATCTTCAATTCTTGATCAACCAACTGCATCACCAGATTCCAAATATTATGAATCAGAAGAACAAGTGGATATAGTCAATGATGATGAACATAATGATGGTTTAGAGACAGCTAAGCAAGAAAATGCTTCTGAAAAGGTTTCCCCTGCTGGGATTGGTATTGATATCAACTTACCACATCAAGCTGACACATATGACGAGATTGCTGATGTAGATGTAAGTGATGATGAGGAAAATAAAGTGGGGCATAATGCAGCAGAAGCTTTTAGAGCTCAGGTGAAAGGTGAAGGGAAAGAAGAACAGACTTCGAGCTCAAGCAGTAGTAGTGGAAGTGAGAGCAGCAGGAGTGCCAGTGGAAGTGGGAGCGGGAGTGGGAACAGTAGTAGTGATAGTGAAAGCAGTGATGGTGACTCAGTCATTTCTATTTAATTCATTGTTAGAATCTTACAGTTTTACTCAGTCTTCCAACAACTCAGTAGCGATTTTGTATAGCCTAATTTGCCATGGCTGTTGAATTACTGGTTGGAAAACTGGGTTGAAAATTTGTTGTAAAAGATTACTATGCAAAATTGCCATGAATTAATATGTTCAAAGAGACATTAATGAAATAATGAGACGCTGAGTTGTACAGAAGTATTCTATTAACTTTGTGAGAAATTGATGTAAAACCAGCTATTGTAGCTCAGAAGCCAAATTCTATTAATTTTGTTGTTAGGCACTGGCATTTTTCTCCTTCATTGCCATGGCCATTCATGCGCAAGTTAGCCCAAAAGCAGGATCCCACTTCATTCCAAACGAGGCTTAAGTCTCGGGAGAGCATTGTAAGGAGCCATAGCCTGATGCGATACTGCAGCCATAGCCTGATGCAATTGATGTCTATTAATAAGAGATTGTCGAAACCATTAGCCAAAATAGAGTAAAAAGTTATCAAATATCAACCTCATGCGCAAGCTAGCTTGCGCAGAAGTGGCCAGGCTGCACAAGTCTGTGCATCAATGTTCCATATGCGCAAACTAGCTTGCGCATTAATGGCCAATATGCGCAAGCTAGCTTGCGCGTGAAGTCGATATCTGCGCAAGTCTGATTGCGCGCAAAGCGAAACCGGTGAAAACAAAAACCCACCTGTTTTCCTTTTTCTCTTCTTTCTTCAATGTTTTCATATCCTTCGTAGCTATCATAATAGCTACTTTCACTTGCATTTTCCATTGTTTTTGTGAAAAAGCAAAAATTTTAAGGTTTAGAAGAAGAAAGTGATGAGTAGAGGGATGGAGTTATGCGCAAGATAGCCTACGCACAAAGACTGATTATGCGCAAAGAGACTGATTATGCGCAAAATGATATGCGCAAACAGTCCGATATCGTGCAAATCTATATGCGCGAAATCAACAAATCCGCGCAAAAGCTCTTGCGCAAAAGTCTCATTTCTGCGCAACGAAACTTACGCGAATATTTATCCAATGCGTAAAAAGCTATTCATGTAAACATTGATTTTGCACAAGACATCTTGCGCAAAATTGTCGGTTGCCAAATCCTCTTCCCGCGAAAATCACTATATCAAATGTCTAATAAATATATCTTCACCCACAAGACAGACACCGTACTTTTTTTCTCTTTTTTCTCTCTTGTCCCTTTGCTTTGTTCTCTTTTCTAGCTTCTCATCACTTTCTTCTTCTAAACCTTAAAATCTATTTTCTTTCACAAACAATAATGGAAAATGTAAGTGAAAATAGCTACTATTATAGCTATGAAGGATATGAAAGCATTCAAGAAGGAGAAGAAGGAGGAAAACAGGTAATGTATTTTTTTTTCACAGGTTTCGATTATTGCGCAATCTGATTTCCGCAGTAATGAAGAAATAGCACAAGCAAAGCTGCACAACTATCAAGTTTGTGCGCAAGATGGCTTGCGCAATACTGCCATTTTTGCGTAAACTATATTGCGCATATAGGGCAAATATACGCAAGTTAGCTTGTGCATAAATGGACTCGATGCGCAAATGTAGTTGCGTGAATATTGCTGTCAGGAAGTTTTTTGTTTTTTTAAGTGGTTATGTATTATTATATAATTGATATGTATTTTTTTGATAAGTAGTTATTTTTATTATATAATTGATATGTATTTTTTTAAGTTAAGTAGTTATTAATTTTTTTAAGTAATTATAATTAATTACTTTGTTTAATATTTGCAGATTGACAACATAGTAGTATCTGGAGAATTGGAAGGTGTAGATGAAGAAATATTTGACTATACTCATGCATTTACTACTAACCAAGAAAGTATATTTAAAATTAATATAAGGTTTTAATAGAAATATAGTACAAAAAACTAATTATTAATTTTATTTTGTTTTAGGTTTTCAATAGTCGAAATGCCTTGATCACATGGGCTAGAGAGCTTGGAAGAGACTTGGGTTTTGTTATTGTGATTAGATCATTAGATGTTGGTGTTCCCCGAAGAAAACCTAGAGTTCGACTTGTATGTGAAAGGCATGGAGCATATAAGTCAAACACAGATGAATTCCGTCGCTTGGGAATAGGAACAAAGAAATGTAATTGTCCATTCGAGTTACAGGGGGTGAAATTGGATAGGGATGATGAATGAGCAGTGAAAGTAGTATATGGGATGCATAATCATTTGGTCGCAAAACATTTAGAAGGACATTCCTTTGCTGGTCATTTGACAGTGAAAGAGCAAAGTAACGTGGGTTATATGACAAATGCTATGGTAAAACCAAGAAATATATTACTGGTGTTTAAACAACATGATGAGAAGAATGTGAGTACGATGAAGACCATCTACAATGCACGACAAAAATATAGAATGCTTGACAAAGCTGGTAGATCACAGATGCAACAACTCATGAAATACTTGAATGAATTTAAATATGTAGAGTGGTATAGGAGTGATGAGTCAAGTGATTGTGTTAGAGATTTATTTTGGGCACATTCGACAGCTATAGATTTGTTGAATGCTTTTCCCCATGTGTTAATTATGGATTGTACATATAAAACTAATAGATATCGACTCTCACTCCTTGAGATTGTTGGTGTGACATGTACAAATTTGACATTTTCAGTTGCATTTGTTTACATGCAGGCTGAACACACTGACAACTATACTTGGGCATTAAAGAAACTAAGAAGCTTGATGTCTTCTGATTCAACACCTTTCGTCATTGTTACTGATAGGGATTTAGCATTGTTGACAGCAGTACAGACAGTGTTCCCTAGTGCAACCAATCTCTTATGTAGATGGCATATATCAAAGAATGTACTTGCTCATTGTAAAAAGTTTTTTGAGAGCAATGAGAAGTGGGAGGCATTTATGTCAGCTTGGGGTGTTCTTGTATTCTCTTCGAATGAGTATGAGTACGAAACAAATTTAAGTTCAATGGTAACTCATTACCGTTCTTATCCAAGAGCACTCCAGTACTTGACTGACACATGGTTATATAAGTATAAAGAGAGATTTGTTGTTGCGTGGACAAATAAAGTAAAGCACTTCGAAAATGTTACAACTAATAGGTATGTAGGTTTATAAAGTTTAAAATTTGTTTTATTGCACAATTTATATTTTACATCATTATAATAAACACTTTTCTGATGTCATGTAGGGCGGAGAGTGCACATGCGAAGTTAAAGAGATACCTTGGATCGTCTCAAGGAGATTTTGATAGATCTTGGAAAATTATGAACTCCCTGATTGAGCTGCAACATACGGAGATAAAGGCTTCATTTGAGAAAAGTCTTACTGTTGTTGAACATAATTTTCGGCCAACTTTGTTTAGGGAGTTGCGAGGATTGGTGTCTAGGACAGCATTGAATATTATTTTGAAGGAGGCACAACAAGCAAATGATATTGGCATTGACCATCTTGCCTGTGGTTGTGTCATTCGAAGTACACATGGGTTGCCTTGTGCTCACGAGATTGCTGAATTAATAAGAGATGGAAAACAAATTCCCTTATCCGTTGTGGATCCCTACTAGTCGAAGTTGGACTTGAAGAAGATCAATGTTGATTACATGTCTGAGATAAATCTTGATGCTGAGTGGGAGCTTATAGTTAAACGCTTCGATGCATGTGATCTCTCAGGAAAATTAGCCTTGAAGAAAAAGTTAAGGGAACTGGGTGATCCGGCAACTACCTTCCTTGTTCCTCCACTCGAGAAAGCTAAGACCAAAGGTCTTTCAGACAAATCAACTCGACGTGCCCCATCATACTTTGAGATTGTTGAATCTTAACAGGATAGCGCCTTAACACCCGTCTTAGTCAATTCAATGGCAAAGAAGATGAAACTACCAGTTCATCGGAAAAAGAAAATCAAATATATTGATTCTTTCCCTTTAGAGATACGCCAACACATATGCTCTATTGTGGATGTTGAATCAGTTGGAAATTGTTGTTTTCGAGCTATAGCTGGTTTGCTAGGCATGGGTGTTGATGCATGGGCTAAGGTGTGACAAGATTTGATTCATGAGATATGTAATTTTCGAGCTTATTATGCTAATCTCTATGGATCCGTAGAGCGTTGATGAATTGATAGAGACATTATCGTATTTCAACACACCGACTCCTTATGATAAATGGATGACCTTACCCGATATGGGTCATTTGATAGCAACAAGATATCAAGTTGTGCTAGTCCATTTATCTTCGAGATAGTGCTTGACATATCTCCCACTGAGAAGTGCACCACCTCCACCACTACAGTATGGATTTATTGCAATTGGATTTGTTAACGATTCGTACTTTGTTGTGGTATTGATAATAATAATATTTACGTTATTGTTGACTTTTTTGTTTTCTATTTGTACATACGCTTAACATGCTACTTTTCAGGTATTTATGGACCCATTCGCACCAATACCTCCAATTGCATGCAACTGGTATCGATATCGTTGGGATTCTCCTCGTGAATGGGAGCTTCCATATATATCACGTATTAAGGGATTTCAAAATTTGTTATCAAGATCGGATATTGCTACTAGAGAAACCATTAACTTAGATGAGCCTTGATATTTTATAAAATATTATTGTATTTTCATATTTATGTCTTTAAATGAATGTATTATCCAATTATAAATTATATATTTTAATTTATATTTGTAACATGTAAGAAAAGCAATGAACGAGGATGAAAACGTAATCATAAATATAAGCAAATAATATAACATTAACTTTGGATGTCACAAACATAAACTGTATGTTTAGAAAACAAAAATCCCTATATACAAAACACTAATCATCCATGTCATCCCGTAGAATTACCCTCCCCTTTCTCTTCCTAGTCCTAGTAAAATAACGTAGACATGTATTTGAGGCAGGAGCTGTCTCCAATAGAGCTGGAGGAGGGGCCGTCACTGATGGAGGTGGAGGAACTGTCTCGAATGGAGCTGGAGGAGGAGCAGTCTCAGATGGAGCTGGAGGAGGAGCAGTCTCGAATGGAGCTGGAGGAGGGGCCGTCACTGATGGAGGTGGAGGAGCTGTCTCGAATGGAGCTGGAGGACTAGTCTCCAATGGAGCTGGAGGAGGAGCTGTCTCGGATGGAGCTGGAGGAGGAGCAGTCTCGAATGGAGCTGGAGGAAGAGCAGTCTCTAATGGAGCTGGAGGAGGAGCCGTCTCTGATGAGTGAGAAGGGATAGCTATCGCTCCTACAAGTGGTGTGAATGTGGTAAGTGCTGCCTCTGACTCTCCACATAATAAGGCATGCAAGTCATTAAATCCTTTTGTCAATGTCTCCACATTTTTGTTGCCACTCATCAGTATATCAATATGAGACACGGCTCTTGAGATGCGCTGCAAGACAAGGCAATAGAGATTTGATGAAATCAATTGATATGAATAAGAATTTGAATAACTTAAGATTTAAAGCTAATAACTTACATCAGAATAATTAGAATCAACTGGTCTAGCTTGAAATCTCGATCTGCGTGTGGGATTTTGTACAAATTGATGAGAAATCGATTCGTACCAAGACATGTATTCTGGAACTGTCTCACCTAGGATCACACATTTCGACCTCTGTTTTCCCTCAGTGAGCACATACATAGTCCATCTCTCCCATAATTGATCCATGAATTGATATGCAACATGATAAGTGGAACTCGTACTACCTCGCTGTGCTCTATATAGTGCTAAAGGTCTTGGAGGTATGGTTTCCACGTAGCCCCATTACCGTAACACTCTCTCTGGATGATGCGGCTCCACAATATCTCCAACTTTCAAACAAGCAGTGAAAAATGTGATCAGAGGCAATGGATGATGCCTCCGACTATCAGCATATGGATCCCATACACTTGATTACTCTAGAGATCATCTAGCTGCTCTCGCAAGATCTGCACATCTTGACCGTAACCACGTGGCTTCCATCGTCGAGCCCGAGGCATACGATCTTCATAATTGAGGTTTTCCTTTGGACTCAACGATGAAAAGTGCTCATAAATCCAAGCCTACATCAAACAAAACATTAATAATTAATAAAAATTTTACAAACCAATAACAATTAACAAGTTCTTTATATTTATAAATCATAATACCTATATAAGGGTCATATATCCGCTAATCTTATGTACTTTTGATCTGCTCGCAAGACCTAGCTGTCTATACATGTAAGCAAGAGCAGATGCACCCCATGCGTATCCACTGATAGCTGATAGATCCTCTAGACAGGCCAATAATGATACGGGAACATATGATCCACTCTTGTCCACAAATATTGTGCACCCAAGTACATGGAGCAAGTATGCTCCAGTAGCATAGACTATCTCCTCATCACTTTTCCTATTAGTCACATCACCAAAGTTCGATCTCAACCAATGCAATGTGACACTTGACCCACGACCAGTACTTGTCGCTGCTTTAGTTGCTATACGAGAGATGCCTAACAAGCGTACTAACATTTTATTTGCGCGTTTCGCAGACATGTGCCGAAATGATACGATCCGCCCCACTACTGGTATGCCTAGGAGTGTAGCTACATCATCCAGAGTAATTGTCATCTCTCCGGCTGCCACCTTTCACAAAAAGCAGAGATGACGATGCTGTTGCATATGCGGTAACTACAGTCAACCAAACACCCTAAGCCAGACTGCAAAACAGTGGAGCGAATACATGACCGATCATCATCTAAAATCCACTGAGAGATTTTTTGACTATGATTAATAGCCTTCAAATTGCCTCGCTCCTATATCAAAAACAACAAACAATAAGATCATTTTTAACAAATAATATAGATAAATTTTTTTTCAATTTTACACAATTATTACCTGACCATCCCATATGGCAAAGGCAATATGCGATCTAAAACTTTTAAGAATTGAAGCATCAATCGAGCCTCCAGGACAAGGCTCGGATTCCTCCTCTGTATCATCCGAATTTGTCTCCTCAGCTTGGTCTTCTAAATCAATCTGCTCAGCCTGTTCAGCTTGCTCGACAGGTTCGGCTTGCTCAGCCTACTTGATAGGTTCGCCTGCTCGGCATGCTCCGTATGATCTGTCCTAGCTCGTCCTCTTATCTCAGAGGCAGTGGGTTGCCTTCGTCTTCTTTGAAATGAATGGTCTGTCCCAGCTCGTCTTCTTCTCTCAGAGGTAGTGGGTCGCCTTCGTCTTCCTTGAGATGAACCTCCACCTCGTGTTAATGTCATGTCTGAAAAAAAACATTTAAATAATTATAAACCCATAGACAAAATGCAATTGCACAAAAATGCAATGACAAAACAGAAGTGGTTTGGAGATTGTAAATTGATTGTAAGTTGTTAGCAATTCTTCTGTCATTCTTTCTTTTTCTCCTGCTCTCTTCCCCCAGCTTGTCATATTTTGTGAAAATTAAATATGTTCTTTGTAAAGAAAAAAAAAGATTTTTGAAATCTTTATAAGCATTTACTTTTTAATGAATGATAGGAAGCTTGTCTTCACCCAGCTTCTTATTTTTTGTGAAAATTAACTTTGGATCAGACATGCAATTTTTTCCATGTCTAACCATGTTTGTAATGAGGAAAAAAAACATTTTAGGGACTACCTTATCACTTCTTATGATAAAATGCATGATGGTGAACATGTCTTGTAAAATTTATATTGTAAATTGAATGACTTGCAAGTTGCATTCAACAAACAAATTGGGCATGCAATCTTTATGACACTGCTGATAAGTGGCTCCTGAAGGAAAACCTTCCTCTTTCCTATGGTCTTCTAAATCGTGGAGTTTATACTGCAAAATACTGGGCAAAAGGATTTCAATATTGATCCAACATTCTGTGATCCATGTATTGGCTGTAAGTTTAGTACTTTTTTAGGATTGATCCTACTGTTGGAAGTCCTTGATAGGTTCTTACTCTCACTAGCTACTTTTTTCAATGACTAACGTCTTGTGTATTTCATTACAGCGAGTGCTTATGTTCCTGGACAGCCATCATGTGCCTCTGGTTTGTACTTGCTTAAGAGATAAAATTATATATAGATTCTTATTTTATTTTATTTTGTTTTATTTTCTAGCAGATTTGCTCTTAACTTCTTCTGAGCCCTGATATATATTCATATTACTAAATGGACATACCTTAAAATCAACTTCAGTTTGACCTGTGATTATTTTGTTACAATGAAGCTACTAATTTCGTTTCACTTTTTCGCTTTTTGACATTTGAATTAGTGGTGTAGATAAAGTAAGGAAAGCTTTAACCCTGTACAGTAATCTATTTTTGTTTTATCTTATTTATGATGGCAATTGCAAGAATCGAAATCTTGATCAATGATTAATGGGTGCTCCTAGTGCGCAATGGTTTGTTTTTCTTGCTGGAAAGCCAAAAAAAATGTTCCATAATTTCACCTATTTCCTTCCTTGTCTTTCTTCTCTTTTTTGCCTTAAACTCATTTGGAAAGTATCTCAAAGTACATTATTATGCTATATCTTTATACTATATGCCAAGGGAGATAAGTCTACTAAATTGGATGATATCTTTAATAAGTAAAATGTTTGCAATGAAGCCAATGGAAGTTGGTTAGGTTGGTAAAGGTTGTTCACTTTGCTTGTAAGGCTTAGGTTCGACTCTTGTTACCAGCAATCTTCGTTGATGGCGATTTGTAAATCCAATCTAAGTTTTCGTTGAGGCTTGTGATATGCCCTAGCTTTGGACTGGGGAAGCTTTCCCTCACCTAAACTTTTATGTACCAGAAAAAAATGTTTGCAATGAAACCTGTTCGGTTATTGCTTTGTCCTCTTTGAATTCTCAAATGCTTTTCATCTAATTTCTCTATGGGTTGATGGTGAAAGGAGCACTAAAGATTGGGTGGGCATAACTAAACATGGTTTCTCTGCATGTGTGTATAGCCTGCTGGTAATAGGAGGTTGAGTCTATTGTAACTGTTGTTTGGCAAATGCTTGTGACATCCTTTTTCCTCATTTTAGACACCATGTGGCCACAACTTCTGCCTCAAGTGTTTCCAGAAATGGGTTGTGCAAGGAAAGAGCACATGTGCAAATTGTCGCTCCTGGGTTTTTAATATTTGTGATTATTTTGTTGTTTGTTGCTAGATTTGCTGGCTTGAGTCTTCGACATATCCTTAGGTGCAAGTCCAAGTTTTTATGTTTGGTTCATTCTTCCTTGGACCATGATTTTTGTTTTAGGTTTGTTAGTTCTGTTTGTTCACTCAAATAGCACTGCAAAGGAAATGAAGAGCATGCTTTGTGTACCTATTCTTTGTTACTTTTTCGGGGGATAATTACATGTATTCATAGAATCAGTGTATGTAGTAGAATTGAATGCAATGTTATGATTGCTTTAATTAATTGAATTTGATTATTAGTAGTCAAAAAAGTGCCATCAGATGCACAAATTCATCCCTTAGTGTTTGAAATTTATTAGATTATCAAATTTACTGCTATTGATTATTAAGCATCATCCTTCAGTTTATGTTATCTATATTTAGCTTAGCTGACAGAAAGGTTATTGTACTACAGATATTTGCCGATCTGGAAGCTCAAATTTTGGATTAACATATGAGTTTTTTATATGTTGTTTCTGTCTTTATGGTTGTTTTAACAAATTTCCCTTATTCTAAATTATCTAGTTTAGTTTCTTACTTTGAGGTCATAGTTACACTTTTGAAAATTAAAGGCTGCTGTTGCTTTTCCACTTCTATGGCCAGAGTTAAACTTTTTAAAAATAAATGGCATGAAAAAAAACACAAAATAGAACTAAAACAAAACCCAAGGTACTATTATTGCATCTTCTTGAGCTTGACTGCTTTCTCTCAAACTACACAGACAAATGTGCATAAACCCAATCAAGACAAATACCAATTACTATTATTGCATCTTACTGAGTTTGTAGAATAAAGCATGAAGAATAAAGCAAGGACAGAAGATAACCAGCCAGTTTCAAACAAAAACAGAGTTGCAAGCTAGGTTCATCATTACAATCAATCTACAAAAAGAATCGCAGTATTCCAAGGTTGGTAGTGCTGTAGTGGATGGTAAAAAAGAAAAGACATGAATTTGAAGGAATTACCTACTGACTAAAGCAAATTTCGAGTAGAATGTCTACAAGGAATCCAACTTGTTCAAAAGAGCAATCAAACTGGAGATCCAAATATCATTACCGTTAGCAACCCTAAAAACATTTCAAGTCTCAAACAATACACCCAAAGATTTGACAGAAATGCTACAATGCCTACACAATATGTAAAAATATAAAAATAAAAATTAAACAATAAAAGAATGAAATCAGGGTGGTCATAGATCGGTCTCGCGCAAACCGATTTGCGCAAGACAAATGGTCTCGTGCAAGTCGATTTGCGCGAGATTGTCGATCTCTCACAAATCGACTTGTGCGAGACTCGTGGTCTTGCGCACATTGACCCATACCTACCCAGCGCCGGACAATGGTTCTGCGAGCGCCCTACTTGTGCGAGACCCACTGTGAGGGGTATCATGTCACGGTTTTCAGACCGAGGGTCGAAGCCAGGGCCCACTCACTCAACCGTACTGTCCGCTTTGGGGTATCATATCAGGGCTCAGCACAGATTTCTTTCGCGTCCGCCTCTACTCGAACCCTTGACATCCAAGCGATTCGAGTAACGACTAACCATTGGACCCCGGCCCGACATGATACCCCTCACAATAAAACGCGCGTTTTATTGTGAGGCCCGTATCCTAGTGGCCCATACCTCACTCATCCGTATTGTCCGCTTTGGGGTATCATATCAGGGCCCCGCACGGATTTCTTTCGCGTCCTCCGCTACTCGAACCCTTGACATCCAAGCGATTCGAGTAACGACTAACCATTGGACCAGGTCCAATGGTTAGTCGTTACTCGAATCGCTTGGATGTCAAGGGTTCGAGTAGCGGAGGACGCGAAAGAAATCCGTGCGGGGCCCTGATATGATACCCCAAAGCGGACAGTACGGTTGAGTGAATGGGCCCTGGCTTCGGCCCTCGGTCTGAAAACCGTGATATGATACCCGTATCATGTCACGGTTTTCAGATCGAGGGCCGAAGCCAGGGCTCACTCACTCAACCGTATTGTCCACTTTGGGGTATCATATCAGGGCCCCGCACGGATTTCTTTCGCGTCCGCCGCTACTCTAACCCTTGACATCGGTCCAATGGTTAGTCGTTACTCGAATCGCTTGGATGTCAAGGGTTCGAGTAGCAGCGAACGCGAAAGAAATCCGTGCGGGGCCCTGATATGATACCCCAAAGCGGACAATACGGTTGAGTGAGTGGGCCCTGGCTTCGGCCCTCGGTCTGAAAACCGTGATATGATACCCCTCACAATAAAACGCGCGTTTTGTTTTGAGGGGTATCATGTCACGGTTTTCAGACCGAGGGCTGAAGCCAGGGCCCACTCACTCAACCGTACTGTCCGCTTTGGGGTATCATATCAGGGCCCCGCACGGATTTCTTTCGCGTTCGCCGCTACTCGAACCCTTGACATCCAAGCGATTCGAGTAACGACTAACCATTGGACTAGGTCCAATGGTTAGTCGTTACTCGAATCGCTTGGATGTCAAGGGTTCGAGTAGCGGCGGACGCGAAAGAAATCCGTGCGGGGCCCTGATATGATACCCTAAAGCGGACAATACGGATGAGTGAGGTATGGGCCACTAGGATACGGGCCTCACAATAAAACGCGCGTTTTATTGTGAGGGGTATCATGTCGGGCCGGGGTCCAATGGTTAGTCGTTACTCGAATCGCTTGGATGTCAAGGGTTCGAGTAGCGGCGGACGCGAAAGAAATCCGTGAGGACCTAAGTGCCACGTCAGCTGAACTGGCGGGGGCCACCTCTAGAATCCAAAGCGGACAATACGGTTGAGTGCGACCGGCCCCACATGATACTGGTCGTCACACCCACGATGTGGCACGCTGGTTTACTTGCACGAGACTAATGGGTCTCGTGTAGGTTTGCTTTAAGGCAAGCCTTACCGATGACGATGATGGAGGAAGAACTGGCAACCGTTGGAGAAGATTAGAAATGGGCAGGAGATCGGAAGATAGGATTTTGAGATGAGGCATTGGCGGGAGGATTTTAGGAATAGTTGTTATTTAGTTTTTATTTTTAGGGTTAAAATAGTAAAATGATGGGGTATATTTAGTTTTTACGTTTAGTTGTTTATTTTTTTTGTTTGAGTGGGGTAAGAAGAGCAATAAGTGGAGTACAAATAGAACTTCCCTGAAGAGAAAGACAAAAAATAAAAAATTTGAAAAAGGAGAGAGAATAAAAAAATTTAAATTTACATATACAAGCAAAAGTACAATTTTATATCGCAAAAACTGTTGTTTTTTATCGTTGATCAAACGTTAGTGTAAGAGGGAAACAGAGATGGCAGGGAAAAAATATGAAAGCATAGTCACATACTAAAAAGAGGGTATTTTAATTTGAACCGTAAATTTGATTTTAATTTGAACCGTAAATTTGATTTTAATTTAATGGTTAAAAAATGTGTAAAATTTTTTAGTTTTACACATGCAAATGGGTCCTTTCCCTATATAAATATTAGTTGAGAGTAGGAGCCTCCCTTTAGTTAGTGGAAATTTATTTGCTCCATCAATAGTTTAAACACATAACAATATCGAGATAACACTTGATCAATATCATATAACATGACTCAGGTATATTATTGCCTATCTCCATAACTTGTTCATTAATATAACATTAATCAAAATTAGGTTTGGTTTAAAATTAACTTTATTAGTTTAGTAAATGAGATAAATCCAACATCATTAACCTTTCTATATATAGCAGAACCCCTCTAAATTAACTCTTTTAAATTAATAAAAAAAAATCATGTTTCCAACTTGGACTACTATAGAAAATTAATAAACTCTTCTATCGCAATAATTAATATATTTTTTAAATCTTAGTGTAAAATTTTAGTCCCGATTGCTACACATATTAATAATTTGATATACAAAATATGTTATATAATATTTAAGAACTAGACAAGTACTTCAAGATACTACTTTGTAGAAGGTTGTATTAAGATTTTTTTTCAATAACTAAAAAAGCATTAAATATATTAAATAATATATATTTGCAAGGACATTTTTAGGAGCTTATTAATCAAAATGAGATTTTTAAGGAAATGCCATAGTTATTAGAGGAGTTTAAAGAATGAGAATATTAAACAAACACGTTTTTTATGACAAAATAACAATTTATATTAATCCCTCTAAATTAGTACTCAATGATAGATGTCAAAAGTATTAATTTAAAGGGGTTCTACTATATATATGTATATACATATATATATGTGTGTGTGTGTGTGAGGAGGGATCTACTTATACATCTGTAAAACTAATTGTTTTACACCCTTCATATGAGATTAATATTTTAACAAACCAATCATTGGATTAAATAATCCTCTCGTATCTCTCGTGCGCATAAATTTATGAGTCAATCCGATATTCCTATAATTTTACTCAAAAACAACATTTTTTAAATATGTATTGACGGTTAAAATTTTATTATTATGGAACAAATGGTTGGACATTTTCGATTAACTTAAAATTTGATGTGCATGATCTATGTGAGTAAAATATAAAATTTAACGGTCAGATTAAGAAAATATAAATCGTATAATAAGATATGAAGATGTTTAAAACTAATTTAGTTTTACACATGTATAAATAGATCTTCTCTCTCTCTCTCTCTCTCTCTCTCTACGCACACATATGGAGAGATCAAGTAACACCAGTGTAAAATAATTTTGTTTTACACCATTTCATATTTTTTTTACAATTTATATTTTTCCAATCGGACAGTTGAGTAGTGTACTTTATTCAAGTAGATCATGCATGCGAAATTTCAAGTTAATTGAAAATGTTTAACTTTTAATTTAATAATAAAATTTCAACCGTTAATATATATTAAAAAATATACAATTCTTGATCAAAATGATAGGGATATTAGACTGATTCGAAACTTTACGTGCATAATAAATATGAGTAAGTTATTAAATCTAACAGTTAGTTTATAAAATTATTAATCCTATTTGAAGTTATAAAAATAATGTAAATAACCTACTTTATCAAGCACACACATAAAGTTTCGAGTCAATATGATATTGTCATAATTTAGATTGATAATAGGATTTTTTTATAATATATATCAACAGTTGAAATTTAATTATTATCAAATTAATAGTTAAACATTTTCGATTAACTTAAAATTTGGTATGCATAATCTACTTGAATAGAATATAATATTTAATGATTAAATTAAAAAAAATATAAATCATATAAAAAATATGAAAGGGTGTGAAACAAAGTTATTTTATATTATACAACTTGAACCGTCCTTTATATATATATATATATATATATATATATATATATATATATATATATATCAAAGTAGTGTTAATTTGTAAGTGAACCTGACAAAGGAAAAACATTGCAATGAGTAATGATCACCGGAAATAAAAGTGCAATTATAGCAAATTTTGGAAGCAAGTCTGCTTGTTACTTTATCAGTGATAGAATACGTCCTTCAATATATGGAATCTTCATCTTCTGCACTTGCTTTATGCACACTTTGCAGACTGCCCTAGAAAACTTTATTTGTTTGGACATTGGAATAGGTTGAGAGAGTAAAGGTTGAGAAAATAACGTATGCGTTGTTCCTTACTGATTGTCTTTTTTCAAAAAAAAAAAAAAGAGATGATGCCACAGAAAATTATACTTAAAAACGTGACCGGTGATAAGAGAACCACTTTTGTGCCTTTTTTTTCCTTCTTGTTCAGGGGGGTTAATCCTTGTAAGCTTCAAGACTACTGTAAAACATCTTTTTCACGTAAAAGTTATTTTTAATAGATTCAGGCCACCAAATTCCTCTTCTCTTCATGATTATACTAAACAAAAGAGGAATTTGGTGGACCAAAGTCCTTGGCTATCTAGCTGGTGTCTACCATAGCTTATAAGAAATGTATTTCCACAAAACATGTGAAGAAAGAGCCACCATCTTAACTAGCAAATGAACGGTTTGAATTTGGGTAGGTAATTTTAAATATATTACTTTGTGTGGAATGAAAGTTAAGATAATTTTCAGATTTCAATAATTTTTGAATCGAATATTTAAAATTCAAATTATTTTGGATTTTAATTATTTTGAGTTTGCATTAATTAGTGCTCCAAAAATGACTTATTTTTCTAATTATTTTGATTTTAAATCATTTTGAATTCGAATTATTTCATATTTGAATAATTTTGGATTCAAGTCATTTCAAATTTAATAATTTGAGTTTGATGATCAACTTATTCGAGATAGGGTCATTCTCTGTTTCAAGTCATTGACTTTTATAGTGAAATAAGATTGGATCTTAAATAAATTATTTAGATAAAGTAAGATTTTATCAATTATAATTAAATTACTAAAAGTTATATTTTTATCTTGTAGTATATCTTAATTTTGAATTTTAATATCACAGAATATTTTTATTTATGATATATAATCATAGAAAAACTTGTATTTATAGTTTATAATTGTGTAAATTGAATTTAATTATGATAATAAAAATATATATTTATTTTAATTTTTTTTACTCATTACCAAAACTACTCATAATTAAAAAATATACCTTAAAGTTATTAAATGTTAGTAGACCGTTTATTTTTGTTATATTTTTAATTAAATCAATATTTTGAAAAATATAAAATTATACTTAATTTAAGTTTGGGTGGCTTAGGGTCAACTATTTCAGTTTGAGTTATTTTGAGTTTAGATCAATTAGCTTCGAGTAATTTCGGGTGGATCATTTTTTTAGTTAATTTGTTTTTCAAAATGAGTCGAGCCTTGGTAGGAAGTCAAGGTATTGGTTTCAAATCGAACTCATTTTCTAAAATGGATCAAACCTTGTTATGGAGTCAAGGTAATTTTTAAGTTTGTCGGGCACCATTCTTAAGTCCTCTGAGCACAATTTTCAAGTCTTTCGGACATAATTTGTAAGTCCTCCGAGCAAAATCTCTAAGTCCTCCAGACAAAATATTTGTATCAAAGTTGAATTCATTTTTTAAAATTAGTCGAGTCCTGGTATGGAGTCAAGGTATTGGATTCAAATCAAACTCATTTTCTAAAATGGATTGAGCTTGGTATGGAGTCAAGGTAATTTTTAAGTCCTCCGAGCACCATTCTCATGTCTTCTAGGCGCAATTTTCAAGTCCTTAGGGCAAAATCTTAAAGTCTTCCAAGCACAATTTTTAAGTCCTCTAAGCAAAATCTCTAAATCCTTCGGGTATAATGTTCATTTTAAACTCAAATTCATTTTTTTTAAAAATGAGTCATATTGGTTTCAAATCAAACTCATTTTCCAAAGTGGATTAAGCTTTTGCATGGACTTAAGGTATTGTTTTTCAAAATTGGATTCATTTTTTAAAGAAGGTCAAGCCTTGGTATGGAGACAATGTGTTATTTTTCGACGTTGAATTTTGTTTTAAATGAATTGAGCTTTGATATGGAGTCAAGGTATTGGTTTTAAATTGAACTCGTTTTCTAAAAGGAATCAAACTCATGGAATTTCTAATACTAAAAAGTTTCATAAGTCAAAAAAAAAAAAACTAATCCTAAATTGTTTCATAAATAAAAAAAATTAAAATATGAAAAAAATATATGAAAAATTTGAAAATAAAAAGAAGAAACAAAAAAATAAATGAAAAAATTGAAATGGAAAAAAACCAAAAAAAAGAATAAAAAATGCTTTGATAAAATTGTTGCCTATGTCTTTACCCTATTCCTAATTCTTAGCAATGCGCAAAAAAGAGCAGATGTAGACACCTAATTTTGTATGGGTTTCCTTTTGAAAACTCAATACCACTCAAGTTTGTGTAGGGGAGACTCCAAAATTTTAATTTCATTTTAATGCAAAGACGACTCAAAGTATAAAAGTCTTAATTAGCTCGATAATTAATTTGCAGAATTAGTTTAAGACAAATTATAGCGTGAGAATCAAGATTTTATCCAAACCTTAATTCAATTATTTAACTCTCGATATAAAATATTTAATCCGATAATAACAATTTGAATACTGTGTAGGGACTCGAATGAGCAGATGCACGAGTAAGCAAGCTTTTGGCACAAATCCCAAGGCAACATTACCAAGTCAAAACCCTAAAATGCGTTTCAAACTGTACGTTGTCTAAGTGGGATTAACCACATGACACTTTAGTGATAAACCTTCATTAGCTAAATAAATTAAATTTATTTAGCTAAATAAACTTTCTAAGTAAATATAATAATTCATTAATTAGTAACTAAATGAGTATAACTAATTTCAACAATAACATGTATTATCAACCATATCACAGTCCATATATAAAGTAATTCACACATTTTCGCACGTTTAGTAAAGGTTGAGCTGTCTGCGATGCCTTTATTTTCACTTTATTTACACAATAATCACTTTAAAACAGTAATTTAATTTAAATTACATAAGCATGAATATATAGATATCAGTATTTGTTTATCATTTACATCCCCTATTCATAATTACAACAAAGTAGTACTGTAAAATAAGTCTGAACATATAAAAAAAATGATTATACCTCCAAGATCTACACTAGCTACCTCGAGGTAATCAAAGCGTAGCCAAAATCCTCAGATAGCAAATCATGCAATCACTGAAAATAATCTGTAATGTGAAAATAAAAGAGTGAGCAAACCGCGGCTCACTAAAGGAATTGTATGAAGAACTTGGTATCACGACATCTATATGCAATAAAATAATTTATTTTCCTATAGGTGCACTAGGGACCATAAAGGAAGGATACTATAGTCGGCTAGAGATCCGGATGGAATATGGAAGGTATTTTAAAATACCTGTCTTGTCCCGGTACCTAGAAGCGATTATAGGGAGTAGAAATTAAATTTGATATAAAACTCATTTAAAATTCACCATACATAATAATTCACATAAAAATGGTATAATAAACCATTAAATAAATCATTTAGGAAGTGATTTAATTTCCACATTAAAATATCACTTTCACAAACCACGATAAACAATACGTACACAGTTTAGTATAGTACATGTAAACCAATTAGAAATCATTATCCATTTCACCGAAAACACATTAGTAATCACTTGTTATTTAATATCACTATTTAATTTAAACAATTTAATATCACAAATAAATGGTGGAGACCAGGCATTACCCAAGAAATATCATGCTATAATCCTCGTAGGGTATAATAATCATCTCATGAGATCTATGGCCATAGTCTATAATTGTCCTTAGTTGTACACTGATTAGGTGTCAACCGGGACGTTGAAGATAGGATCAATATTAACAGCTTCACACAGCATATACACATTATCACATCAGTATGATATGGGGCCTATCAGTCTCAAAACAGTATTCAAACAGTAATATCACCTTTATGGAATCAATAAATTACGTAAAATCTTTAGTCAGTTTATAAAAGTTATTTTATAATACAATGAGTATTATAATGAAAATAATTTATAAAATATTTACTTTTCCACATTTCACTTTATAAATCATTTATTACACTGTAAAACACTTAGGGGGCGTTTGGTTGGGGGGAATTTAGGATTCCCCTAGTAATTTTTTTTTTTACCAACAGTAGATTCCCATGTTTTATTCACGGAATAGGATTCCGGCCAGTAATTTTTTTTACCAACAGTGCAAAACAGTGCAAAAATGGTGATCTTGAGGTATTTTTTTCGGGGGGAATCCAATTTTTTTGCCAGTTTTACCCTCCAATAATTATATTTTGTTTCCATTTTACCCCTAAACCTATCTAATATTACAACCATGTTTTTTTCTTATTTTGATGAAGAGAAAAATAAATTTAAAATCAAATGGACCAATAATAAGATGGACCCTATGATTTTTGATTAATCAAAATCAATTTAATATAGTAATAGTTTGTTAAATCAAAATAATTTACATAACAAAAACCTTATAAAAAAAGGGACAAAATAAATAAATAAATAAATGTTCATTACTTGACCTCCATTAAATTAACAAGTGAAATTAAAAAAATTAACAAGTATCTTTATTTTTTTTTAAATTAACAGGTATTATCATGAAATAATTTACTTATTCAATATCTTATAAACAAATGGACTAATTAATTAACTTGTGTTAAAGAAATTAATTAATATTCCCTAAATGAATAAACTTAATAAATAAATAAATATGTTAAAATAACTTCTATCAATATGTTATTCATTTTAAATCAACTATTTATTTACTTTAATACAAAAGGGTAGTATAGTAAAATCTACCATTCAGTAATTTTAAATTCCTTGAACCAAACACAGAAATCTTATATTCCCACAAATACAACCAAACACAGGAATCTAATATTCCCAGGAATTCATCAAGTAAAATAATTTTCCGTCAAATGATTCCCAAAGATAATCCTAAATTCTGTGAACCAAACAGCCGCTTAGGAGGAATTTTTAGTAGCTTTACTTTCATTAAATTCGATAACACGGATATTTAAATAATATTTTTTTTGTAAATTCATATTTGATGAGAAATATTAAATATCTCATTTCTAAGAAATTTCAGTAGCATAACGACTGCTAATACCCTAGCCTCCCTATAATTCAAACATAGTTCAATACTAGCCAAAAGCCACAGTTTTCATAGTTTTCAAGGCAATTCACTTCCAAAATATTCTCATAAAATTATTTGCATCAAAATAATACATTCGAAATATCCCTACATACTAAACACGCATCCATTACTTGTCTGATTAATCCGACCTCTTCAATTGCACCACTCGTAAACCGATACTCCTGGGCTACAGATAATTTCACCAAAAATATTAGCTTACTTAATACTTATTTTTAAGCTATGTTTCATGCTTAATTGTAGGCACATTGTACACTGCAAATATTTATGCAGTATATTTTCTACTAGTGCTAAAACATAACTTCTATGTTTTAAGTCGGATTTTAAATTGGATCGCATTGGTGGACTCCTTGTAATTTCTACAGTATAATGGCACCCTAAAGTCATCAAATGCAGCCATGAACATGGGTCCCCTTCATGTGGCTGAATTCTCCCTCTTGTAAATCCTAAGGAATTTCAACAATCTAATGTCATATCCATGCTTAGCCATTCTTATTACATCATTTAGCATCAATTTCATGCATGGAAAACCACATTTTCCTTAGGTTCTCATCATGGCCGAAACCCCCTTCGATGGCACATTTTTATTTTGTTCAATTTAATCACCAATGCCATAAACATGTTTAGCATGCTTAAATCTATCATTCTACACTATTGAAATTAAATGAAGCACAATGTATGGTGAAGAACTCACCTTGGCCGAATGCTTCCTTCCCTCTTTTCTCCTTGTTTTGTTGTTTATTCAATGTTCTATGGGTATAGATAGAAAGAGGAGAGAGAATAGAACAATTTTCTAGTTATAAGTTTAGTGAAATAATGAAGATTTAAGGTGGTTTGGCTTGGTTTCTTTTCTTTTCTTCCTTTTCTTTCTCTATTGGCGTGGGAGGCTTTGGAAGAGATGATGAATAGTGGCAGGCAAAATGAAGGAAGAAATATGAAGACTCTTCTAGAAGGGGACGAAATGATGAAAATGCCCTTAGTTATGTAAATTTCGAACAATTTTGCCTTTAAGCTTCCGTGATTGTAACAACTATGTAATTGCACTCCAAAATTCTGGATTTCATCCCCAAATACTCTTATTGGATGTATTTTGATGAATTATGGTGATTTCGTTGACGTGCAGTGCACCAAATGCGTGAAATGACAAAATTACACCTACTGGACCGATAGCGAAATTTTTTGATTTAACTATAGATTCGATAAATCTATTGACACTATCTTAACCTCCTTTTCATGTAGAATATCATGATATTTTTACTTCATACCAATTCATTTTAGTTTGAGCATAATTTACGAAAATACCCTCAGGACGTAACTGTCATTTTTTAATTTGTTTGTCACACTTCCCAAAATAATAAAAATAAGGTATTTTCGATCTTAAAATTTTCACAATGTAATTATTACACCTTTCGTACACTGTTTCTTCAATCATACATATATTTTGTCACAAAATTCAAGTGGGGCCCCATCACTATTTACTTAGAATATTTACAAAATATATAAAAAATTATTTAATAATTAAATATTTTTACATGCACAGTACAATATAAATGGTTCTCACATTTCCTCCCCACCTTTAGGAAATTCAATCCTCCGAATTTGTCTGGACCACTCATTGGAATAGCTCTAAGTACTTCTCTCGCATCAAACTCTCCGATTCTCATGTCACCTCTTCTTCAAAATGGTACTGCAATAGCACTTTCACTAATGGGATTGTCTTAGAACGTAATAACTTATCCTTCCTATCCAGAATTCGAATAGGTCTCTCTACATAACTCATATCTTCTTGGATTTCCAGTGGCTTGTATCGAATTACATGAGACGAATCTAGATGATACTTCTTGAGCATCGAGACATGGAATACATTATGCACTCCTGATAACTCCGGTGGTAGTGCCAATCTATACGCCACATTTCCCACGTGATCTAAGATCTCGAATGGTACGATATATCGAGGACTCAACTTTCCTTTCTTGCCAAATCTCATAATACCTTTAGATGGGGAAACTTTCAAAAATACTGAATCACCTACTAAGAACTCAAATGGTCGGTGCCTTGTATCTGCATAACTATTCTGCAGACTCTGAGCAGTCCTTAATCTCTCACAAATTAACTGTACATCTCATGAAGCTTGCTCTACCAAATCGAGAGCTAATAACTTTCAATCTCCCACTTCCTCTCATGCAATCGGGGATCTACACCTCCTACCATATAACGCCTCGTATGGCACCATGCCGATACTAGTCTGATAGCTGTTATTATATGCAAACTCAGCTAGTGGTAAGTGGTCGTCCCAGGAGCCTTTAAAATCCAACGCACACGCCCTTAATGTATCCTCGAGCATTTGAATCACTCGCTTGGATTATACATCAGTCTGTGGATAAAAGGCGGTGCTGAAATTCAGTCGGGACCCCATAGCTTCTTGAAATCTCTCCCAAAAGTGAGATGTAAACCGGGAATCCCTGTCAGACGTGATACTCACTATAACACCATGCAATCTCACTATCTCCCGTACATATAAATCGGCCTGCGCACTGAGGGAATCTGTAGATCTGATGGCTAAGAAGTGGGCGAACTTTATCAATCTGTCTACAATCACCCATATCGCATCATGATTCCTCCGGGTCCTTGGTAAACCCATGCAGTCCATCGTGATATGCTCTCATTTTCACGTAGGAATCGATAGACGCTGCAATAAACCTGCAGGCTTCTGATGCCCGATCTTAACCTGCTGGCATGTGAGACATCTAGCGACAAACTCCGTGATGTCTCTCTTCATCTTCGGCCACCAATACACTCTCCTTAAATTCTAGTACATCTTAGTACTGCCTGGATGAAGAGTGTACTTGGAGGTGTGGGCCTCTATCAAAATCAAATCTTTGAGCTGTCGATTGTTGGGAACACAAATCTGGCCTCGGAACCTTAGAATACCATCAGTGCCAATCCCAAAATTTGATTGTACTCCTATCTATACCTAACTGGCAACTTGTATACAATAAGCATCCATCCTTTGAGCATCTCTAATATGATCTATTAAATCCTGCTTGATCTTGAAACTAACCGTAAATCCATATTTCTCAGAGGAAACCACATTAAGACTGAGGTTCCAGAACTGCTCCAATAACTCGTGCTCCCTGACCATCATATACGACACCATGCCCATATGTTTCCGGCTCAGAGCATCTGCCACCACATTCACGTTCCTTGGGTGGTACAAAATCTCACAGTCATAATCCTTTAACAGCTCTATCCATCTCCGTTGTCTCATATTTAACTCACGCTGCGAGAACAAATACTTCAGACTCTTGTGGTCTGTATAAATCTAAAATGTCTCGCCATAGAGATAATGCCACCATATCTTCAATGCAAACACCACAACGGCTAACTCAAGATCGTGGGTCCAGTAGTTCTTCTCATGCTCCTTTCGCTGTCGAGAACCATAGGCAATCACCTGACCATTCTACATCAATACACACCCTAATCCCTGTGCGGAAGCATCCGTATACACCAAGAATCCAACTGATCTGCTGGGAAGGGCAAGCAAAGGAGCAGTAGTAAGTCTCCACTTCAACTCCTGGAAGCTGCGCTTACATGCATCTGTCCACTCGAACTTAACATCCTTTCGTGTGAGTCATGTCAATGGAGCAGCTAGTCTGGAGAACCCCTCGACAAACCAGTAATAGTATCTGGCTAGACCCAAAAAGCTCCGTATCTCTCTCACCGTCTTAGGCCTCTCCCATTACACTATGGCCTCTATCTTGGACGGATTAACAGACACCCCGTCATTCGATACTACATGTCCCAGAAAAGTAATATGATCTAGCTAGAATTCACATTTACTGAATTTAGCATATAGCTTTCGATCTTTGAGGGTCTTCAAGACTATGCGAAGGTGCTGCTCGTGCTCCTCCGTAGACTTAGAATACACCAGAATATCATCTATTAACACAATCACGAACTTATTGAGATAGGGCTTAAACACCTCGTTCATCAAGCCCATAAATGCTGCAGAAGCATTAGTTAATCCGAAAAGTTTCACCAGAAACTCATAATGCCCGTATCGAGTCTGGAATGCTATCTTGGGAACATCTGACTCTTTGAATCCCCGTAAGGTATAATAATCATCTCATGAGATCTATAGCTATAGTCTATAATTATCCTCAGTCGTACATTGATAAGGTGTCAATCGGGACGCTGAAGATAGGATCAGTATCAACAGCTTCACACAGCATATACACATTATCACATCAGCATGATACGGGGCCTATCAGTCTCAAAACAATATTTAAATAGTAATATCACCTTTATGGAGATCAATAAATTAGGTAAAATCTTCAGTCAGTCCATAAAGGTTATTTTATAATACAATGAGTATTATAATGAAAATAATTTATAAAATATTCACTTTTCCACACTTCACTTTATAAATCACTTATTACACTGTAAAACACTTAGAAGGAATTTTCAGTTGCTTTACTTTCATTAAATTCGATAACATGGATAAAGGAATTTTCAGTTGCTTTACTTTCATTAAATTCGATAACATGGATATTTAAATAATATAATATCTTATGGTAATTTCATATTTTATGAGAAATATTAAATATCTCATTTCCAAGGCTAGGAAATCACTCAAACATGCACTAAAATATTTCATGACATTATTAGAAAATTTTCTAAGAAAGTTCAGCAGCATAACAGCTGCTAATACCCTAGCCTTTCTGCAATTCAAACACAGTTCAATACTAGCCAAAAGCCACAGTTTTCACAGTTTTCAAGACAATTCACTTCCAAAATATTCTCATAAAATTATTTACATCAAAACCATGGATTCGAAATATCCCTACAGACTACACACGCATCCCTTACCTGTCTGATTAGTCTGACCTCTTCAATTGCACCACTCGTAAACCGATACTCCTGGGCTGCGGATAATTTTACCAAAAATATTAGCTTACTTAATACTTATTTTTAAGCTACTTTTCATGCTTAATTGCAGCCACATTGTACATTGCAAATATTTATGCAGTATATTTTCTACCTGTGCTAAAACATAACTTCTCCGTTTTAAGTTAGATTTTAAATCTGATTGCACCGGTGGACTCCTTGTAATTTCTACAATATAATGGCACCCTAGAATCATCAAATACAGCCATGAACATGGTCCCCCTTCATGTGGCCGAATTCTCCCTCTTGTAAATCCTAAGAAATTTCAGCAATCTAATGTCATATCCATGCTTTGCCATTCTCATTACATCAATTAGCATCAATTTCATGCATGGAAAACCACATTTCCCTTAGGTTCTCATCATGGCCGAAGCCCCCTTCAATGGCACATTTTTATTTTGTTCAATTTAATCAAAACCAATGCCATAAACATATTTAGCATGCTTAAATCTATTATTCTACACTATTGAAATTAAATGAAGCACAATGTATGGTGAAGAACTCACCTTGGCCGAATGCTTCCTTCCCTATTTTCTCCTTGTTTTGTTGTTTATTCAATGGTCTATGGGTATAGATAGAAAGAGGAGAGAGAATAGAACAATTTTCTAGTTATAAGTTTAGTGAAATAATAAAGATTTATGGTGGTTTAGCTTGGTTTCTTTTCTTTTCTTCCTTTTCTTTCTCTAATGGCGTGGGAGGCTTTGGAAGAGATGATGAATAGTGGCCAGCCAAATGAAGGAAGAAATATGAAGACTCTTCTAGTTGGGGGTGAAATGACGAAAATGCCCTTGGTTATGTAAATTTCAGATAATTTTGCCCTTAAGCTTCTGTGATCGTAACAACTATGTAATTGCACTCCAAAATTTTGAATTTCATCCCCAAATACTCTTATTGGATGTATTTTGATGAATTATGGTGGTTTCGTTGACGTATGGTACACCGAATGTGTGAATTTACAAAATTACCCTTAGTGAACCACCAGCGAAATTTTTCGATTTAGCCACCGATTCGGTAAATCCATTGACACTATCTTAACCTCCCTTTCATGTAGAATATCATGATATTTTTACTTCGTCCCAATTCATTTTAGTTTGAGCACAATTTATGAAAATACCTTTAAGACGTAACCGTCATTTGCTAATTTGTGTGTCACACTTCCCAAAATAATAAAACTAAGGTATTTTGGATCTCAAAATTTTTACAATATAATTATTACACCTTTCGTACATTGTTTCTTTAGTCATACATACATTTGGGTACAAAATTCAAGTGGGGCCATATCACTATTTACTTACAATATTTACAAAATATATCAAAAATTAATTAATAATTAAATATTTTTACATGTACAGTATAATATAAATGGTTCTCACAAATCATATAAAAATTTATAATATTAAATTAGATAAAAAATTTTCTTAAATAATGACACATACAAATCATAATTATTATGTTTGTAATTAGTAAATGTCATAGGAAATTTAATTATCTAACAAATGATGATTAATAGAATAAAACTAATAACATATGATATATATATATATATATAAAAATATATATGTTATACATTATATATTATTAAAATAACACTTTGGCTTCTCTAGGAAGCCAAGAAAGCTACCAACCTTCATTAAGTTTTTTATCATTCTAGGTTGATGAATGAAGCAAAAAAGGTAAGCTGCAATTAAGGCGAAACTCTAGAGAAACATGGAGAAAAGAATGTTTCATTTCAGCACTAAAAAAGAATAGCAAAGGCGTGACATTCGACTGGAAATTTTAAAGGTTCATTTGGTGAGACAGCAAAGAATTCTCTTGGGCAACTAAAGGGTATCTTCTGGCAACAAGGGAGACATGAGAGCTAAAACATTACTACATTTTTTACTCTTCATACTTCAAGTATTTAGAAGACAAAAAAAACCCTTATGTAAAATGACATTAATAGCAAACATAAACTCATCCTCTTATTTCCTTCTCTTCTCCATCTTCTCTTCTGTTACTTTTCTTCTACGTTTCTCATCACTCTTCTTCTTCCAAACCCTAACTTCTCTTTTCTTTCACAAAAAAATGGAAAATCTAAGTAAGAGTAGCTAATGGTTAGTCATGACTTGACACTTACAAGTGGTAAGGGGTTCAAGTCATGGCGGACGCGAATTGGGAATTATTCCCGATAAAACCCTGAGAGGCAGACGGCCTGTGTGTAGCACCTCAGAGGGGACAGTACGGTTGAGTAACGGCTGCCGGCAGACGGCCCATGTGAGGCACCGGGGCGTTACAATAAAACGCGCGTTATATTGTAAGGAGGTGCCACACACGGGCCGTCTGCCTCTCTTACTCAACCGTATTGTCCGCTTTGAGGTGCCACACACGGGCCGTCTGCCTCTCACGGTTTTATCGGGAATAATTCCCAATTCGCGTCCGCCATGACTTGAACCCCTTACCACTTGTAAGTGTCAAGTCATGACTAACCATTGGACCTAGGTCCAATGGTTAGTCATGACTTGACACTTACAAGTGGTAAGGGGTTCAAGTCATGGCGGACGCGAATTGGGAATTATTCCCGATAAAACCCTGAGAGGCAGACGGCCCGTGTGTGGCACCTCAGAGGGGACAGTATGGTTGAGTAACGGCTGCCGGCAGACGGCCCATGTGAGGCACCGAGGCGTTACAGAAGGTGAAGGAGAAGAGGTAAGGTAGCAGTATTTTATTCTCGATTTCGCTTCCCGCACAACTAAATTTGCATATGAAGCAAGTCCCAGCGCAAGTTGGCTTGCGTTGGGAAGAGAATTATACGCAATCTGATTTGCATTAAGAAGAGATTCATGCACAAGTTGCCTTGTGTAGAAATCCCATTTGAGCGTAAGTCTCCTTGTGCGAGCATGCTAGAAGATTGCTTACACTGGAATGTGCTTTTCGCACAAGCTTTCTTGTGTGAATAGCTCATCCCAACGCAAGCCAAGTTGTGCTGGGATGAGCTTCCCATGCAAGTAGCTTGTGCGGAAAGCTTATTTCTACACAAGATCTCTTGTGCAAATAGAGTGTTTTAGCGCAAATTGACTTGCGCTCATAGCATTATCAATTTTATTTTAATAATTATAACTAATTATTTTTATTATATAATTTATTGTGATAATTATTATTAATTATTGTTTAATATTTGCATAGTGACAAAAGAATAGTAGTGTACAATTAAGAATCCAAAAAGTATAGATGAAGAAATATCTGATAGTACTCATGCATTTACTACTAACAATGTAAGTATATTTAAAATTAATATAATATTTTAATATAAATAGAGTAAAAAAACTAATTATTAAATTTATTTTGTTCAGGTTTTCAATAGTCAAAATGCCTTGATCACATGGGCTAGAGAGGTTGAAAAGACTTAAGTTTTGTTGTTGTGATTAGATCATCCAAAGTTAGTATTCCCAGAAGAAAACCAAGAATTTGACTTGTATGTGAATGGCATGGAACATATAAATCAAATAAAGATGAATTCTGTCATTTGGGAATGGGAACAAAGAAGTGTAATTGTCAATTTGAGTTATAAGGGGTGAAATTGCAAAGGGATGATGATTGAGCCATTAAAGTAGTATATGGGATGCATAATCATTTAGTTGTAAAATAGTTAAAAGGACATTCCTTTACTGGTCGATTGATGGTGAAAGAGCAAAGATAGTGGTCGATATGACAAATAATATGATAAGACCAAGAAATATATTAATGATGTTGAAACAACATGATGAGAAGAATGTGAGCAAAGTATAGAATGGTTGACAAAGCTGGTAGATCACAGATGCAACAACTCATGAAACACTTAAATGATTGTAAATATGTTCAGTGGCATGGGAGTGATGAGTCAAGTGATTGTGTTAGAGACTTATTTTGGGCACATCCGACAGCTATAGATTTGATGAATGCTTTTCCAATGTGTTAGTTATGGATTGTACATATAAAACTAATAGATATCGACTCCCACTCATTAAGATTATTGGTGTGACATGTACAAATTTGACATATTTAGTTGCATTTGTTTGCATAGAGGCTGGGCGCACTAACAAGTACACTTAGGCATTAGAGAAGTTAAGAAGCTTGATGTCTTCTGATTCAACATTTTTTGTCCTTATTACTGATAGGGATTTAGCATTGATGGAAGCAGTATAGATAGTGTTTCTTAGCACAACTGATCTCTTATGTAGATGGCATATATCAAAGAATATACTTGCTAATTGTAAAAAGTTGTTTGAGTGTAAGGAGAAGTGGGAGGCATTCATGTTAGCTTAGGGCATTCATGTATTCTCTTCGAATGAGCATAACTACGAAACAAATATAAATTCAATGGTAACTTATTACCATTCTTATCTTAGAGCACTTGAGTACTTTAAAGATTCTTGGTTAACTTGGCATAAAGTGAGATTGTTGCTGCTTGGACAAATAAAGTAAAACACTTTGAAAATGTAACAATAATCGATTAGGTATGTAGGTTTATAAGGTTTAAAATTTATTATTTTCAAAATTTATACAATTTATTCATTATAATAAACATTTTTCTAACATCATATAGGGTAGATAGTATACATACGAAGTTAAAGAGACACCTTGGATCATCCCAAGGAGATTTTGATACATCATGGAATGTTATCAACTCCTTGATTGAGCTAAAACATATGAAGATAAAAGCTTTATTTGAGAGAAGTCTTAGTGTTGTTGAACATAATATTTGGCCAACTTTGTTTAAGGAGTTATGGGGATTGGTGTTTAGGACAATATTGAATGTTATTTTGAAGGAGGCGTAGCAAGCAAATGATATTGGCATTGACTATCTTGTTTGTGGTTGCGTCATAAGGGACAGAGAACCAATTCCCTTATCCGTTGTGGATCCACATTGGTCAAAGTTGGACATAAAGAAGATAACTGTTGATTACATGTTTGAGTTAAATCTTGATGTCGAGTGAGAGCTTACAGTGAAACGTTTCAATGCGTGTGATCTCTTAGGAAAATTAGCCTTGAAGAAAAAGTTAAGAGAACTAGGTGATCCAACAACTACATTCTTTATTCCTCCACTTAAAATGCTAAGATCAAAGGTCGTCTTAGTCAATTCAGTGACGAAAGGGATGAAACTACCCATTCATTAGAAAAAGAAAGTGAAATTTATTGATTCTTTCCCTTTAGAGATACACCGACACATATGCTCCACCATGGATGTTGAATCAGATGGATATTGTGGTTTTTGAGCTATAGCCAATTTGCTAGGCATTCGTATTGATGCATGGGCTAAGGTGCGACGAGATTTGATTTAGTAGATATGTGATTTCCGAGCTTATTATGTTAGTTTCTATGGATCTATGGACGGTGTTGATGAATTGATAGAGACATTATCATATTTCAACGTATTGGCTCCTTATAAATGGATGACTTTGCTTGATATAGGTCATTTGATAGCAACAAAGTGTAAAGTTATGCTAGTCCATTTATCTTCGAGACAGTGCTTGACATATCTCCTGCTTAAAACTGCACCACCTCTACTACTGTAGTATTGATTCAAGGAAATTAGACTTGTTAATGATTCTTATTTTGTTAAGGTATTGATAATAATATCTATGTAAGACTTGAGATATTTTGTTTTACATTTTTCCATACGTTTAACAGTGCTATTTTTCAGGTAGTTATGGACTCATTTGCACCAATACCTCTAATTGCATGCAATTGATATCAATATTAATGTGTTCTGCTTGTGAGTGGGAGCTTCCATATGTATCTCGCATCAAGGAGTTCCAAAATTTGTTGTCGAGATCGGATATTGATATTAGAGAAACCATAGACTTAGATGAACCATGATATTTTATTAAATATTACTATATTTTGACATTTATGCCTTTTTATGAATGTATTATACATTTATGCATTATATATTTTAGGATATATATTTGTAACATGCAAGGAAAGTAATGAACAAGGATGAAAACATAACTATAAATATAAACAAATAAAATAACATTATCCTATTTCATAAACATAAACTGTATGTTTAAAAAACAAAAATCACTAAATATAAAACACTAATCCTCTGGCACATCTAATAAAATTGTCCTACCCTTGTTCTTCCTAGACTTAGTAAAAAAATCGTATAAGTGGACGAGCTGCTTTTAATGTAGCTAGGTTGGGAGGTACCTCAGATGGAACTAGGAGAGGAGCTGTCTCAGATGGAACTAGGGTAGGAGCTGCTTTAAATGGACTTAGGGTAGTAGTTGCTTTAGATGGAACTAGGGTAGCAGTTGCTTCAGATGAAGCTGGAGAAGGAGCTGTCTTTGATGTAACTGGAGTAAGAGTTGTCTTTGATGGAGGTGAAGGAGGAGCTATCACTATTGAACAGGAGGAAGAGCTATCTCTCATGGAACAAGAATAGGAGCTACCTCTGATAGAGCTGTGGCCGGAGCTGCATCTGACAACCCAGATATGTCATGCAGGTTCTAAGGTCCTTTTGTAAATGTCTCCATATCTTTGCTGCCACTAATGAGTATTTCAATACAAGACATTGCCATCAACATGCACTGCAAGACAAGACATGAAGGAGATTTTATCAAATCAATTGGTATAGAAAAATTTTATTCACATAGGATTTAATGTTAATAACTTACATTAGATTAATTGAAGTCAATCAGTCTAGCTTGAAACCCCGATTTGCGTGTGGGGTTTTGTATGAATGAATGAAAAATTGAGTCATACCAAGCCATGTAGTCCGAAGTTGTTTCATTTGGGATCACACACTTTTGCCCTCTATTCTCTATAGTGAGCACATATATAGTCCATCTCTCCCACAACTAATCTATAAACTAATAAGCAACATCATAAGTGGCACTTGTACTACCTCTCTGTGCTTTAAATGGAGCTAAAGGTGCCGGAGGTATGGTCTGTACGTAGCCCTATTGCCGTAATACTCTTTCTAAATGATACGGCTCCACATCTTTTCTAGCTTTTAAGCATAACATGAAAAATGTGATTGCAGGCAATGAATGATGCCTTCGACTATTTGTATATGGATCCCAGCACACCTAATTCCATTGGAGGTCATCTAGCTGCTCTTGCAAGACCTTCACATCTTGGCCATAACCACGTGGCTTCCATCATTGAGCCTACGGCAAACTATCATTGTAATTAAAGTTCGCCTCCAAACTCAATGACGGAAAGTGCTCATAAATCCAAGCCTACATTAAATAAAACATTAATCATTAATAATTATATATAAACAAATTATAATTAACAAGTTATTTATATTTATAAATCATAATACCTACTAAGGGTCATATAGCCACTAATCCCATGTACTTTTGACCTGCTCGAAAGACCCAGCTATCTATACATATGAGCAAGAGCATATGCACCCCACACATATCCACTGATAACCGATAGATCCTCTAAATAGGCCAATAATGATACGGGAACATGCGATCTACTCTTATCCACAAAAAGCGTGTAACCAAGTAAGTGAAGCAAGTATACTCGAGTAACATACACTATTTCCTCATCACTTTTCCTATTGGTCATATCGCCAAAGTTTGATCTCAGCTAACACAATGTCACAATTGACTCATAACCAGTTATCGTCATCGCTTTAGCTTCCATAAGAGAGATGCTTAACAAACGTACTAACATTTGTTTGCGCTCTTAATGGAGATGTGTCGGCATGATATGATCCGCTCAACCATTGGTATGCTAAGGAGTGTAGTTGCATCATCTAGAGGAATCGCCATCTCTCTAAAAGACATGTGGAATGTATTTGTCATTGGTTTCCACCTCTCATAAAAGGTAGAGATAATGGTGCTGTTGCAAGTGCGATAACGGCACTCAACCAAACAACTTAAGCTGGAATGCAAAATTGTGGAGCAAATACGTGAACGAACATCGACTAAAGTCCACTAAGAGATTTTTTGGCTATGATTAAGAACCTTCAAATTGGCTCGCTCCTATATCAGAAATAATAAACAATAAGATTATTTTAACAAATAATAGAGATTTATATCCTTAAATTTAACACAATAATTACTTGACCATCGCATATGGCAAAAGCACCATGTGATCTAAAACTTTTAAGAATGGAGGTATCAATCGGGCCTCTAGAACAAGGTTTGGATACCTCCTCTGCATCATCTGAATCTGCCTACTCGGCCTGTTTAGCCTGCTTGACTTGCTCGACCTGTTCAGCATGCTCGACAGGTTCGACCTGCTTTGCTTGCTTAGCATGATCTATCTTAGCTCATCATCTCCTCTTAGAGATGGTGGGTCGCTTTTGTCTTTCTTGAGATGAACCACCACACTTTTCTCAATTTCTACTCATACTGTTTTGAATTTTGCAAATGAAATTTAAAGATTGGCAATTCATAATTAGGTTGAAAACCTTGATTAACATGTTCATGTTCAGACATTTATCATACACTTATTCATATGAATATAAAACTTGAATCTTTAAAATTAATGCAAAAACTCAAATAAAGTGCAAGGAATTTATGTTAGACACATATGTAAGATTGACATGTGAACTGGGATCCATGTTAAAGAAAACCACCCATCTGAATTCTTTTTACTCATTTGTTTTTTTCCTAAATTGAAGAATACAGAAGTTCAGGAACAAAAGATGGTGGTGACATGAAAATGATGTAATAAAGAGAATATTTTTTTGAAAGGCAGCAATGTTGTCATTAATATATCAATGTCACAAGCACCAAAAGATAGTCAGGTGAAATCAAGAAACAGATTTCACATGGACAAATTGGACTACAACAAAGACACATCTAAACATTGGCACCGTCAACAAATACAAAGCCACCCTCGACTAGGAAACCTAACGATTCATGTAAACATCAAAAAAGCAACTAACAGGCACATTAAGCTACTAGAAAGACCACTTGATCCTAAAACAATTGAACCTAGAACAACCCAATCGCCAGAACGATGAACACCCAACTAATACAACTTAAAAAAAATTTCTAGAAGCATTCATAGAGCACACATTAGCTAACAGCCAACCAACAATGACATTAAAACCAACATGTAACTTTTGGAGGCACCAAGAAAAATCAGAGCCTCAATAGAAACGCAACCACCATTCGAGCAAAGGCATGCCAAATATGAAAACGTAACACCATTATATTGGAGCAAACCTACTATCAAACACCTAAAATGCAACCAGTGACCAAAATGCTATGATAAAGAGAGAATTGCTCAAACAGCAATTGCAGAAGTCCTCTGCAAAGAATGACAAAAACATCGACAAGCCAACACCTCAAACAGCAAAGAAACCACCAAATAGACAATTATGAAGGCCAATCAACAAACAAAGATGAATTAAATCGGTTGTTTGTGTCTCCTCATTCTTCTTGTTAAATACATGCAAAGATGGGATAATAAACAGAGATTATTTGTTGTAGGGGATCTCACTATATTCTTTAAGAAGAAAAGATTTCCATTTTCTGGTATGGTTATAATTTAATGTTTATTTTTTTGAGCTTGCATGAGGAATTTCCATTTTCATTAGAAATTTCTAGTCTGCATTTCTTACTGGACGTAACGACAAATGTTTTAGTAAACAAATAGACCACAAACATAATAATAATGAAATAATAATTTCTACTCCCTCTAAATAAGTAGGACAGATCACATGTCAATCCTACAAAATTCATGAATCTTATGGTATTAAGAACAAGGATGTATTTCAGGTCATGTCATTCTCCATTCAATATAGGTAAGAACCATATGCAATAGACCAAGTACATGATTAGGTAGCTTGAAACTTTCTTACCTACTTTTATCTTTGTTTAATTTGAGCAATTGGCATGAATCAATTTTTATACTGACGTTTGGTAGGTTTTTGAGGCTTAAGTTCAATCATTAGAGTTCCTGAATCAATTTTACAAGTTGTATTACTAATTCTATTACCAAGATGCTAACATATGATCAAATATATCAAAACCAAAAGGTTCTAGGAAGAAAAAAAGTAGTTTTTGTATCACTCAAAATCATTTAATCACTATTTATCTCCACCCACATCAATCAATTAACATTGGAAGAAGATGGAACTACTCACTGTTGAAGATTTCAAGGATGCAAGGTTTGATCCCAAGAGAAGCTATAGAAACAAAATAAGAAGCGTTTCGTATATAATACACACAAAGAATCGGATATGAATTTTTCAACAAATAATCAAAGAGTTTGTATATGATGCACTGACAGTGTATAATTTCTATACACTGTCAATGCATCAGAGGTTGACACCTCATCAATAGGCCCTTATGGGCAAATTAAAAAAATTTATTTATATTTGCATATAAGGCCCTATCGATGAGGTGTCAATTTTTGGTGCATTGATATTGTATAGAAACTATACACTGTCAGTGCATCATATATAAATCCATAACCAAAAGGTTTAACAAAAATGATGCAATGCCCAGAAAATTTTTAAACAAATAAGCGAGACCGTTGAAAAGAAGGAACATGGTCGAGTGGCCATACAACCGCCCACACACTCATGATAATTTGCCAGTAACCACCCACCTCTGCATGAATTATGCATGAAGAAAGTGGGCGGTGCATATATTTTCGTAAAAAGAGAAATTTTTCAGAAAACAAGGTACAAACACTCTGATGAACTTTCTTATTCTATAAATTTTGCATCTTACCCTCAAGCACCCTTTTTGTCTTAAGCCCTAAAACAAACCTAATTTTCTTCCTTCATAGTGTTAACATGATATTTTCTCCAATTTTTTTTCAAATCTGTCACATCCCAAAGTACGCTACAATTACGTTAACTATGCAGAAGTGCGAAAATCCGAGCTAACTTTTTATTTCCTATTACTCTTTTAACGATAGTATATGATGTGAGTAGTATCTCTTATAAGTATTGGGTAGCTGTCAACTGGATACAGGTTTAAGGTTTCAAACCTAATGTCCTAATCTATTTTTCTATTTAAAATTAGTTAATAACCTCAATCAGTAACTCAATACCTCTTAAGCATTTAGTCAAATCCTTAGTTAAACTGCGACATTACAGAATTAAAACTATCAACTGTTCTTATATACAGCCATATCAACCTCATATCAAGAACTCATAATTTTAGATATCGTTAAGACCTTTTAAAAAAAATTCCAAACACTTAATATGATATTTTCCTCAGTTTGGACGAGTTCAATAATAATAATAATAATTTATTTACATCCCGATAATAATAAATCTTATCATGTAAACATGCGTACACTTGTTACACTTCCCATCTTATAGTACTAACACTAAATTGTTTGAAATACAATACAAGTAAATACATAAAAATATACTGAAGTGTAACTGCGAGCGCCTCGAGGTTAGAAACTCGTGAAGCTTTAATACTGCTGCCAATGCTGATTAACTTTGCTTAACCTGTAATGGAAAACAATAAGGAAAGACTGAGCTAAAGTTTAATAAGTTAACCCTACAAATGCAGAACAAAACCATATTGTTCAGTAAGCATGCATACACTTAATCGTATCTCGACTCTTATTCCTCAATAATTAATCACTTTAAGTATACCTTGTTAACACTTGGACTTCTAGATGTTGTCAGGGTTTATCGGGGAAGAAGGATATTTTGAAATACTTTATTATTCCCTGAACTTGACCTCACGGCAACACAATTCTTATATCATTGCTCACTACTATTATGTGCTAACGTTTTGTACCAAAAACATTTCTTTTATTCCTTATAAAATCATTCTGTTATTTAATCCTTTTTTTACTATTCTGTACTAGGACCTAATGATGCTGTCAGGGTCTTTCGAATTATCTTCTAGCTAAGTTGTCCTATCAACGCACTCTTTATCTTATACCAAGACATGATACCCTAAGTATAGAGATATGCTAATATGTCATGAATGTTGGTTTCTTAAAACAATGCAGTATCTCACAAATAATGCTTGCCTACATTAAACATTTTCTTACTGTTGTTGCACAAAACAACAATAAAGATATGCTGACGTCGATGTTCGTACTTAGTCTCCACGAAGCTTCTATAAAACAAAAAAAGTCAGAGAGACGCAAGGTTGGTTCCCTGCGTAGACACTCCGATGCTTAAGTCAGCAAAAAGTTCTTCGATATTGGGAAGCGTAAAAGTTAGTAGTCAAAAAATTAGAGAATAAAATTGTACCTGGGGGCCTATTTATAGGCCAGCATTCTAGGTTAATTGCTTAAGGATAATGACCTTATCTTGCTAAGAGTTTGTGTTCCAATATAACACAAGTTCCTTGAAAATCGGGAGCTTCCGGAGCCTGTCGCCGGCTCGAGACTCATACCACGTGGCGCGTTATGGCGTAGGAGTCTGTTGCTAGCGAGAGCCGAGGGCAGGAGCTACGTGTTGCCATATGACTATAGGCGACGGACTGTGGATCTGTAGCCAGGCGATGGGTATATGAGCGCCACGTGTTGCCTTATGATTGTATGCGATAGACTGCGAGCCTGTTGCAAGCGACAGGTATGATCACACACCTCCACCTCTTTCGCCGAATGCCACGTGGGTCAAAGAGCCTGTCGCCCAGCGACAGGTGTGACGTGCTCTGCCTCTGTCGCCGATGGACACGTGGACCATTTAGTCTTTGCCATGTGGTAATCTCTGACGCTATTGGGCCTGGCCTAACACGGGTAGACTTTGTCATATCAATTGCTCCCCACTCTCTTGTTGGATTTCTCCAACAAAGAGAGTATAAATATGTGTTTTTGGGCCTTAACCCACTGTGAATAGTCCTTTTTGTGACTTTTTGTGCATTTTTTGTAGGTGAAAAATTCTACTCTGCGACAGGTGTGATCAAGCGCGACGTTTGGCATTCCCTGTTGCGGCTATATAAACTGCTGGGACCCAACGAGAGAACGCACGAGAAAACCTCTGAGTAGCCATCTGTCGCCCATTTTTCCGCTCTTTCGCCACAAAGAGTCTTTCGCTCTCACGCTTGGAGTCTCTCGCTTATCTTATCGTCAGTAAGTATACCCCTGTCACCTTATATATTCGCCTACCGCACTAGGTTTAGGTCTCCCGCAGGTGATTTGGTCTTCTGCGTAGAGTTTAGTCTTCCGCAAGTGTCTTTTTCAGTAAGTCTGTTGCCCAAGGGGTCTATCGTCCAAGGGTCTGTCGTCTTACTAGGTCTGTCGCCCGAAGGGTCTATCGCCCAAAAGGGTTTGTCGCCTGTAGAGTTTGTCGCTGGGTAGTTTTTGCTTTCTTCTGCCATGTCTTTGCTACGCCCGGGTAAAACACTTAAGACAGGTGGTCTTGTGTGTTCGTTGACAAATACTGACTTAGAGGATATTAGGACTCGTTTTCCTCTTCCCTCGGGTTATGGCTATAGACTTCCAATGCAAAGGGAGGTCACGCCTGACTTGGTTAGAAATGGTGTGGCCGTCCATAAGGCTTCTTTGTCTTTTGGTTTTCGCTTCCCTCTTCCGGAGTTTGGCGAAGCATTTCTTAGATACAAGGACATCGTCCCGTGTCAACTCCACCCCCATGCATGGGCTCAGCTGGTAGCGTTTTCCATAGTGTGTCATCATCTGGGTATCATTCCAACGGTTCCCCTTTTAAGCGCCTTTTTTAGAGTTCATAGGCTGAAGGGATTGATAACGTTCTCTCTTCAACGGTTAACAGTCGGCGAGTTTCCTAATAATAAAATCTTCTCGGATCTCCCCAATAAACTACGTGGGTTTGAGAGCGAGTGGGTCGTTGTCGAGATTCCAAGCAATCTGCGGATTCGCTCTAGATGGAATCGTGATACCTCTGACCACTCACAGCGTTAGGACAGGTTCAGGACAGAAATTTTAAGAGACCAATTTGGCGAGCCTATTCGGCAAATCTGTTCTACCGGGGAGCGTAATTTATTTTCCCTTCTAACCCCGGAAAACATTGCCGCTGCCGGCTGGGGCATAAGCAGGACCGTTCTTGAAGCTTCTGCTGCCCCCTCTAACCTGCCTACAACTCCTCGTTTATCTGATGCTGGCCCTAGTCAGCCATCCCCGGTCCTAGTAGCCAAAGCGTCTACCCCTGTGGGCCGCCTTGTAGATGAGTCCTCTTCAGATTCGGAGGACGAGACCCCTGAGGCTACGGGTACTAGTGGTTATTCAGGGGATGGCCCTGAGTGGGCTCAGGCTGACGCCTTTGGGAGTCCCTTCGTTGATTTTCCGTTGGATTCGAATCTGGATGGTTTAGAGGACTTTGGTGGTTTTCTAGGTTTTCCATCCTTTTTTATTTCTTGTACACATGTGCGTGATGTTTCACTTGGTCGGCTAATCCTTTCTTTATATATTGTGCAGGCATTAACTTCCGAGATTTGCTGCGTAGGAGGGATGCCAACGTTGCTGCTCAAGCGACTCCTCTTCCTCGGTCGCCAATTGGAGCCCCATCTGGACCGGCTCGTGCTCCTACTCCTCCTCCTCCCTCTACTGGTGAATCCAGCTGTCCTACACAAGAGGCCGGGAGAAATAAACGGAAGCGGCCCCTTATCCATGATCGAGGTTCAGGCGATCGCGAGAGCTCTGAATCTCAAAGGAGTGAGTCAGCCCTTCAAGAAGGTGGCTCTCGTGCTGCTGAGGGTAGGTCAGCTCCTCGCCAGCCTAGGCGTAAATACAGAAAGAGGCTGATCATTGAAGCCTCAATGCCCACAAGACCAGTCTTACCCAGGGTGGTCGACCCTAATGTGAGGCGTTATACGATTGATAGTGGGGTCGTCGTCAGTGGGGAGGATTTCCAGACTTATCTCGGAGTGAACGACAACGACAGTATCGAGGATGCCGGGATAGCATCTCGTTTGGCCTGGAGCACCATTCTTCCTCGCGACGAGGCGGGGCTTTTTACAAACATCCCTGAAGCGGAGGATAATTCTGATTATCTCGCTATGAGGGTAAGAGTTTGGTGTTCGTTTGGTAACTAATTTCCCCGTCTAAACTTTTTTCGTTAAAAGATTTTTTGAGTTACTTTTGTTTTTCGTCTTATCAGTCAGCTCAACAAATTGCGGCCGTCAATGCTCGGCACAGGGCTCTCAGGGAGCAAGCTGACAAAAAGATTCGTTAGCTTCAGGATCAAAAGATGGAGCTTTCAAACGAGGTTAACCAGCTTCGTCCTTATGTCAACAGGGTGGAGGAGGAAAACAAAAGGAACGCTGATCTTGAGCGAAAGAATGCTGATATCGAGCGAAGGCTCCAAGAAGAGTAGGCGAAGGTGTCTTCCCTTCAAGGGTATCAAGAAGCTTATAATAAGGCCGTCAATGATCGGGGAGCCATGGAGAGGCAGCGAGATGAGGCTATTGAGGAGCTGCACAATGTACTGGATCGTCAAAGAGAAGCTCGAATTGAGGCCGTTCGTGAATACCGCTTGTCCCAGCATTGTTTTGACAAGAAAGTGACGTTCTCGACGGGATTTATTAAATACGGTTTCTATTTGGCTCGCGCTTGGCTGGAGAAGCATCGGCCTAGTGAGGCTTTTCCTGAATTGCTCTTCACCGAGGAGGCTAAGTACTATGATGCTCCTTCTTGGACCAAGTATGAGCCCGACGCACAAAGTCCAGAGGCCTATTTAGCAGAAGGGGCTGTAGATAATCTGGACAACCTTGAGGGTCCGTGGCCTCCTCGACAGCCACTACATACGCCTGAGTCTTCCGAAGCACTTGATCGATCTGAGCCTCCGGCAGTGCGTGACGTCTCTAAGCCTATTGAGACAGGCGATCAGCCTGAGTCTATCAAGGCACTGCTGGGGTTGGACAGCGAGAAGTTCCAAATTTCATATTCTGCTGCCATTGATCCCGTGCCAGACTCTGCGGCCATGGTTGGGCCTTCAAGTGACGTTCCTGCTTCCGGGGTGGCTTCCTCGTCTTCCCAGGATCCTAGTTCTTTGACTCCTCCAGTTCCTGAGCCCCAAGCTTCTCGAGAAGCTAGTGCCGATGTAGCGCCTTCCCAGCCGGCTAATTCGGTCATTACCGTAGATTAAAGCTTTGTAGTTTTTGTTTTATTTGTTAACTCCGATGTGCAGATTCATTTTGAATGAAAACTACCGTTTCATTTTGTAGCTCTTTCTCTTGCTTATGTGAATTTAGTAGAGTACCTTGTATGACTTTACTTTTACACCATGTTGCTCCCCAAGTTCTTGTTTGAAACAGTGTTGTTATTTCGTTCAAAGATGAACTTGTCTTGAGTGTTGTGCCTATTTGGCATTATTTTCGATTAAGGACTTTATTAGAATAATCAGGACTAAAAACGCCAAAGTTTAACCATAATTTGTCAACTTATATGAATCTGAAAATTTTGCGACGTACATCGTAACTTGCTATATAGCTTGTACCTTTACCTTTCGTACGCACGTTTCGTGTTTAAGGACTGGTCTTTTGCCCGTCTCGCGCATATTTCGATTAGGTACTTTTATATTTGCCCGTCTCGCGCATTTTTCGCTTAGGGACTTTTTGGTTGCCCGTCTCGCGCATTTTTCGCTTAGGGACTTTTTGTTTGCCAGTCTCGCGCATTTTTCGCTTAGGGACTTTAGTTTGCCCGTCTCGCGCATTTTTTTCTAAGGGACTTTGTTTTTGCCCGTCTCGCGCATTTTTCGCTTAGGGACTTTAGTTTTTGCCCGTCTCGCGCATTTTTCGCTTAGGGACTTTGTTTTTGCCCGTCTCGCGCATTTTTCGCTTAGGGACTTTAGTTTTGCCAGCTGTTGCCTCATTTTAATTCATGTAACACATAATCTGTCTCACAATTTGTGTTAGAGAATATAAGAAATGATTGGCTGGCCTTTATTCATTAATCAGAAAAATAACATCTGTAAAGTAATGTAGTAATAAATGGGAAAGTAAAGATAAGAATAATAACGATCAGAAAGAAAAAATTACAATGTTTACTGCCAATAGCTTAAGATGGTTGACATTCCAAGTCTTTGAGATCTTCTTTCCTTGTAAGGTTTCCAAGGTACATGTGCTAGGTCCGACCATCTTCCTGATTCTGTATGGTCCTTCCCAATTAGCCCGGAGCTTTCCATCCTCCTTATGGGCGTTTGTGATTGCTTACTTTCTCAACACCAGGTCTCCTTCTTGCATTTCTCTGTTTTTTACCCGTGTATTGTAATAAGTAGCTACCCTCTGTTGGTAAGCAGCCAGTCTCATTTTTGCTTTGTCTCTTAGCTCGTCTAGCAGGTCTAGATTCTCCCTTAGTCCTTGAGAATTGAGTTCCTCGATGTAGGGGACCAACCGGGGTGACTCAGCTCCAACTTCTACTGGGATGAGGGCTTCAGTGCCATATACCAAATTGAACGGTGTTTCACCTGTTGACACTTTGCTTGTCGTTCTGTAGGCCCATAGGACACTTAGGAGCTCATCTACCCATGCTCCTTTTGCCTTGTCCAGCCTAGTCTTCAACCCATGCAGTATAGTTCGATTGCTCACCTCTGCCTGCCCATTGGCTTGTGGGTAAGACACAGAAGATATTCTTAGGAGAATCTTTAGGCCACTACAAAAATTTCGAAAAGCGTCACAGTCGAACTGCTTCCCACAGACGGCGCTAATTGTTGTTGCACAAAACAACAAGAAAGATATGCTGACGTCGATGTTCGTACTTAGTCTCCACGAAGCTTCTGTAAAACAAGAAAAGTCAGAGAGACGCAGGGGTGGTTCCCTGCGTAGACACTCCGATGCTTAAGTCAGCAAAAAGTTCTTCGATATTGGGAAGCGTAAAAGCTAGTAGTCAAAAAATTAGAAAATAAAATTGTACCTGGGGGCCTATTTATAGGCCAGCATTCTAGGTTAATTGCTTAAGGATAATGACCTTATCTTGCTAAGAGTTTGTGTTCCAATATAACACAAGTTCCTTGAAAATATGGAGCTTTCGGAGCCTGTTGCCGGCGAGAGACTCATACCACGTGGCGCGTTATGGCGTCAGGAGTCTGTCGCTAGCGAGAGCCGAGGTCAGGAGCCACGTGTCGCCATATGACTATAGGCGACGGACTGTGGATCTGTCGCCAGACGATGGGTATATGAGCGCCACGTGTTGCCTTATGATTGTATGCGATAGACTGCGAGCCTGTTGCAAGCGAAAGGTATGATCACACACCTTTACCTCTTTCGCCGAATGCCACGTGGGTCAGAGAGCCTGTCGCCCAGCGACAAGTGTGACGCGCTCTGCCTCTGTCGCCGATGGACACGTGGACCATTTAGTCTTTGCCATGTGGTAATCTCTGACGCTATTAGGCCTGGTCTAACACGGGTAGACTTTGTCATATCACTTACAAACGAGCTTCTTTCTTTTAAAACTTACTTATAAATTTGGCTTTTAATTACAACTTTAACATATGCTAATATGTCATGAATGTTGGTTTCATAAAACACTGCAATATCTCATAAATTATTCTTGCCTACATTAAACATTTTCTTACAAACAAGCTTCTTTCTTTTAAAACTTACTTATAAATTTGGCTTTTAATTACAACTTCAACATATTTTCGAAAATGCCATTAATGAGCTACTATTTGGCACATGTATAAATATTATGTTCCAAACTTCCTCATTTCCATTTAATTTCATAAACTCGAGTAAGATAATGTAAATTTATGAAATTACGGTGTCTAATATTTACTAAAAATATTTTTTTTGCACAAAATCAAGATTTTTATGCCTTAAATCCTAATTTTGCCCTTTTAGCCCAATTAAGCCCAATTTCCCGGGATAAGCCAAAATCGTTATCAAATAAATTAAATTAATTTATATTGACTTAAATATCATCAATATATGATGATTTGGGTGTATCCTAATAGGTGCGTGCTTCTTTGGGGCCCATTCATCTGTTCATTCGGAGTTTACCTTTTGGCACCAAAATCGATAATTCACTGTTTTATTAACTAATTTAATTTATTGGGCCATAAAAACATTCAATATTTATAAAAATAAGGGCTCTCACAATATCCCTATAAACTCTTCTTTCACACAAAAATCAGATAGTGATTACATCTCTTTATGTCTGTCTTATTCTAAAGGTTAAGACTTACTCCATATTTAGAGAGCCCTATTACTTGATCATCTAAAATTCCTATTCATTAAGGAATCTTACCTATTAAGAACATTTATCTCTAAATACTTACCACCAAGTAATTCTCTAACCAATAGAATTTTACTAAAATCCAAACTGATTCCCAATTTGATTTATGAATTTTTAAATTATTATTCAAGTTCATTGCCATGATGTTAGACGCCTAATGGGTTACATATAAAAGAGCAACCAATGGATTGAAATGGATTGATCTGGGGAAGTTTGAATTTCCCATTTGGACTTATTGGATAAGATTATAATTGGGCTCAACTAAATGAGACTAATTAAGTAAACTTAAATAAAAGAGTTTTAATTAAGTTATAAGGCCAAATTATAATTGAAAGGCATCATTGTACTTAATTAAAAGAATTTAATTAAGTTGAGGTCCACTACCCTTAATTATAATTTGCATATTGCCTTTAAATAGTTTAAGAAAGAGGTGGACCTAATTGCAATTAAATAAGTTCAAATGCTAAAATGTAAATGCACCAATTAATGAAACACATTTACCTAGCCTATGAATAGGACATCTTGGCCAGCCACAAACCCTAAGGAAATGGGAGAGAGTTTTTCCATGTTGGAGCAGCAAGACCTTATGGAGTCTTTGTTGCCTACTTCTTTGTCCTCCATCTTCTCTCTCTTGCTTTCTTTAAGAAAAGTGTTTTCTATATGATTGTGAGCTCTAAGAGATCAAATAATGTGGTAATTTTATGAAACTCAAGCACTAGCATAGTGAAAATCGTGATACAATCCAACTTTCTCGAAGGCTTTATTGCTACTTGTATGGACTTACATCAGAGACCAACACACATAGGGTGGTTTTGTGATTCACGACAAGAAGATCAAGAATCAACAATAAGGGGAAAGCTTTAGATTACAATATCTAAAGCTTTGGTATATTTCTTAAAACCCCTTTTATGATTCTAGATATTTAATTTGCATGATTTAATGTTCTTGATCAAATTATCAACTCGATCGGTTTCTTGAGTTAAATTTTAATATTTTCGCTACATTTAAACTCAGATATGTGTGATCCACCAGTGCATTAATCAAGAAATTACAATTGGTATCCAAGCCCCATTTGATCAAGCTTCATGCAAATATATTTGTTTGTTTGCTCTTGATTTCAAAACTGTTTTGATTACAATCTGTCCATTGATTTGTGAGGGTTGAAAATAATGTTTAACAGAATCTTTTGATAGGATTCTAATATAATATCAAATTATGATGTCTTAGTATGATTTTTTCAATTTTTATGATATTAGGACATTGTTTGATATATTATTGAAAACTTTCTTTCAAATCCTTCTTGAAGCATGAAAATTCTAAGTAGTATTATGTTATTTTTAGTTTTCTGTGGACAAATCCAATAGGTGTGAAATTTTTATACGACTTAATAGACATATTGAAGAATCTTTTACCAATATTTCAAAATTTTTGGAGTCAATTTGGGTGTTCAAAAGTTCAACACAATATCAAATAAAAAGTTTGCCAAAATTTGGAAAACTACTTTGAATTCTATTTTATTCTTTGGCTTTGCATTTCTTATTGAATCTGGTTTTTTTAACGGTTAATAATTTGAAGAACATGTCTAAACTAGTTTTAAAGAAAACTTACCTTTGATCTTGATGTTAAATCTTTGAAAAAGTTGTTTCTTGTTAAGAGATTTGATTTCTTGATCATTTGGATTGTTTTAGTTGCAACTCAATGAAATTGTTTCTTGGAGAAAAGCAACAAACTAGAGGCTTGAATGAGGAGTTTTAAGAGCATTATGATACTAGAATTGAGGATAATTAAGGGTTGGACTTGTTGGCTAATCCCCTTCGTCCGATCCTTAACCAATTCAAAGTTAGTTAGAGTTAGTTACAATTGTAGTTTGACTAAGATTCTTTGTTATAAAAATAGAAAAAATACTTATGTCTTGTTGGAATTTTGATTTCCTAATAGGATTAGGACTCTAGAAAATTAGTTTCTATTATATGTCTAAATTCAATTAAAACTCTTAAAATATTTAAGACTTCTAATTAAGACATAAGACGAATTTTAGTGGGACTAAAAGACTATTACTACTAATCCTAGTTAGACTGAGATTTAAATCATTTAATTTGACATGAAATTTAATTATTTGATAATCCTAAATGGTTTAAAGTATGATAAATGAAAAAAATAAATAAATGTCCTACTTAAATTTAAAATTATGAATGGTTTGTAAGATAAATTGCAAACAATTAAGACATCAAGTAAGACAAGCTTTAGTCATGGTCTCCTAAGCTAGTCTAGATTTCAACCAAAGAATGATTTTAATGATTTAATCATAGCTTGGCACTTCATTGTTTGAATTAATGATTAATATGTGACATTAATATTAAGTTCAAAAGGGACATGCAAGATTAAAAATTTGAACCAACCATGTTGTTATTGTTTTTCATATACATGATATGATGAAAGCACGAAGGGTGGTGATGGAATTTAAAATTCATCATGCATGAACAGATGATTAAATATTTTGCTTTGTGCTATTCTAATTTTTGGAATAAGGCATATGTGCCTTGCCTTATCTATTTAATTTTTGGGGTTGTAAACTTCTTTTCTCATCATACTCCCTTGGATGTAACTTAAGGTTTCTCTATGATATGTAATAGTTATATAGGCTAGATCTAAGATAGAAATCAAGTTGAAAATCAAATAATTGAAGAGACAAAGGTGCCTTGGAGGCAATGGAGTTTCGGAAGCTTGAAGATTGCATTCATTCATTTAATCAACTAGCACTTTATGGCTCAAAGGAAGCTAATCTTAGAAAAATCCATAATCATCCTTAGTAGCCATCTAATACATTTAGATATTTGCAATAAAAGTGATATATGAATATAATAAATGCTATACATGTGTATATGAATCAATGAGATTATAACTATGAAAAACTAAAATACCTTATTAATTATTGAGTCAAATGCTAAGCATGATTAAGATGCCTTCCACTGTCTAGGCAATATAATCGGAGTTTTTTTAAATAGAGACTAGCTTAGTCACTCAAGGTGACACTTTTACACGAATATGTTTGAGCTCATTGATGGTGGGTATTACTCAATTAATACTCTATAGTTCAGATGTTTAGAAACTTGACTAGACAATGGTTATGTGAAATGCATATGATACATTTAGATAAAGAGTTGTCGCCTAATTGATCTAAGAGTTGCATAGGGATGCAATTGGTAAATTAAGTTACATACTTAATTAGTTATATTAGGGCGAGCTAAGTCGTTCAGGGTCATGTTATAATGATAAAAGATTTAAATGTTAAACTCTTGAAATAGCAATGGGGCTATTATTTTGACAAAATAGTGAGATTAATCATTTTAAACGTTAAACGTTGTTGCTTATGAGTGATATATGGACACTAAATATGCTATATGTTTTATATGGATGGATATAAATTATTTTGATGATAAGTAATCTGTCTATCTGTAGTATACCTGATACTAATAAAATTATAGACCAAATTTCATTGATTGATTCCACAATATAAACTTGTTCCAAAGCATGAGAAAGAGGACATTGTCCTTGGTCAACCTATCACGATAAACTCAATCATGGTGTTAGGACATGTAAGGTCTATAGGTGCATGTAGATGACCTAATGAAATCAACATAGTGATGTTGGCTAGCATCCTCCTGACCTTAAAAGGCATCATGAATATATGAGTGCACATGACATTATCTTGAATCTTAATGAATCATTCATGAGGAAAAACAAATTGAGAGGTTTGACATCTTTAAGGAATTGTTCCAAACAAGGTTGGTTGAAATAAGCCTTATGAGGCCTCATGTGCTCAAAATGATAAGCTTCATCACAGGGTTTAGTCTACTTGGATAAGATATTGATCATAAGTTAAATATAAACTTAATTATGTCTTCTTTTGCATTAAGCTATTCAAATTCTGTGTTGAATGTCAACATGAATAGATTTGATACCTCCATTTCTAGTTTGTTGAATATAATAACCTAAAAGGCCAAGGGCACAATGAGATCTTTGTCCATCTAGTTTCTTCTTTTTAGAAAAGGTAAGAAACAAAAAAAAAAGGTTCTTTTAAGGAAAAAAAGGTCAGAACTTTAGTGCAAAAGGTTCTAAGACTAAGGACAATGACAAAAGGTTTATCATCATTATGAAGCTCAATCCTTGAAGGCGAAATTGCAAATAGTGGGTTGAGTTCAAAAAGGTTAATGAGCTTAAAATAACTTCTTGCTCAAGTTCTAGAATTGAACTTTATTGTTGTTTGGTATATGATACCTAATTACAAGGTTCAGTGAAGTGTGAGAGTGAGGGAAGCCAATCGATTTATAGAAATCAAGATTGCAATTTTAAGCTTTATGTTTTATGAAAACATTGAAGTTTTGATTTAATTATTAAACACTGGATGTTTGAGTTTCAGAAAAGTTTAGCCACAATGATGTTTCATTGTGATAGACCATAGAGCCAAACACCTATATATGTTTAGAACATAGTATAGTATACTAGCATGGGATGCTTAGCTAAGTAAAACATCTTATTTAAATTGAAATCTTACATGGTATAAGTGTTATAAGCTCTTAATGAAATTTGGAATTATAACTATTAAAAATAGTAGATAATCACATACAACTACTAGTCATCTCAGTCATGAATAAGAATTAGTATAGAGATACTAAAGGTATCAATGATTGGGAATCAAAAGTACTCTTGTTACTTGGATGGTTGATGCTTGGCATAATGGGATTATGAAAGCATAAATAGTTTTGCATAATGATGCATACTTAGTTATAAAGTAAAATTGTTTATATGCAAGATCTAAAAAGAAGATTACTTAGAACTAAAGCGATTGATGATTATCTAAATAAATTCAAATGAGATGAATTGTGTTTTATGATACAAAAGGGAAAGTCACCACCAACAAATGAAAGTTGAATCAAACACTAGCCCTATTGGCATAAGATGTCAATTTCACCAAATACTATTTAAGAGATTTCTAAACTTATTGGATATTAATGGGAGCACTATTACTTTTAAATTTTAAAAGTCAAATGCATGATATACATAGTGATGCATTTGATGCACGGTAATGCATTGGATGTATAGTGATGCATAAGATGCATGGTGATACATAATGATGCATAAAATGCATGGTGATGCATAGGATGCATAAATGCTCAGTAGGATGCATTACTCATACGAGATGAGTCTACTAATAAAAACAATGTTGGACATTATGTTAAGATATCGAATTTAATAAAAGGATTACAAAAGTTGAATGTTATCAAAATGGATGAGATATCTTAACAAAAGGGATAGTGAGAGCAATATTGATGCTTTAGATTTGGTCTGAACACTTCTAATTTATGTGATAGATTTAATGCTAAAATAGGCAAATTAAATATCTATAGATTGACTGTTAAAAAAGAGTTTAACAAAAGGCATAAAAATAAAGAGACACACTAAAGATTGCAAAAAGTGGATAAAATCATTGGAATGGTGGGAGCAATTATTTGGAAAAAGTTTAAAAAGAGAAAGAATTGCATACATATATCCAAAAGATTAAATACAAACCCTTTCTATTTAGGACAAATAAAAGGGATATGATGTTAAGAGTAGCAATTGAGCCGAAGAAAGAACATCATGGCTAGCCACAAATCTTGAGGAAAAGGGAAAGAGTATTTCCATGTGAGGGCGGAAGACCTTGTGGAGTTTTTGCCACTCTCCCTTTTGTCATCCATCTTCTCTCTCTTGCTTACTTCAAGAAAAGTATTTTCTTCATGATATTGAGCTTCGAGAGATCAAGAAGAAATAGTGGTAGCTTTTTGAAACTCAAGTTACTAGCATGGTGACGGTTGTGATACAATCCTACCTTCTCGAAGGCTATTTTGCTACTTGTATGGACTTATGATAACAATTATCACACGTATGGTGGTTTTGTGATTCAAGACAAAAAGAACAAGTATCATCAATAAGGAGAAAGCTTTAGATTATGATATCTAAAGATTTTGTTTGTTTTTTGAAACCTCTTTTATGATTTTCGATGTTTAGCTTGCATAGTTTGAATATTCTTGAACAAAGAGATCCATTACAATTGATTTCTGGAGGTAAAATATTTTATTTCTACTGTATTTAACCACTGACTGCTCATGTATGATCTAACTATGCATGACCTAAGAAACCTACAAAATCCTCTCAAAACTTACGTTTACTAGCCTCATCAAGTCCCATCTGTTATGTATCCACACTAATAACATTAAAAACCTCCCTACCTAGAACTAGCTTAAAATAATCCTATCCCCTTGTCTCCTAATCTATATAACATCCTTTTGGTACTCTTTTTTTTATGATGATGCCTACACCATTTTGGTTTCTATCTTTCCTTGTGTGAGAGCCGTGTATTCTAGTATTGTTCTATATGTAGGGATACACACCACTGTTCAATTCCTGTGTATTTTGCAGGTAAGACTCAATACAGTACGGTAGGCCCCACATGCTCTATAATACTCGAATGGACATTAGACCAGACGAACATTATTCAGAGAGTCTAATAAGTCTACAGTAAGAATCTGGAACCCAAAATCCCTTATTTAGATTATTTTTGGGAAGTGTGCCAACAATTTAGGAAATGACAATTAAGGACATAACCCGGATGAATTTTCGTTAATAACGGTCAAACTAAATTAACTTTTGACCAACTGATTGAAGCATGATATTCTACATGAAAATAAGTTTTAGGCTATGTCAATAGATAGATCGAATTTCTGGTGAAATTAGAAAATTACGCGATTGGCCCAGTACGAGTATTTTCGTAATTTTACCCTTACAGTCAGTTGAACTTTTGGAGTTAAATTAATAAAGCCACCATCATTCATCAAAATGTGTTCAATAATAATATTTAGTGATGGAATATGAATTTTTGGAGTTAAATTAACTAATTAGAAAAATTATAGAAGTTTAAAGGCATAAATGTCCAAAATCTTTATGACCAAGGGTAAAATGGTCATTTTACTATTTGGAAAAGTTCTAAATTAATCCACACACACCTTGTCCGGCCACTCCATTCATCATCTTCAACCTCTTTTTTAAAACTCCATAGCCAAAGCTTAGTGAAAATAAAAACTCAACTAAAACATTACTTAAATCACATTATTTCAACAAAATTTCTTTTACAAAGTTGCTCTAAACTTCATCCTCTACACACCCATACCCATATTTCATTGTAAAATGGACAAATTCAAGAGGGAAGAAACTCCATAATGTTTGGCCACCTTGAGGTAAATTCATGGTTTCATTTTCTTTATAATTTAAGGTTGCTAAGTGATGTAATTAAGGTTCTTAAGCATGATTCTAGTCTTAGTTTGGATTGAATCCCACTCATTCTTCATCCTAAGGTTTCAGCCATTGATGGAAGTGCATGGATACATGTAGTTTGATGCATATAAATGGTGCCAAATTAATGAAGAAACATGAGTGAGCATGAATGATATGTTAAATTGTTGAAAAACTAAGGAATTCAAGCCTTGATGAATTTGGCCATGATAAGGGGAGTAGGAAATGTTGCTCAATTTGATGAATTTAGGGTGCCATGAGACTATAGAAATTAAGAAGAGACTATTGGTGAAGTCGAAATTAAAATTGGAGTTATGTAGGCGAAGTTATGTTTTAGCACCGGTGTCAATTATACTGGTTTAATATTTTCTGTAGACAATATGGCTGAATTTAATGGAGAAAAATTAGTTAAAAATTTGAACATGGAGAAACAACAATATTGGTGTAATGTTTTGCAGCCCGGGAGTGTTAATTCGCAAGTCTTGCTATCAACAAGTCGTTAGAAAAACGACAGGTAAGGGATGAGTGTGTAAGCTATAAGGATACTGTGATTGCATGTTTTGGCTCAAATTAATTTTATGAAGTGATTTGAAAACCAATTGCTTTGAAATTAATGAAATCATGGATATTGGCTGGTTTATAAACTACATTTTCAGTGCAGGAGGGCTAGGTTAGAAACATCCGTTATACTACCAAAAATTCTAGTAAATTAATAAAATTATTGTTAGTATTCTTAATTATTAGGAAGAAATAAATTTTCAAGTGATTCTCATGTGTTTTATTAAAATTGCATTATTTTATTATGTACCGAAAAACAATATTTAAATATTCATGTTAATGAATTTTAATTACGTGAAGGTACCAACATATGTTTATTACTGCTCTATAGATAAATAGAACATTTTCAGAAAATGATATTGAAGTGTGAATATTTTATGAATTTTTGTTCTTGAACTGAATATATTTTTCAATATATTTATTTATAAACTTATTGAAGATATTATCAGCGAAACTGATTTCATAAATGGTGTTTCTACTATATATACACTGTTTTGAGACTGTTATGCCTCGTATCATGCTCACATGTCACGTGTACTGTTACTGTTACTGTTACTACTGTTACTGTTGCTGATAGACTCGCCAAGTCTTCAGCTTCCACAGTTGTCACATGGTAAGTGTACACTATGGACCCTATAGACTATGGCCATATGTCTCACGTGTTAACTGTTTCTCCCTTTTTGGGATATTATTATAGCATGATATAATTTGGGTGTTGCCTGGTCTCCACTATACTGTATTATTTACTGGATTGAAAATACTATTGGTACCAAAATGAATGTTTTAAATATTAATTGTCTTGTGGAATTTTAAAGTGTTACTGTACCGTTTACTGAACTTTTATACTAAATTGTTTATTGAAGTGTCTTAATTAAATGTTTATATAACTTGTTTTATATATATATATATATATATATATATATTAAATAATATCATGAATTGTTTTCAAGTGATTAAAATGTTTATTCATATCAATTTCAACTGATTACTCCCTATAGTCGCTTCTAGGGGCCGGGACACAACAGGCATCCTAAAATACCTCCCATACTTCATCTGATTTCCTAGTTGATTATAGTATCCTTCCTGATTTATACCTTAGTGCCCTATTAGGAACTAAATGTTTTAAGCTTATAGACTTCATAGTATCAGTCTTGCATACGATTCTCTTACTGAGCACATTAGCTCACCCCTTATTTTTTCACTCCACAGATTATCTACAATGATCTACAGATATATCGTTCCATGGATTTTGGCTGCATTTTAGTGCCCTAAAGCAGTAGTGAGTTGATCCTGGAGGTATATTTATTTTCTTTTATATGTTCAGACTTATTATATACAGTACCACAGTTGTATAATTTATGTACAGGGGATGTAGAACATGTGAAAGATACTGTAAATAATATTTTGATGTAAATATTTATATCAGCTGCCGATATAGTTTTATTTCAAAAGTGATTTACTGTTGAAATTAAGTGTGATAAAGGCATAGCAAACAGCCCAACCATCCTACTATGTGTGTGAAAGTGGTTAAACACTGTGTATTACAGATCGTTACACCTTGTGTACCAAAGCTTATATCGCCAAGGTGCTATCTCCCTAGTCTTCTCTCCAATGCATTTGGTCTCCCAAAGACACAAACGTTAACCTTCCTCCTACTCAATCTTTCAAATCTCCACTAACTTACCATTGAGGATACCCATATTCCAAGATCCTAACCTAAACTTGCGGTTATTTACTAAGTTCTTTACTCATCTTCATCTATTATGGTATGAGAACATTTGCCTATTTAACACTACATCCAGACGTCAATGTGGCATGTCGCTTTCGAACGACAACATAGCAAACCTTGCGTACTTTTCACTACATTCGGGCTCGATGTAGCATGTTGTTATGTAGAGAATGGTCCAATGAATTTCTAATATTGGTTTACTTCATAAAAAATGGACGACTTTTGAGTGTCTGATTGTCCAAACCTACTGTCAACACTCCTTTATAAAAGATTGGGACCAGCTGCATTTTCGAATGACACTTAGAACAAGTGGAGTTTATCCAATTGACTGTCAAATGTTTTATATAACTTAAGGTAAAAAATGTAAACTGTAACACATAGCATAATATTAAAAATTGTGTGATCTATTGATACAATGTTGGATTTTTAATTTCAATAAACAGGGCTCAATTTTGGCAATCTCAAAATTTTATTTTTATAAGAAATTAATATTTTACAATCTTTCCCATGTAGATTATTTTTATAATAAATAATCATAACTAAGTTGAAAAAAAATCGACGAAGAACAATCGATCCCATCCCCGCCCGTGGATGCCAAATTCTAGTTCTCACTTGATTTGTATCTTTTAATTATCACCAATAGAGTTTGGTACAAAAATAAAGACGCCCACCTATCATTATTCAAATAGAAATGAAGTAGTATTGTATAAACACATTGGAAATCAAACTTTTTGTTTCTCCATAAATGATTTCTTCATGATACTATTCCTAATCCCCACTTACTTTAGAGGCAGCATTATGAAGGAAGGACTTAAATTTAATCGAGGTAGCAAACTGCCAAACTTTTCCAAACCCCAACTCCAACCCAACCCCACCTCCTCCTTTCTTTCCTTTCATTTAGCCCACCTCCACCCCACCAGCACTATCACTCCCTCATCTTTACAAATAAAAAAGCACATCAACCCAAACCACGCCTCTCCTCCGAGTCACCTTTACCCTTCATCAATGTCTCCAAACTCCTCCCCCTTCTTTCCTTTCTTCATCTGCCTCTTTTTCAGCATTCTTTTACCTGTTTCCTTCTGTGCATCCAATCCAAACAATGCTAATATCCAACCGCTTCCTATAACAACTTCACCGCCAACAACAATCCCTGCATTTCCAGAGCAATCAAACGTTGTTGGCTGCCCACTTGACCTGCCTCAAGAACTGTTTTCCAGCGTCAAAAGTGCATGCGGCACCAAAAAGAACAATGGGGTTGCGGGGCGGCTCCACCGCAGCCGATGCTGCCCTGTGCTTGCGGCATGGCTTTATGCTGCCTACTCTGCCACTGCCCTCGGCAGGGCTGGCAAAGTAGCGCCGGCTGTGGCCGGGCATACGCCATCGTATGACATGCCACTGCTGCCGGATGACTCGGAAACATGCGTTGATGATTTAGGGAAAGCTTTGAGGCAGAAAGGGATAGAGTTGGCTAAACCAAATGAGACCTGTGATTTGGTATACTGCTACTGTGGCATCAGGCTGCACCCATTGAGCTGCCCTGAGACATTCTCAGTGAACCAGAAGGGGAACCTTGTTGGGGATGAGAACGTGGAGAGATTGGAACGAAATTGCCTGAGCAGGAGCACCAATGTTAATGGATTTCCTGGCCTTGGTGGATGCAACAAGTGCCTGAAAAGTCTTCATTTGGTATGTTTTCTTGCTTTCATTATCAAATTTGTTCTTCTGTTTGCTTGCTCAACTGAAGATCTGATCAGGTCTTTCTTCTCTTCTTCCATGATTGGTAAGTTGGGGATTTTAGTTTGTCACTTTTTTCGGCAATTGGGAAAGTAGTTTTACCTTTCCTGTTCTTTAGGTTTCTTTTTATTCTCGGTAAATGAAGATTCCTATAGATTTTTAACATGGTGAACAATCAATCTAACAAGTCATTTGAGAGGCAGTTGACTGTTATCTTTACCGCTAGTAAGTAAACTGTAGTATTCTACTCTTATTTGTTTTATTTTGTCCTCAGTTTTTTCTTATTTGTCTGTATTTTGGATATAATTTATAATTAATAGGCACAAGGGCAATAGGGACAAAAGATGCACTGTTGGATTAGCTTATTAATCAATTAACTTCTTCTATGTAGCATTATTGAGTACAACTAAACACACCCTGATTTTGTCTTGACACACTCTATTTTTACACTACAGGGTACTGTTCACTGAAGGGAAAAATGGGTGTGTGAAGAAAAAAATAAGGTGTGTTTAGTTAGTCTCAGCATTATTAATTGAAACCAACGTAATCTAGATATTTGCTAGAGTTTGGAAATATATAAAAATTCCAATTGCTTCCAAAGAATTCTGCCGTTTCTGATTGCAATTAGATCTTAGGCTGGAATTATAGTGAGAAAAGAATAGTTGTTAGTTACAAAACCGTATCTGACTCTGACTTACAAACAAATTTTTTTACAAAATTCTGAGTTGGTGACTATGAAGTGCACGAAGTAGAAGAAAGCTTGGAAATTAATTTTTGGTTATATGTTACGCCAAGTAATTAGTTGTTCAAAACACACACCAAACTTGTCTTAGTGTAATGAGAGTCCAATAATTTTTATGCAGCTTAACAAGAAGAATACTTTGAATTCAAGCAAGTCGGACGAGAGGACTGCCAAAATGCGCAACAAGGATTGCCAGCTGATGGGTCTCACATGGCTTCTAGCGACGAATCGAACGGCATACATTCCGACAGTTTCTGCCGTTTTACGAGCGATCATGATGAGCAAAGATGGTTCGGATCCTTCGTCCTGCACTCTAAGCAGCGATGGAATGCCTCTACCCGTTGATTCTTCTGAAATATATGATCAGTCCTCATCAGTTGGCCTCTATCTGTCGCAAAATCTGTCGCTTTTATCGCTTTGCTTGTTTCTTGGCTTAGCCACCTATAAGTTTAGTTAATTAATATGGCTTTGTAAAATTCTTCGTTCTTTTGTTTAGTTTGCCTAAGTTAGAACTGTGATTTTTATGGATGGGCTTATGCTTGAATAGTTAAGATTTTTGGGTTCAAATTTGTCCAAATTTTCTGTGAGGGCCTCGTTAACATGTGCCTTGCTCTGCGCTGCTTTGTCTTGGATGGACAAATTTTGGTGGCGTTGTTTGGAGGAACTTCAATGGACAGTAATGTTATTCACGAGAATTTCATCTACAGTGAAGTGTCAACATCTTACAACAAAAAAAAATCTCGGAAGATGTGCAACACTGCATGCCATGCGCACGCGGCTTACGCAAAGCTCTCTTAGCTAAAATAAAAGCTTTTATCTTTTTATTACATCTGAACAAATTTTTTTCTCTTAGTTTGTATCTAAATAAATAGTTGAATTTTTATTTATACCTAACTAAGCAGTTAAACTTTAATACATAGAAAAAGAACCTCTAATTTAAATCACTCTTTTGAGGGAGAGCATTTTTTTTTAGTTTGGTTTAAAACACATCTTCTTACATAAAAAAAAAATATTGATTAATCAATTGATTAAATTCATAATTTTAGACACTAATTTAACTAAATAAACCGACCTAAAAAATTAACTTAAAACCAAGCCCGACTTAATCAGAATAATTTAATGGAATTTCGATCAATCAAATCGGTTCAAATCAACTTTTATTCATTTGTAATCTTTTATTTGTTTTATTCATCTGTAATCTTTTATTTGAAACAATTGATTTATTTAAATACAAATTAAAGAATAAGAATTTATTTGTGTATAATAAAAATATATAAGATCATTTTTTTTAAATAAAAAAAGTTGATTAGTTTAAGAGTTTTTCTAATATTTTTACCATTTCTTTTTCCCTATTCGAAATAAAACAAAATCATCAATCTCTTTTATTATCATTTTATAACCCAATCTTGGTCTTCCATTACTTTTCAATTTTGTTGCCACTCATTTTTAAGTGAATCTCAAGAGGTTCCGAAGCAGGATTGGAATTGTTTTCCTTCTCTAAAACTCTTCTTTTTTTTTTATCCCTTTGATAGAAATGCTATAACTTGAATTTAAAACTTTTATCAAAACATTAGGTTATGCTTAATGATGCTTTTCCCGTTTATTTTTGTTAATTATTTTTATTGTTTGCTTTTTTTTCCTTACTTTTTAATAAAAAATATAAAAAATACCAAAAATTTGAATCAAACGGAGATTTATTCTATTTAAAAGTCATTTACACACGTTTATTAGAGTTGATGCTTAAGATATGGCTCTTTTCGAAACATTGATGCTTGGGTTTCATTTGAAGTATTAGTTGGCACCAGTGTGGTGCAATTTGGTGTCATTAAGGTTGTTTGGTGTTAAGGGTGTGAACAATAAAGAAAAAACCAAGATTTACGTGGTTCAATAGTGTACCTACTTCCACAGAAGTAGCTATGAGTATGCTAGTATGTAACTGGTGTGAACAAGATTGTTCACTAAGTATAAAGCTCTTGACAAAATTGGTCAGGTGTTCGGGTGCGACCAATATACAAGTAAGTAAGAAAGAAATAAGGCGTAAAATAATATTAATAGAGCCTAAGCAAGAATGAGAGCCAATAAATCTTGAAGCCTTGGGATGAGGGTTTATATAAAGGCAAGTAAGGGGCATTAAGATTGTGCCATATGTCACCATCTAGTGGAGTCTGATTGTTTGAGTAGAATCAGCTTGTCTTCAAGTCATGAGACTTGAGAGACTAAGAGACTGAGCAGGATCTAGACTGAGCCTATTGGGCTAGACTAGGCGTGCAATTTCTAGGCTGAGTCCATCCCTTTAGACCAGAATTGAGTATCAATTGTGTTCCTGCCTTATTGAAATGGCTTGAGTGGAACATCGTTGTGTTGTCATGATCATCTTATCATTGGCTTGTTGCCTTGTCAAGAAAGGTTTTATTGTCATTCCTTGTTAAGTTAGCTTCTTTATTTTTGAAGTTATGTCTTTAAGCAAAGTCTAGTATTTCTTTGACGTGAATGCTTTTCCTTTCTTATCTTGGGTCATTCATCTTGTTGTCATGCTTTGACTTTTCTTGTTGTGAATTCTAGCGTAACTTTAATTTGTCCATCTTTTCGATTTTGGTTGCTATTATGACTTAGCTTCCGTTGTGTCTCAAGCTTCAGTTTTAGCTTGTATTTCTCATATGGTATTGATTCCTCGCATGTCTCAAGACCTAGATTGATAGCCTTTACTCTTTTAAGGACTTTGATTTCTTGCACACCTTGAGCCCTAGCTTGATAGCTTTTGCTCTTATGAGGACTTTGAATCCTTTCGCTCTTCGAGCCCTAGCCTTATAGCTTTCGATCTTATGAAGACTTAGATTCCTTGCTCACTTAGAGCCCTAGCTTTATAGTTTCCATTCTTATGAAGACTTAGATTCCTTGCTCGCCTCGTGCCCTAACTTATGATTTCCACTCTTATGAGAACATAGATTCCTTACATGTTTTAAACCCTAGCATAATAGTTTCTGCTCTTTTGAAGACTTAGATTCAATGCATGCCTGAGCCCTAGCTTAATAGCTTCCACTCTTATAAGGACTTAGACTCTTTGCATGTTAAGCCTTATCTTAATAGCTTTTGCTCTTATGAGGACTTAGATTCCTTGCATGCCTCGAGCCTTAACTTCATAGCTTTTGCTCTTTTGAGAACTTGGATGCCATGCATACCTCAAGCCCTAGTTTCGCTCTTTCGAGGATTTAGATAAATTCATGTGTCTCAAGCTCTAGCATAACCGCTTTTACTCTCTGAGGACTTAGAAGATTTTCGGGCAAGAAGATGCCACATCCTTGCCTTTGTCATACTTAGACTTTATCATACCAGTTTAACATCATCAAGATGGGCCAAGGAAATGTCACATCCTCTTAGTTAGTGTGCCTTCATTTAATACTTTTAAAGATAGGTCAAAGGAATGTTATACTCATTGTCCATGTACTAGCACTTAACATGCTTTAAAGATTAGTTGAGGGAATGTTACCTCTTCGCCTTCTATAAATTAGCAAGTGATGTGCTTTGAAATCGGTCAAAAGAATGTTACATCTTTTCCTCCCACAAAATTATATTAAACGTGCAGAAGAAATTGGCTAAGGGCATGATACATCTATACCTCCCATAGACTTGCATCAAACATACATAAGAAATCAGCTAAGGTAATACTACATCCTTGTCTCCCACGAATTTGCATCAAACATGCTAAAGAAATTAACTAAGGGCGTGATAAATCTTTGCCTCCCATAAACTTGCATAAAAAATGTAGAAGAAATCAACCAAGGGAATGCTACATCCTGGCCTTTCGTAAACTTGCATCAAACATGCAGAAGAAATCAGCTAAGGGCATGATGCATCATTTCCTCCCATAGACTTACATTAAACATGTAGAAGAAATCAACTAAGGGAATGTTAGATCTTTGTCTCTCGTGAACTCGAGCTTTATAAGCTCGCATTAAACATGAAGGAGTGCTCATTTTAGAGTTCTTATTCTCATTACTAGGGCTTTACTTCTTCCTGGCCATTCTTTCAAGTGATGAGAACAATGAATGACTTGGTTGGTCGCGTTGATAATTATCTTTCAACAAGATGTTAGTGCACTTTGTCATGTTAACTTGTGTGCTTCTTGTTGAAGTGTTATACTCATATTAGTACCACATTACACTTTTATGTGCTTGAGCATGCCACATTTCTATGTGTTTCTTGTACTTTGAGCACTCTGTCACTCATTTTATTAATATAGTTTTTCGTGTGCTTTTCTTTGCTTCTTTAGTTGAGCTTCTTATTGCATACTTATACATCCTACCATGCCTTGCTCCACTAGCACTTAACTCATTTTCAAAACATCTTAGTCAAACACTTTACTAAGTTCTTGAGTGCTTGGAATGCACAATTCTACGGTGTCTTAAGTTAAACTTCATTTTACTCATTTTTGCACCTTATTCTTCCATGCATGGGATTGTGCGTAGTTGTGCACCCTTTGGTTCATTGTGCTCTGCATAAAATGTTATTCTACACCTTATTTTACTAGGATCATCAATGCATGCTCATGCCTTTTGCTTATTTTTTCTAAGTTGGTGTTAGTGCTCTTATTCTTCTCTTACGATTTCTAGTAAGCTGTTGAGTATCCGAGCTCAAGTACTTTACCTTTGTGTGAGATGCTTCTTAGTCACTTTTTTCCTACCCCTTTGGCTGAGCCTTGGTTTTCGTCACATGTCATGCTTCTAAGTTTTAAGCTTATTGGCGAGTGCATCACTTATCATTTATCTTACTCACTTTATGAGCCATCCATTTGGCTTAGAGTTTTACTTAATTCCGCATGCTAAGTCTTCCTTCTTGTTTGCTTGTTGTCATCACTCTCTTATGTAGAATTTCTTAAGTAGAGCATCCCTTATGGTGGAACAAAAACCTTTGATTATATGATACAGCGGTATGGCTATGAATGATCATACAGTGTGTCTTCTCTGTAGAACAAGAGTTCTTAACTAAATGGCTATGAATGATCATACAGTGTGTCTTCTCTGTAGGACAAGAGTTCTTAACTAAGCAACACTTGAGAGATTCATTTGACTTCAACATCATGGCTAAAGGTGAAAAAACATTTCTCTTGTATGATGACTTGGGTGATCAAAGTCTTTTGATTGGGCAAGCCTCTTGGCACTTATATGCTCTAGCCATTCTTAGAATGATAAGCTTCAATGTGGTTTAACAAGGTTTCTTAAGCGGTTAACATCTCAAGACTTAGTCATGTTTGAGCTAACTTTTCAATGCTTAGCCATCTTGACCATTTTGGTACAATGGGCAAGATCATGGTTAAATAAAGGTCTTTGATTGAGCGACCTTCCTTTAGTCCCTAGTGTTCCAACTGTGCATGAGCAATAGTTGACAATATTGGTTGAACAAGACTCTTTGATTAAGCAATCAATCTGGCACATAATTATTTCAGGTAACTCTTGAACCAATGGCTATCAACATAACTAGACAAAACCTTTTGGTCAGGTAGGCACCTTAATGCTCAAATACTTTGTTATAACTTAAGCAATGGTTGTGGCTTTGACTGAACACAAAAATTAGTCAATATTGCCATGTTTTGTGTAGTGGACTTGGTTTTGACTTAGCACGGCTTCTTGCTAGGGTAACCACCTTGTATACTTGGCCCCTTTAGTACTATTTGGGGATAAACGTAGTCTTGCCAAATGTAGCCTCTTAATTAGGCAACTTGTTTCATACTTAGTCATTTTCAAAACACTTGAGTGGTGGACATTGCCTTATCTTACTTGCTTTGCAAGATCTTAGTTTTTGCATGTGGTTTTCATACTCAAATTTTGGATGTGGTTTTTAAGGCACACTTGTGGACCTCACTATTGTGTTTTGATGTGATTTTCGAATTGTTTCCAGTTGATGAGATTGTGATTAAAATATTGATTTTATAACTGTGAAACTGTGGGGTATATCCGTGTGGCTAAACTGTGTGCATGATTGTTTTACAGATTTATGCAATTTCATGCATGCATATGATTATAACCCTATGACATGTTTTAATGTTTTGGTTGGTAAAACTGTCTTATTTTCATTAACTCAGTAAATTTAGAACTTGTACCATAGATATTATAAGGAATATTTTAAGAAATAAGTTACCTTATTATTCTATTCCTCGTGTTATGATACCGATTCAAGAGTTAACTAGAATGCTTACTGGGCATTAGCTTTGACTTTTCTTTCGATTGTTTGAGATTGATCGGATTGTAAAGCATTGTGCCATAACAAATGTTGACTATTTTTTGACATTTCAGGTCTATCCTACGTCTTTTGTATTGTGGTTGCTAAGCCAGGGGGCATGTTTTGCATTCCTTTTTTAACACTTTTGTCACTGAATACTGCAAAGAGGGATATTAGGTTTTTGAACTTACGAAATTTGACATATTTGAGATTGTATTATTGAATCTGATAAGATATTTGGATTATAATATCATTTTTGAATATTTTAAGATAAGATATTACTACAAGAAAAAGGACCAATGGCAACAAAATTAGAGACAATTTTTTGTCACTAATTTTGAGGTGTCGTTGGAAAATAAGCCTTGATTTTTAAGATTTAAAAGAGCTTGATATGTAATTTTCTTATGAACTGTTAATAAGGTAAGAATGTGATTTTTATGGTACATACTTGGAGTTAAGGTTCAAAATGAAATGATTGTGTAAGAAACAACTGGTGGAATGTGTTAGACACAGAGGAATTCGAAAGATTTGGAATTTGATATAAATAAGTTATTTTATGTATGTGAGGAATATTATGACAATTAGTTAGATATTTCAAGGTTATATTGGAATGAAAGGTTTGAATATATAATAGAAGGATAAAGTGGTTTTAAGTTACCAACATTGAATTAATAATAAACGGAAAATAATGGGTTACAATAAATAAATTGGAGGCTGTATGTGAATTGTGAAATTTGTACAAATTATCGTAATGTTGATTTCATTACTAGTGGACCAATGGAATGAAGTAGGAAGATTTATCGAGAAAGTGAGGATAAGATATAATGCATAAGGTTGAGAGATACTTAATAACGTTGTGTGAATATTCTAACTGGCCATGGATTTAAAAGTGTACGTATAAGTTGATGAGATATTATCGTAAGTATAAAAAAATTTGAATTGTTTAATATACATGGTTCTTTATATGGGAACTAAGTCTGTGGCTTTGACAGATCTTATTTGATAAGTGGAATTGTGAGTAATAAATTACATTTTACTAAGGACAATGTATTGTGACATTGGTTAAGAAGATGACTTATGAGAGTTAAGACTATTTAATGGAAGTAGCATTATGAGTCGAATGATCTTGAGTATGGATTTAACCCTAAAGAAACTTTAGGAAAATATAAGATACAATGAACCAACGCTTTGATCTTGTGTTACACACTAGACCTAATGTTGTGTTTATGATTATACTGAAGAAATGGAATCAAAGTGTATAATGATCATCATTATTTGTGTGTAAGTGGTAAAGGTTACCTAACATCTATAAATAAAAAGTATAGTTAAGTGACATCCTCATTATTAGGGATTACCTGTAAGTGATTCAGGATGAGTTGCCCAGATTAGCACCGAACAAAGAGACTAATGATTGCCATAGACTTCGAACCTAACACCCAGTCCGTGTTTAAGTCTCCCCATCAATGGCTTGTGTGAATTTAAGGAAACAAAGAAACATTTACAAGAATTGTAGACAAAAGATTTGTGTGTTTCGATTCTATTGCGAAGAAGTGAATTTTTAGTAAGTATTTTGGGATTACAAAGGTTAGTGGACAGTATTATATAATTTTAGAAAATGATCCCTTCATAAAAGAATTTAAAAAGATCAGAGTATAGGAAAAGGATTTTATTAATGAAATGGTGATAAGAAATAGTTGTACTAACTTGATATGGATTTTGATCAAAGTTAATAGGAATGATATTTTCTCAAAAAGAATGGAGATGAGTTGATATTTTATATTGAAATTGTGTAGTAAAGATCTGTGAATATGAATAAATTTGACTATGAACATCAACATAAGTTTCGCAATGGTTAAAATAAAGAAGAATGTTATTGGCTAAGATAAATAGGAATTGGATTTAGCAAGGAAAATGTTATTAGAATTTAGTAAAATGTGATTATGATTATGATAACAATAGAGAATTGGGAACGTGTTGTGAAATACGATTACAGATAAGTGATTTTCTCAAAGTAAGAGATTCTACAAAATCATATTGATTTTTCTTATGGTTAAAATGTAAAGGACCAAAGTGAGTAGTGAATGTGTGACTAGGTGTAAACCCAAATGCTAGATTTCAATTAGTTAGAGAGATGGTTGATTTTGATTTATTGAGATAGATTTTAAATTGAGCATCAATAGTATAAGAATTATGAAATGTGATGATTGAAAATTCGAAAATTGGATTGATGAGATGTTAGATCAATTATAAAATACATAAATGCTTTTGAACATCGAACGAGTTGAATTTCATCAATTGAAGATTTGGAAAATGGTATCCCAAGAATAGCCTTTTGTAATCAATATGGCCAAATGGTATTAGAATGGACTGCCAGATTAAGTATGACAACTATATGCTACACCGTGAGAGCCACTTTTAAAATCTTGTAGAAACTAAGTGCTACTCAATGAGACCCACCTCTAGAATCCTTGCACTTAGTGTGTCACAGTTTGTATACTGCTAGCCTATCTTTCTAATCTTTGCAACATAATATTTGGACTCACCTCCATATTACTTGTCGACCATGTATACTTACTCGTTAGATTTCCATCTAGTCACAACACCTTTAGACTTATTAAACTCTTTGAACTAAATCCACCTAATTTACATTTTTAATTAGGCCCACCTACTAATTATAATTCTCTTAATAAACTTGACATGAGAAATTACAAATTTTCCTAAACATTTCCAGTCCATTTCATTCATTAGCGACTCTTACATGTGTGATCTATTAGGTTTTCAACATGTTAGCAATTTTAAATTTCTATTTAAATTCATAAATCAGAGTAGGTATCTAGCAATACATCATGACCACCAAAATGTTAAAAAAATCAAAATGGTTTAACTAACCTATTCACTTGCAGTATGTTAGTGAAATTAGATCCTTTCATTAAAATATCTCGAAAATGGATAAAGCATAGTGTAGTGTCTACTTTATGTGCCTTTTCATATTTGCCATTCAGCTACCAATATTAATTCTGTAACATTTCATGGTTTGCACAAAGACTTTTGAGTTAATATGAGATTAAATATGTGAGATACAATCCCTTAAATCACTTAAGGGCCGTTTGGTTCGCAGAATTTATGATTACCTTTGGGAATCATTTAACGAAAAATTATTTTACTTGACGAATTTCTGGGAATATTAGATTCTTGTGTTTGGTTGTATTAGTGAGAATATAAGATTTCTGTATTTGGTTAAAGGAATGTAAGATTACTTAATTACTTATTTTACTATAATACCCTTTGTATTATTAGTTGATGTAGAGTGAATAACATTTGATATAAATTAATTTAAATTAATTACTTATTTATTTATTTATTTAAGATACTCATTATTTATTTATATATTTAATTCCTTTTATTATAAGGTTTTTGTTATGTAAATTATTTTGATTTAACAAACTATTACTATATTAAATTGATTTTGATTAATAAAAAATCATAGAGTCCATCTTATTATTGGTCCATTTGATTTTAAATTCATTTTTCTCTTCATCAAAATAAGAAAAAAATGGTTGTAATATTAGATAGGTTTATGGGTAAAATGAAAACAAAATATAATTATTTGAGGGTAAAATAGGCAAAAAAATTGGATTCCCCCTGAAAAAAAAAATACCTTAAGTTTTGGGGGGAATTTTTTCACCCCATTTTCCCTTCTCTTTGCACTGTTGGGATAAAAAAAATTCTCGGTGTGAAAAAATTTCGCAAACCAAATATAGTAATTATTTTATGGAAAAAAAATTACTGGCCGAAATCAAAAAATTCTAGCAACCAAATGCCCCCTTAGGGTGATGAATCCTCATCTTAACTACTCATCCATTTTCATGTGCTTTATGGCACACCAAAAGTCACTTTTTTTATACATTTGTCTACCAAACTCGTAGAGGTAAAATCAAATTGTGACAATCCACACATAAAGTGACTTGATATCTTACGTCAAAGGATTATTTACACTACTAACACATGAGAGCATATCTCATAGACACTCGAGTGACATTACTAAGTTAAGCTCCACAACGGGTCATATTTAGTTAATTTATTCTCTAATAAACAATTATCTCAAATTATCCTTATATTTCAACCTATGAGATCGATTGCTTAAATCTTAAGTAAGGAGGCTTAGTAGCTGTTAATTTTTAAGCACTGTCAATGCTTTATCTTGACGATAGAATGATTAGAAACTATTATTGGAACAAAGTTTTGATGCATGAAGATCTTCACAATTATAACCCTTTATAATTCCCTTGCAATATTTATCTCGTAAATGGGCTTCACCTTATTTAATGACTCATAATCCTTGTTATTGTATATCGAAATGGTGAAGTAAAACCTTTATGTTACTTAATATAAGTGATCATGCATTGTTATGGTACCATGCCTCATTCCAAATAAATTAGCTTTAGAGCTTATACTAACACAATGAACTTATTCCCTAACAAGCACTTGCGTGTTATCCTTAAGTATCTCATACACTTCAATCCAAGAGATCAATTTCTTACTCGATAAGTAAGGTAGCTTAACATGTACTAGTCTCTCAGTATTTTTGTAATAGCCCAACCACTAGTAATTTGTCCACTTTGGCCCATTATGCCTCACAGTTTTAAAAGGCCTTATTAGGGGTATGGAACATGTTAACTTACATACCTAGTATCTCTCCCTTGCTTTGTCGATGTTAGATTTGCCTAAGGGCATAACATTTCTACATCCCCTTTTCGAGGCCTAGCGTCCTCACTGAAGTTTACCTCACTATCGTTTAAAAGGTCACGCGAAGCCCCTTGTTCAGCCCATGAGTGATATTATTTGCTTTAGCCCATTAGGCCTCATGGTTATAAAAGGCCTCACTAAGGGTATAGAGCATGTTAACTTATATACCCAACATCTCTCTCGTGCTTTGTTGATGTACTCCATACCCCAAGTGAGGCCTTTTAAAATCGTGAGGTCTAATGGATTAAAAGTGAACAATATCACTAGTGGGTTAGGCTCTTATATATGGTATCAGAGCAGCTTCACGTGACCTCTTAAGCAATGATAGGGCAAATCTTAACAAGGACGCTAAGTCTCAAAAAGGGTGTATTTACACTCTTAGGCAAATCCTATATCGACAAAGCACAAGAAAGATATTAGGTGTATTACTTAACATGCTTAATACTCCTAGTGAGATTTATTAAAATCGTGAGGCCCAATGTGCCAAAACGGACAATATCACTAATGGGTGGGCCGTTACATATGGTATCAAAACAGCTCTGTGTGACCTCTTAAACGATGGTGAGGCAAACCTCAGTGAGGACATTGAGTCTCGAAAAAAGGGTGTATGTTACACCATTAGGCAAATCCCACATCGACAAGCACAGAAGTGATTCTAGACATATAAGTTAGCATGCTCCATACCTCTAGTGAGGCATTTTAAAACTGTGAAGTTCAATGGACCAAAGCGAACAATATCACTAATGGGTTTGGTTGTTACAATTTTCAATTCCCTCTTGACATATACTAGCTAGGAACAATGTTAAGAACCAAGTATTGATGCATAAAGATCTCATAATTATAACTTTTATAATTCCTTCGCAAAGCCTATCTTTTTTCATGAGCTTCACCTATTTAGCATTTAATAATCAAAATGTCTAATAGTGCAGGAAAACCTTTATGCCAATTACTATAAGTGGTCATATGTAGATAATTGCATAAGTTTCATGCCAAGTGAGTTAGCTCTAAAGTATACACTAACGCCTTAGAGATATAATCAAATAAAAATAATACTATAAGGGTTTTAGAATGTATAAGGTAGAGGCTTATTAGGAAATTTAGAAATTATAATGGCTTTTTTAGTATTCTAGCTTTAACTTCCATGCTTTTATGTTATTTCATTCAAATACTTTACCATTATTATTGAATGTTATGATGCTAAATTGATGCTTATGTCATGTGTTGTGAGCTTGAGTCAAGTAACTGTGCAATCTTAGGTTGGATCTTCTGTCATAGTATGCCTAAGTTAGCTTTCTTTCATCTCAAGTGAGTGTTCACTCGATTGGAACACCTTGAGACACTCAAACCAAGGGAAAGCTTGGAGCTTAGACAGAAAATAGAGAAACAGAGAAAAATGGAAGAATAAGTGTGGTTCTCATTAACTGGAGTAAGTTTTGTACACAAATGAGAGTATGGAGACCTAGATCTATTTATAGTTCAGTCCCCCTAAAATCTGTGTCTCTATCTACAAGGCGCCAAATCATAAGGACTCTAAAGGTGTGGCTGCCAAAGAGTTTAACTGGATCCAAACTCTACTATTGCAACCAATCCACGCACCTATGCTCCACTCACTATGCCTGAATACTTTAGCTGGGTCTATACCTTGTGTGCACCTCAGATGTTTTTCGAAGCTCTTGTGCTAGAATTGTGTCAAGGTGTGCTCCGGTGTACTAGGAGTGTGCAGGACACATTCTTTGATGCTCTTGGAGGGTTCCAGAATCTTCCTACATTTCGCTCGCGCTTTGTCTGCTTAATTGTGCATCCCAGGACTCTGATCTGTCTTTTGCACCACGCTCACACACCTTGGTCACGAATGCACGCCCTAGTCCAATGCGTTGTCCGTGACACATCATGCTGAAAATGATCAATGGGCCATCCAAAGCTATCATCTCACTTGAATCTCTTTAAAATGCATGCATTAGGTATGAGACATTAATATTCATAATTACATGTATGCAATAAGGAAAGGACCATCATCAAAAAAGGGACCATTATAAGTGAACCAATTTTACGTAGATGTTTAATTATCCCATTCATGGTTAAGAGTGTTAGATTCCTGCCAAACTTCTATCCAAATTTTCGACTCAAATTTTCTTGAAATTGGTTATTCCGTTAGGATGATGTGTAATTTTGCCAATCAAAATGGATTTTTGAAGGGGCATGGGGCTGGGCCTAGTCAATTGAGTGATGATGGGCATTCCTACCTACAGTATCATTAATGACTAACGGTTGACTGTTCTAGTCATTGGCCGACTTAGTTGCCTTCTCTGTCAAGTCCATGTGTCAACTTCTTCATTACCTTGTTAACGTGTAACCATCCTCTCCCAAAACTCTTTTTTTTTTTGTTTTTCATTTCATTTTGTTTCCTATCACATTCTTCAAAGTAAAATATATGGTAAATGGCTCTTTTCAATCCGAAAAAAAAAAAGCAAGCGTTTGTGGTATGTATATAATTCTCAAAAATGCATTACTGATGTGTAATCGTTTAGTAAAATTTGTTATTGAAAAGACCAAAAAGACTATGAGTCTCTTACTAACCATAGTTTATATGTTTTTCATTTAACAAAAATTTTATATTCTCACTTTTTTAATAATTTTTTTATCTCTTTTTATTTTTTTTTAGATTTTCTTAGAAAATGTTGATGTTAATTGGAATGAGCTACAAAAATTAGTTTCAAATTCTTTAGATTAAAAATAAATTTACTTTTACCGGGATTATATTTTTTTTATTTTTTTCAATGTAATATTTAATTTTTATTATTTATTTTTAAGCCAATTTTTATCTTGATAATAATAATTAATGATTATGAAAATTAATTGAGTTAATAATAATTAATTTGATGAGAATACTTTTTATATTAATTATGTCTTTCAAATTATATGAAATGATAATATTTTAGAACTACATAAAAATTCACTTTTAGGGACGATTGTTTTGACATGCCAAAAATAAATAAAGGAAAATGTTATAACAAACAAAAATAGTAGGAATTATTTCCAATGCATATAAAGCACTGCTCAACGCCCATCTAACTATTATTGACCATGATAAATATCCAGATGCTCCGTTAGGGATATTTAAAACAATCGTCTCTCTCATTAAATGTCTCTACCAACAGCCACCGGAGCCAATTAATGGTTTGATAAAAAGAAGGTGACAGTCAGTCCGCCCATTTTTCTTTTTCTTTTTCTTTTTTGTTCTTTTTTTCTTAAATGTTCATCTTTGACCTTTCATCCTTCGCCTCGTTGTTTTCACAGAGAAAATCTCTTAAAGAAGATGAGAAACTAGTCTTAGTTCGTTCTTATCAGTTGCGTCACGCACCACAAAAAAAAAATTAAGGACAAGTTGATAGGTGGAGGAGGCTCCTTTTGCATGAGATTCTCTTAACCTAACAAATTCATTCAACAGCTTTGCACACTTGCATTTCACGCTTCATCTCATCGCTTCCTCTTCATACGAATCTCATTTTCTCACGTTTAACTTGTTCTTTTCCCTTATAATTAGATGAGTAATTCGGTAAATACTGCTATGATGGAGATAGAGGCCAATAAGCCAGCGGGGAACGGGATGGTGGTGGGAGGTTTGAGTCCTCTGAGTGAGACATTGTGGAGAGATAAGACTAACACGGAGTTTGTGGGAGATGTGTCCGCGAGGCTCACTTGGAAAGATCTGACTGTAATGGTAACTTTGAGCAATGGAGAGACCCAGAAGGTGTTGGAAGGACTTACTGGTTATGCCGAACCTGGCACTCTCACCGCTCTCATGGGTCCTTCAGGCTCTGGCAAATCCACACTTCTTGATGCGCTCTCCAGTCGCTTGGCTGCTAACGCTTTCCTCTCAGGAACCATTCTTCTCAACGGTCGTAAAACAAAGCTTTCTTTCGGGACTGCTGTGAGTAAATATTAAGTGTTATGTCTTGATTCTTGATTCATACTCATCTTATTAACTTGTGTTCTGAACCGATTAGGCCTATGTCACTCAAGATGACAACTTGATTGGCACACTGACAGTTCGGGAAACAATTTCCTACTCCGCTCGACTCCGTCTTCCTGATAAGATGCCTTGGTCTGAGAAGCGCGCGCTTGTTGAAAGTACAATTATAGAGATGGGGCTACAGGATTGCGCTGATACTGTTATTGGGAATTGGCATTTGCGTGGGATCAGTGGAGGAGAAAAGAGGAGGGTCAGCATAGCTCTTGAAATTTTGATGAGGCCAAGATTGCTCTTTCTTGATGAGCCAACCAGTGGACTTGATAGGTTTGTCTCAATCATACTGCATTTTCTATATCTGCTCATAACCTTCTTGTTTGTCTGAACTTGCATACTTTTCGTTTTACCATATATTGTGTACGGAATGACTTTCTTATACGACAATCTCAGTTTCCCATAAGGTAAGATTGTATTATTCGACTTCTCGTGAAACTATCTTTTTATGATTTTCAGCTTATTTATTTGATATGTTTCAATAGGGAATCTTGCAAGATCTAAAAAATTTGTTTAAGTTTTGCCCCTAAAATGTTTGTGGTATTAACTATGGCTTCGTTTGAAAGACACCGAACCTTCCATGCGGTGGCTTTCAACAAATAAAATAATAAAAAACAAAATAAAAAATTAAAGAATATTATTTTTATATTTTTTAATTATAATTTTTATTATTATTTTACTAAAAAACTTATACTTGCAATAATCTTTTCATATTTTTTAATCTCATCAAAATCAATCTCACTATTTAACCAAACTAACTCTACATTAACTCTACATCCCCAAGTTTACTGTTCAAGGATTCACTGAGAGCGCGGTGAAAAGAAAAGGGTTTGCATCATAAGTGTCAAAGCTTCCCACAGAACACGTCATGTATACTTGTTAATTCCACATTTTCTCTCTTCTTCTTTGTATAAATGGGGCTATATGCAACTTAACATTATAGCTACTTTTATTCTTCGTTGTAGGCCACAACATAATTCTGCTGTTTTCTTTTTTTTTTTTTTGGATTGAGAGAGATGCTGTTTTCTTATTGATTTGGGCATAATGTAAAAGCCTCGTTTTATCCCTGCAATAGTTTCTTACTTTGGATATATGGCAGTGCTTCGGCATTTTTTGTAACTCAGACTTTGCGTGCCCTGTCAAGAGATGGTAGAACTGTCATAGCTTCGGTCCATCAACCCAGTAGTGAAGTCTTTGAGCTATTTGATCAGTTATATTTGCTTTCTGGCGGTAAAACTGCTTATTTCGGTCAGGCTTCTGAAGCATACGAGGCAAGAATTCTCAGCCTTTCCTTTCATTTGACATTATTTGAATAGTCATTTACAATGTTTCTTGGATTGCGGATGCAGTTCTTTGGGCAAGCTGGGTTTCCATGCCCTGCCTTGAGAAATCCATCTGATCATTTTCTCAGATGTATCAATTCTGACTTTGATAAGGTTAAGGCTACTCTAAAAGGATCCATGAAATTACGGGTATCGACTTCATATCTCTTTGTAATAAATTCTTCCTCTTTTACTCCAAGGACCTTCTTAACATGGAATGTCTTATTTTTGTTGCAAATTGCATTATAATCAGTTTGAGGCAAGTGATGATCCCCTGGAGAAGATAACAACAGCTGAAGCCATCAGAAATCTTATTGACTTTTACCGCACATCTCAGCAATGCTTTGCAGCAAAGGAAAGGGTTAATGAGATATCCAAAGTTGTAAGTACTTGACCAAGAGATCCTGTGCGATATATTATTTTGTCAACCTTATTAAGAGTGGCAGTTGATTTTTTTTTTCATATGTTGCAGAAAGGAACTGTGCTAGATTCTGGAGGCAGTCAAGCTAGTTTCTTGATGCAGTCTTATACTTTAACCAAGCGTTCATTTATCAACATGTCTAGAGACTTTGGCTATTATTGGCTGAGACTGCTAATATATGTTGTAGTCACCATCTGCATTGGAACTATTTATCTCAATGTTGGAACTAGCTACAATTCAATTCTGGTACTTCTGTTACATTTCTCTCAGAACTTTGTTGCATAACAATTTGGGACTGCTAAGTGATAATACAAAAAAGTTTGAAATGAAATGGAAAAGTTGCCGATTAACCTATTTATGATTCTCAATGTTGTGGAACAGGCAAGGGGTTCATGTGCATCTTTCGTGTTTGGTTTTGTCACGTTCATGTCAATTGGTGGGTTCCCTTCCTTTGTAGAAGACATGAAGGTAAGTCACGACCATGAATTGAGGGTTAAATAAATAAATTTACAAGTCATATGACGACTTCAACATTTAGGCTGGGTTTGATTCTTACCGCATCTCCGGTCCGTTGAGATCAATTGTGAACAGTGAGAAAACTCAGGGTCCATCTAAACTAGTTCTCAGACCGGCTGATTTTTGCAGGTTTTCCAAAGAGAGAGGTTAAATGGCCACTACGGTGTAGCTTCATTCGTTATTGGGAATACGCTCTCAGCAATGCCATTCCTCATCATGATCACCTTCATCTCGGGAACTATTTGTTACTTTATGGTTCGCCTTCACCCGGGCTTTGAACATTATTTGTTCTTCGTACTGTGCCTTTACGCAAGTGTTACTGTGGTTGAAAGCTTGATGATGGCCGTAGCCAGTGTCGTCCCCAATTTCCTCATGGGCATTATTATAGGAGCTGGGATTCAGGTTTCTCTCTCTTCACCATATTCTGCATTTTTTCTATAGTTTTCATCATAGCTTTAAACTATGCTTAGAACTTTAAGGACTACTAATATATATAGCTCATAAGTTGCCTTTCTTTCAGGGTATATTCATGCTTGTTTCTGGGTACTTCAGGCTCCCAAATGACATCCCAAAGCCTGTCTGGCGTTACCCAATGTCCTATATCAGCTTCCACTTCTGGGCTTTGCAGGTGATGAAATAACGAAAAAAATTGTTTGGACTTAATAGTGATGCCATTTTGGTTCATCAAGGACTAAAACACGATGCTCTTTTGTTTCAGGGACAATACCAAAACGATCTGAAGGGCTTGCTGTTTGACAATCAACCACCAAGTCTTTTCAAGATTCCTGGGGAATATATCCTGGAAAACGTGTTCCAAATTGATGTGGGACGCTCAAAATGGATCGATCTCAGTGTCATATTCAGCATGATATTCATTTATCGAATGATATTCTTCTTCATGATAAAGATCAACGAAGATGTTACCCCTTGGATCAGAGGTTTGATAGCCAGGAGAAGGATGCAACAGAAGAATGGAACTCAGAATGTGACAGTTGCGCCTGACGGGCTCACCCAGTCTCCTTCGTTGAGGACTTACGTCGCAAATCGAGCAACTGGAACGGGTAACCGAAAAAGGTAGACTGCGCGTCTCCATGCAAGAGATCTCAAGCGCTAAAGGCAAAGTGATGCTATCGCTTTTGAGTCCTGAGATACAATGCTAGAATGATAGCAATCGTTTTAACAACTCAACCTTACGCTTTACGTGATTATCACTGTTATTATTCTTTTTAAACCCATTTGGGTTATATATATAATATATATGCACCGATCTGTATTATTATATGCCTTTGAAGTTGATATATAGACGCAGTACCATGATATATTTCACGAAAGGGAATCGGAAGATAATTAGGGAAAGTTACAAAGGCATCCACCGAAACACTAATATTTTGGACAGGCGTCAACCCATTTTTTTATTTACGTACCAAGAATTTTTTAAATTAGTAAGAAGAAAATGAGAATGATTATTTATTGTTGAGAAGAAAAGTATGTCTTTTTATTTTGGAAATTAATCTAGGATATTCAAATATTCATAATGACAATTTAAAATAAATATCAATTTGATGATAACCATATAGGGTTTGTATATGATGCACTGACAGTGTATAGTTTCTATACACTGTTAACGCATCAGAAGTTAACACCTCATCAATTGACAAATTAAAAAATATGTCAAGCCTTTAAGAGTAAATATAAGTAATTTTTTTTAATTTGCTATAAGGGCTTATTGATAAGGTGTCAACCTCTAATGCATTTATCATAACGTCTAGGTCCGTGAACCTAACCGCTAGACTTTAAAATTCTAGGAGTCGCCACCAACCATTCAAACCTAAGGTGTGATTGGTCACCTATTCTTGTCTAAAGATAAGGCTTGGTCTACGTTCAAAGAATCTAGGATTCGGGAGTACGGTTACGTGTGAGGAAGGATTAGCACCCCCACAACGCCCATCCTAAAATGGTACCAACTACTTTAGGTCATTCTAAATTTACTTTATTTTGAGTTAATTTCGATATGCTTAATATATTGAAAATTTACTTAAAATCCTTCCATCAATCTGGTTCAGACAATAAGTAAATCCCCTCACCTCAGGAGTATTCAAGTAATACCAATTAACTTGCTCGAAGAGGCTCCATCGTTGGATCATTTAAATACATTATGAAAATCCTAATATTGACTCTATGCCCAATTCTTTACTAATTTTCTATTTTTTATTGTCTTAATCGTATTTACTATTTTATATTTTAATTCAAATTATTTCCATATCCTATTTCTATTTTTATTTTAATTGTCTTTATTATTATATTTTATTTATTTCTATAAACACATATTATTGTATTGAAAATTTACTCTAAACCTTCCATCAATCTGGTTCAGTCTAGAGCAAACTCCTAACCTAGAAATTTCCAAGGAGTACCATTCGACTTTCTTGGAATTTCATCATTGGATAATTTGCATTCATCTTCTTAATATAATTTTATTATCTCCTTATTCAATCTTTATTCTATTTTATTCTTATTTGCATTTTTTCCTTTAATTTATTTTATTTTTATACTATTTTATTTATTTAACATCTATCATACTAAACATAAAAAATATAAAATATATCATACGAATTAAACTAAACAAATCATATCAACATACAAATTGTTTATTCAATATGTATTAATCAAATGTTATCAAAGTAATTAAATCATGCAACATTAGTATTTTAATATACAAATTATTAATCTAATATTAATTAACTATCTAACTCTCCTATTAAATTATTGACCAATTAATATAACAAAACAAAAAAACTTACCTTGGCAATAACCTCACCTCTTGTTGGCTTTTTTTTCTTTTCCTTTATATTCCCCTTTTCCACGTGTTCTCTTGCTATAGCTCTTCTTTAATATTTCAAAAGTGGCGTGCCTCAAGCATTTTCACAAAGCTTTCCTATTTTCTTGCAACAATCATCAAGAGCAACAAAAACGGAGGCATGCAAACATCCACGTGATGGGTCGGCAACCTACAGTAGCTGTGCAGTGATTGGGCTTGCAACGGTGGTGCGAGAGGGAGGCAGAAAAATGAGCTGACAGAACAGCAACGATGGTGATCGGGTTGAGTCCTTGATTTCCCCAGAGTCCTCTTTTTATAATAAAAAATTTATTTGAGTCCTAATACAACTCTACCTATTCTATTAATTATCTCCCATTTTTAACATTTTATCTATTTCTTATATTAATCCTAATCTAACTCTATCAAATTTAATATTAATCCAAATAATTATCCTAAAAAATCTAATTATCTTATCCTAAAATTATTTTTATTTTTATTTCTTTTTATCTTTTCTCTTTTTTTTTATTATTCCTAAATCTTATTTTAATTTTAATTTTTAAATTAATGCTAATTCTGAATCTAAAAATTCTAATTTAATTCTAGCCTAATTCTAAATTGTTAAATTAAAATACAATGTCACTCAACCCAATTAATTATTTATACAAATCAAGACCCCGGACAAAATAAGGTGTCTACAGCATTGATAGTATATAGAAACTATACACTGTTAGTACATCATATATAAATCTAATTATACATGCATCATTGTCAATGGAATGTTTACAATTAATTATAGTTGACTTAATTAGATTAATTGATTAAGATTGATTATTAGAATTAACTGTAATATTATAGTTGAATTAAACTAATTGATTATGATTGATTTTAGGACTTAATTTTAAAGTTGATTATAATTTTTGTTTTTTAATTGATCATGACATATTTACATTTCTTACTAAAAAGAAATTAATTTTGGGTATTCGAGTTCTTGCAATAAGAAATTCGAATATTTATATGTAAAAACTCCATAAAGATTTGTATATTTTATGATATATATATAAGAAATTCGAATATATATATATATATAATAATATAAAAATGTGTACATTTCTTTCAAAAGAGAAATTAATTTTGAGCATTTGAATACCTATAATAAGTGTTAAGCCCACAAATATATTAGGCCCAAAATATAGTAGGCCAAACTTCAAGCCAATGCCTAACAAGTCTAAGATGGAAACTAATGGGACACACAAGGTGGACACTCCTCATACTTCAAAGCATTGCTTCTCTTTTCTCCTAGAATCCCAAACTCTTTTTATTATTTTCCCTCTCTTTGACTCTGACATACACTGATTTGAGTCTCGAAGGGTGACCCAGAGCATAGTTTTGGCGCCGTTTTGCCTTTTTTTTTTTGTTTTTACACTATAGCTTTGGTTTGTTAGCTACATTGAAGACACACCTCAATCGACAATAATTTACCTCAAAAATTGACTCTGTTTGTGGGAATTAATATATCATTTGCTCACCACCATTTCAATATGATTTTGACATTTTTCAACTCGAAGATAGATTAGCTTTTGATTCTCTACAATTTCTTATGAGTTTTTTATGATGATATGTTGAAATACTATCTATAAAATCGATTGATCCTTTAAATATTTATCTTCGATTCCAAATTTGGAAAATATGGAAAAAAAACATAAAATCTTCATTTTTGATTACAAATAACACTTTATCACTTAGATTTCTCACTTTACACATAATTTGCCTCAAAATGATACTTGGACTTTGTAGATTTACTCTTAATCATATGAAATATGGTTTTTACTTTAAAAAATCCCATTAAAATGTGAAGGATTTGGTAGAAAACCCATAAAAAACCCAAATGTGTTGAAGAGTTGTTTTCTTGGGTTAGAACAACCCGTGCACATCTAAAAGATGAAAAAAAAAAATTTGGAATATTCTTAGAATAATCTATTCTCATCAAGAAGAGAAGACAGAGAAGTAGATGAAATGACAAAAATGAATAAGAAAATAATGTAAGGACTTGTATGTCCTTTGGTTTTTGAAATGGCTTTAAAATGTGTGTCCTCCTTGTCCTTAAAATGACGGCTTGAAAAGTGAGGGATTGATAAGCCATGGCCCACTGTCCATTCTTTTCTTTCATAGATTTTAGTTTTCTTTTCAACATTTATTTCCTTGGAAAAGTTTGAGGGCTATTACTATACTTATCATGTTCCAACATTTTACAATCGTCCTAGACCAACACCATAAACTACACACCATCATTTTTTTAGTTTCTTTCTTTCTTTCTAAAAACTAGATATCATCCAATTTAATTAAGGATTTACTCACGTGTATACCTGTATTGAATAAGAATTTCAATAGATACACACAAACATATTGAAAGAGAGGGATTACTTATCAATCCCTATCACAATAATATCATGCTATATATGCTATATATGATAAGATTGCTTTAAAGGATCTTTTACCATGCCATGTATGCCATATATGATACTAGCAATGATGATAAGAACTTGTATGTGTAATCTCATGATTGTGGTCATATAGGATTTCTTTATGATACCAAAACTCATTGAGCTAATCAAATTTGCTATTATGATCTGTCATTCATGAATGAACTTATCTTATACATCAATTCTTTTATTATCTTGAATGTTTTAAAAATTTATATGATTGTACTTTCAAATTTGCAATTCACATAAACTTGGAAGACAAATGTTGCCATGGATATTAACAAGCATGAAATTGTGGTAGTCATATCTCTCTTTTGTTATCTCATGATGAGCTATATTTAATGACAAACATAATTTATAAAGGTAAAAATCTACATTTGTTATCTCTAGGTTATTGTTGTTCATCCTTAGTATCAGGACATTATATGCTTATATCTTACATTATTTTATAAGCTTGAATGCCTTTATCTTATTATAGTTATTTGTCTTGGCTATAATATACATGATTGTAAGTACATAATCCAATATGTTCTATATGTTACCTACCATGTAGGTTTAGGTAAGCCATGCTCTGCGTAGGCACTATCAAATGAGCCCTGCTTCTTAAGCACATTATTATAAGCCTTGCTCGCTAGGCGCTTTTGTAACGACCTTTTATACTGAAAATAAGAACTAAATTTTTCCTTTTTCACTTACTTGGTTGGGCTGTACGTAGTGTCACTAATCAATTCTTAAGCTAACTTTATATTAGCTAAATCAATATCCTTTAATTATTTTGGTCCCAGTTCAAATTCTCTCATTAAGCATGCATTCACAATTTGGAATCATTCTACTTGACAAAATATTTATCCACCAATGTTGCATGCATCATTATAAACCATAAATATATAATGTACTTCTTTTAATTACATCCCCATATTAGAATAGTACTGAACATATAAGTCTGAATACAAAATGGGTAACTGTACATCATATACCTTCAAGGAAGGAGCAAAAGCCTCGAAAGACGTGATAGAACCCCTCGTATAAGCTCCTATTGCAAGTAATTTGGAAGGTGGAGAGGGGGGGGGGGGGGTAAGCTTATAAAGCACAATAAGAAATATATATAAGAGACAGATATTGAAATTTCTATATGCAAGCTTCTAAAACATTTATTAATAACTCAAAATTGAAATTCGTACGATTTGGAAACCATATCATGCTTATGCAATGCATCAGAAAGCATTTCATTTAAGCTGAAAAAAAAAAGCAATTGAATTCCAAAATATAAACCCACGCATATATGTACTTCTCACACTTAGTTTCAGTGCGGATAGTCGAAATAAAACCATATCAGTTTCGAAATCCAATATCAGAGATTTAGAATTCATATATGGAAATAAGTACGAAAAATCATACACATACTACGCTGGAGACATATTAACGACTAAGTAATAATCATGCAGTCCAGATATTTCCGTGAGGGAGAGTGTAAGTCGGAAAGACATATGGTCATAATCCAGTGGGGGTCCACAGTGAGCATTGTCAACTAGGCCCACTGTGGACTGGATCAACGTCACACAGCTCAAAAGATAAATACCTACTGCGGACTAGATCAATGTCACATTGTAGTCAGAACTAATACTGCAATGATTTTAGTTAGTCATGTCTCAAAACATTTTCATGTATATATTTTGAGAATTCAAAATAGTATTTTCGAACTTCATAAAGTTCCCAAATGAATATGTATATATTTTCTTTCAAAAGTAAATAATTCACAATGAACAAAAAAAAAGTAAATAATTCATACATATTCATAATATTTTCTAAAAATATCATAGGTTGGTAATTTCCATGAAAATTAATATTTCGGCTAAAAGTTTCATAAGTAATTCAAAATCATAAGATTTAACCATTTTCCAAAGTAAGCTTGCTAGAAAATTAGCTATTTTCGAATAGTTACTTAAGTTCAAGCTTAAATCACAAAACTAATATTTTCGTAAAAAATCGACAGCATGACGGTTTAATTTTCTTAAAATCTCCTGCAAAGAAAATACAGTTTATAAAATCCAAGGTAGTTGATTTTAAAATTTATCAGTATCTCCTACGTTCTGATATATAACTCTTACCCTTGTACTGAGCTTCGATGCTTAGAACATCATGCTTAAACCGAATTCACAACTTGTCTTTCTTGCCAAACTTTGCACCAAACTTGAGTTCACTCGCTAATTTCCTTGGTGTTATTTCATTCGTGTACCATATACATGATCATATAATCACATCACACAATGTCACATGTATTCACTTATATATTTATATATACATATGTATACCCACATACTCATACTATATATTCTCAATCTAATAATTATCTAACCATTCCTTACTCATTTTCCTCATTCTTAGTCATGATTAATCTTCCTTACTACTTGTATACACGCACACTTTAATTCCCTGTACATGTGTATATATATGTATATATATATATATATTAATCACCATTCCAATACTTATTATTTCTCTTATAATCCTAGATAATTAAATCCAAGTAACCATGTATACTTACCCATTTTAAATTCTCCTTAGCCCGCTTTGTATCACCACCTACACGTTTTTCCACAATATGATATAATAAAATCACCTAGATATTAAACCCTTACAATATCAATATTCTCACTTTCGAACTATTCCATAATCAAAAGCACGAGATTATTAATTTCCGAAATCATCATTGTCTATCCGGCTCTATAGAAAATTCCACTATTTTAATGTTTAACCATATAATTACCCACTTTGTATTCGATTCCATGCTCTTTTGTATAATCATTCCATTTAATAATTTTATATAGCCTATACAATATAAATCTACCGCGGACTTATATAAAAGTCTTACAGACTCATATACTCAAGGCTCGGGTGTCGAGCTTAGCCCAAATTCGACTTGTCGCCTTAGCACCTTGCTTTAAGCTTGGTGTGCGTACACCGAGTTTAGCTACTTCCATGTTTGTCGCCTTATCGTCACGCTACATTCAAGCATCATTCAATTGATTTAGTATAATTAAATTAAGCTTCAAAATACCTTATAAAAATGTGCAAGGATACGATCTTACGAAATTTTCCACCGTATAACTTTCTACAATTCCAATATTGCACCATACTAAAATCAATTAAACACATTTATAATAATTTTTGTAAGTATATCATCATACTTCAATTTACCTTTGCATTCAACACTTAAAAATCCCCTGAATCTATCCCCTATACTTCTTTGTTTCCAACCTTAAACAAACAACCAAAGACCCTTCTTTTCCTTCCTTCTCTTTTCTTTCTTTCTTCTTTAGCCTGATCACTCTCGGGTCAACATTGAGTGGTAGTAAACTTTCCACTAACCAGCAACCTCGTCACTCCTTCTCCAACTTTCATTCAGCCCAAACACCACCATTCACCAACACTAGTTTTCCCACTTTAACCTCGACAAACAACCCTAAAACACCCTTGTTTTAGTGTCCAAAAACCACCCATAACAGACCTGAAAGTTGTCCTATTTATTGCTCTTCCGCCAGCCAAAACACAGCCACCTACAGCCCTTGAACAGCCACCTTGAATAGCTTGAAATATAATCCCTACGAGATTGAATTCAATAGTCCAAAATGTAGCCAACACCAGTACTTGATCGACTTAAACTCAGCCACCTGAACCTCACATTTTCACCGTCATTTTTCACACTATTTCAGGCTTCAAAATGACATTGTTTTGATCCCTAAATCAGCACCTTCAGCCTAGTTCACGCCACCAAAAATTGTCGTGCTTCAGCTTCCTTGATTGCCCTGCCCTTGTTCCAGCCAATGTCTATCATGGCAACAGCTTCCACTTTCCTTTAGCTGTATCGAGCAGGGTTTCAAATAGCGGCCGCTATCTAGCGGTAGCGGCGGTGGCCGCCACCGCTATTGCGAAAATAACGGGTGTGAGTATGGATCACACCCGTAACGGCCAATAGCGGCCGTAAAAAAACGCTGTAACGGAGGATAGCGGCGATAGCGGTCCGTTATCACCGCTATCCACCGTTACCTTTCAGACAAAGAAAAAAAATCAAATACAGAACAACAAATCAGATACAAAACAACAAATCAGATACAGAACAACACAGTACACACGAACTCAGTCACATTCACAACTCACAAGCAAACAAAGACAGACAACAACATAGCAAAATCCCTCAAGCAAACAGAGATACCGACAACAATGATGGCGAGGGCGGCAACGGCGTGGGTGTGGGTGTCTGAGATCAGATTTGGCACCAAAAGGAAAAGAGGTCGAAAGGGTGCCATAGAAGACTCCGGAGAGGTGAGTTGAAAGGCTGAAAGCAGACAGGAAAGGAGGCGCCGCTGTCTGCCGCCGACGGACATGGCAAGGCTAATCTGAGATCAGATCAGATCTGGCGTTGGCACTGGTGGCTGGCAGCGTGGCTTGTGACAGAAGGGGAAGGAGGGACCGAGGGAGAGGTGAGGTGACGAAGGCGAGGCTGAGGGCGTTGAGGCTAGCTCAGGTGAGGCCGTGCGTGAAGGGAGGTGAAACATGAAAGGAAAGGAGGCTGAGGTGAGGGGATGAGGGTGTGATCGTGAGGCTGAGGTGAGAGGCTGACCGGTGGCTCATGACTGAGGTGAGGGGAGCCAAGAGTGAGGGGAGACGGAAGGTTGGGATTTTGGAACTCAGGTGGAGAAGCAGTCGGGTGAGGGCTGAGCAGGAAGGAATGACCGGTCAATTTTTTTTTGGGCAATCAAAAGAATTTTAAATAGTTTTTAACTTTTTGGTTGTTTTAAATAGTTTTTATTGAGCAAAAAAAAATCTTTGTTTTAAACATTTTTGTTAACTCATGTGGAAGAGAAAAAAAATTACATAATTAATTTAGATGAAAAAAGATTTGACTAAATTTAGATAAAATTTTTTAATAATTTAGATAAAAATAATTAATATATTAATTCTTATTAGTACATAATTATTTATCTATATTTTTAATGTTTGTTATTTTTTAATTATCATAAGTAATTTTTTAAGTATGAATGTTTTATTATAATTCAAAAAATTATGTCATAATTCAAAAAATTATGAATAATTTTTTTTTCACATAAATAATAGACTTGAGGTATCATAAATTACTTTAAAAACTATAAAATAAGAATTTACATTATTATAATTATAATTACTATATTTTATATGAAATTGTACGAAATTAAAAAAAATTCACGACCGTGATGACCGCGATGACCGCGATTACCGCCGCTATGTCCGCAACCGCGATAAACGCAAACGTGGCCGCGACCGCAATTTAAAACCATGGTATCGAGTCGTTCACTCCTTTCTCTCTCTCGTTCTCCCTTTTGTTTTCTCTCCCAAACTTGAACCTCCTATCGCCTTAAGCTTCACCTTCCTTGAGCTTTATGGTCGACACAACAAATGGAGAATGTGGCAACAAAATTCATGAGGGAGCTGTTGGAGGTACTCTCGGTTACAGTAAAAACTAAAGAAGGATTGAAATGGGTTATGTTAGGTCGATGATGGTGATGGACGGTGATAATGGGAAGGTAAGTGACAGTAGGAGAAAGGGATAGTGGAGGTAGGTTATGCCAAAGCTTCTTCAAGAAGCCACATGTTTGTTTCTTTTGTATTTTATTTTTTTAGTTGTTTATTTATTTATTCTAAGTCCTACATTGCTATTTAGTAAGTATATTCTAAATACTTAATCCCATTAATAATCCTTTAATTTAATTTCCTTTAGTATGCCCATTGACACCTATGATTAAATTTCCCTCAAATCAATTTTCATTATTTTGATCTTTATCAGGTGATATATCTTAAATTATCATATTTATCTATTTACCAAGTGCAGAAATTTATGGTTATCAAAGCTTTATTATAAGCTTTGCTTGCCAGACACTCTGTTATAAGCCATTCACCAATGAATGCGTGCCTTGCTCCTTAAGCACATTCATATAAGCTCTACTTACAAGGCACTTTAATATAAGCCTTGCTCCTCAAGCACTCTATTATAAGTCCTGCTCCTCAAGCACTTTGTTATAAGCCCTGCTCACTAGACACTCTATTATAAGCCCTTTAACAACAAAGGCACATTGATATAAGGCCTTCGCCAATGAAGGTACTCCGTTATAAGTTCTTCGCCAATGAAGGTAATCTAAAGCCTTCACCAATAAAGGAACTTTAAAATCCTTTCGCCACCGAAGGCACCCTAAAATGCCTCTCGCCAACAAAGGCACTGTAAAGCCCTTCACCATTAAAGGCACTCTAAAAACCGTTCACCAACAAGGGCACTACAAAAGCCCTTCGCCAACAAAGGCACTTTAATGACCTATCAATAACAAGGGTACTCAATCTACAAAGACCTTTGCCAGCAACGACACTTGGGTGGCAACATAAACAAATGTAAGTTACCTAATAATTTAAATAAAGCTATTATGCATTTTATTTACTTGTAATGGTTATGTATCATAGATACTTGGGGTGAAGCTTGCTTGATAAGTTATGCCTAAGATGCATGTTATAAGCCCTGCTCACATAGTCACGTTTAGGTAAGCCATTCTACATGCATACACTCTCTACTTAAGCCTTACTCCTTAAGACACTTTTTACATAAGCTCAACTCTATAAAGGCACTCAACATAAATCCTACTCCACGTAGGTACTTAAAAAAAAAAACAAGGAAAAAGACCTATCCTACATAAGCACCTTGTATTACATGAGCACTAAATAATGACGCACTATGCAAGCACCTACACATAAGGCCTGCAACTTGCAGGCCCAACATTTCATGGTTGCAAAGGCAACCATACCAAGAATCATTTTGTGATCCCACTAAGATATAACTTAAGCCGCCCCAAGTTTCATGCGCATAATATCACCCAGGCGATCAATTCAAGGCACACATGCTACATGTATCTTGGGAACTCGACTTGCCTTGAATAACCATCCTATTAAAAAGGCTTTTGGGTGAACCCTATACTTGCCCTTACGCTTAGGGGGCAATTGTTCAACATAAAAAATCCATTTTCAACCCCTAAAACTTCATGAATGATTTGTTTTGTTGTCCTTTATAAATAATAATATTTATTATATTAGAATTAAAGTTAAGGACATATAAATCAAACTATAGAATGTAGAACAACGTAGCCATTTTTTTCTTCCATATTAGACATATAAAGTGATAAAAAAATAGACAATGTTGTATGAAAGCATACTTCTTGATATATTCTCTGTCTTTTGGAATTTGAGAGTTAGTTGCCTTCTTTGTTTTCTTTTTTTGGGTTTTCTCCAATTGACTTTTCTTTTAAGAATTTCTTAAACCCTTTATCTTAACACGACTTTTCATGAACTGAATAATGGACCTAATTAGCACCATTATTAACATGTTTTTTTGAATAGATGCATGGATTGAATTTTCCAAATCTTTAACTTCTTGTAAAGTTGCGGTCTCTTTATCAACAATACCTCCATCAATATTTCTTTCACAATTTTAGTACATTTAAGATTTAGTGAACCTTTATCGAAAAGCTTTTAACCACTATGGTTCAACTCACTAATGAGCAATAAGCGAGTAAATTTACTCAAGAGCACGTAGATCAGCTGGCAATGGGCTGTTCTAGCTTAACCAGAGGTCTTGAGTTCGAGTCCCTGGGTATGCAGCTGTATTAAAACTCTTGAGGGAGAGCTTTGCCGCCCTTTGGGTTCTGCCCGGCTCGAATCCAGATTAGTCCTATACCAAAGGTATGGGGATACCGGATGGTCTAGATCAAAAAAAATAAGCTAGTAAATTTATTCTTATGTGCTGATGTGGTAGCAAAATCACTTACCAGTAATGACTTTGCTCTTTTTTTTTTGTCCATCTCTTCAATATATATGGTTCAAGGAACTCTTTCACAATATTCATGACAAAAGCCCTTAAAGCATGATGACATAGTAATCCAAGAGTCTCAAACATATTAAAACTATATGTGATATTGCCATTTGAAAGGTCAAATTGCACGCGATAAATTTTGTAATGGCCATCATTAGTAGCTTGATAAATAGAAAGCTATAATTACTTGAAACTTTAACATAATTCAATCTGATGTTGTCCATCAACTATTTTTCAAACATAGTAAGCATATAATCATTGGAACATGTTTCAAAATTCCACGTTTATTAACTTTGCTTGATGTTCCACTTTTACATCAAAAATCTTTATTTAATTCAGCGTGGCAAAATTCTTTTGCCATTTTCTCGTAATGTTGTATAACCTAAATAAGAGACATTGAGCAGTTCATAGTCTGATGCATTATGCTATCTGTACTTGTTGGATTATGCCCTTAGAACCATTCATTAGATGATTGACTTTGGCATTTTTATGTATCATGACATTTTATTTATAGTTCATTATTATATTTGTCTTATAACTGCGTAATGTAATCTTATATGATAATGTCCTTAGAATAGTAATAACACACTATTCTTAAATATCCCTAGTCAAGTATTATTGTGAACAAGGATAACAATGATACGATAAAACTAGTATGTGGTTGACTGATGGCCATTGTCATGGATATAGGATATCAAGTCATCACATAGGTACATGTTAGAGAACTATGTACTGGATCGACCCTCCATGAGAACGCTACATGGATTGTTATATGAGTGTCATAAGCGATTCTCATAGTGATGATGGTGTATGTGATCCTTTGACTTGAGATCATTAGAGATCCCAACATAGAGAATTGCATACTTTAATGCTGCTAGATGTCATTCGTAACAAGATGGACTATAAAGGTAGTAATTGGGTATGCCTTGATCTATGTAGAGGGATGTTGAGTGATCAAGATAGGATTTATCCCTCTTATATAACAAGAGTGATGTCTTGGGCCCTTTGATAGAGTGAGACTAAGAAATGCATGGCCGTGCTCGAATAAGTCAATATGAGATATTGATTTTATTTGTTTAATTAGTCTACTCAGGAATCAAGAAACGCTGATTAGACTATACAAGTGTGACACATTCCATGACTTGTGTCTAATCAAGACATCAAAGGATAAAGGGATTAGACTACACGGTAACATCTATCACGAGTAAGGTTATGTCGAGTCATTGACATTCTCGTTACATGGGTAGCAATGATGTGTTGCTAGATACCGCTTATTGCTTATGACAATTTTGTCATTGCCATTGTTTTGAGAACCTATTGGGTCGCACACTTAGAACGGATCAATGAGGAGCTTAATTAATCCTATTCTGAATTGGATTAAGGATATATCTAATCCTATTCTGAATTGGATTAAGGATATAGTTAATCCTATTCTAAGTAGGATTAGAGTTCTGTTTGGCAGTAAATTTTAGGGTAAAATTTACTGCTTATAAAAGGGTGTTTTTTTTCTAAAACAGAGCCGCACAATTAGAAAATAGGAAAGTATTCTTTTAATTGAAGCTAGCAGTTCGGTTATAAAGAATCAAAAACGCTCCTTAAGGCTTCTGATCGTGAGACGTTCAAGAGTCGTGAGATCCGTTCGTGTGGATACCATAGAGGCAGGAATGAAAGGTTGTTGCTTGTGACTCGACCAACGACAAAAACCAAAGAAAACGTTAGGTAAAATCTCGAAACCCTAATCAGGCAACTCTTCGAATCGATCCTGGTGGAGGCCGAATGATTTAAATTCCGCTGCATGTTTGTTTCGGTTTCCTTCAGTACTGTCACTCCTTTGAGTGGATTTGGTCCTAGTTGAAAAAATATCCATGTTAAAAGTATGGCACCATTTTGCTTGAAATTTATATAACCTCTTGAGATAAAAATGATCTTCAAGTTTAAACTTTTCAATCATAGTAGCCCAATTTGATTTAAATTCTATTTCACTTTCACATTCATAAAAACATTTGTTAAATTGTGCTTTAAACCTCAGAATTGGTAAAACAACCAACAAAATGTTATTTAACATTATTTGAAATATGCCACATGCACAATCCATGAGAAGACTCTTGCACACCATTTCTGCTGCCTTCATCATTGCCTGATCTTGATATGTGAAAATGCTTCTTGATTGTTATGCCATGGCTTCTAAAAATGTTTCAAATAACCAAAAAAATGAATCAGTGGTCTCATCAAATAAAATAGTACAATCAAACAATACATGTTGCAATTATTGTTGATTCCAACAGATGGAGCAAAAACCAAATTATACTTGTTGGTTTGATATGTGGTATCAAATACAAGAACATTTCCGAAATAGTCGTAATCTAATTTTGATCCTTCATCCCTCCAAAGGAAATTAGCTAGTCGACTATTTTGGTCCACTTGCACTAAATAAAAGAACATTGGATCTTCAGCTTACTTACGCTTAAAAAAATGATAATACTCTATGCATTCCTTGCTTCAATCATTTTGTCACTTTCACTTCACAAGCATTTGTGACAATCTCGCATTGTGAAGCTAATGTTTTCAAACCTATCTTATTTTTGAGAAAAGAATATGATTTTGTTTGTTTGATTCCTACAGCAACCATTGAAAGAATTACATCGCATATCCCTTTAATATTTTTCTTCCTGATCTTAAATTGATTCTTTCTTTTGAAGTTGCTAACTTATGATTATGATGATCATTGAAGTAAGAAACTACCCAAACACCTTTTTCTAGTATAATACAAATTTTAGCTTGACAACATGTTCTTGTTTCCAAACGATTGAATTTTCTTGCTTCCCCAATATCTTCATATTCACGATACCCAAAATTTGAGCATAAAAATTCATGTTGCCAAATAAGTTCACCCAAACTTTGTTGCTTATTCCTTCTTCCAACACTAAACCCCTTACTCAAAACATATTGATTACAAATATCATAAGCTTTCTCCTCGCACTGCACTTTCATTTCAATTTTAATTTCTTGAAAAGCGTCATTTGGATTCACTATCTGAGGAACTCCTTCCCCATCTATTTCCATATAATAAGAATTATGAACAAAAAAAAATCTGACAAAACAATAAAAAAAACTAAATTAAAAATTTGTTAAAATAGATTCTCACACCACAAAAGGTATATATATATATATATATATATATATATATATATATATATATATATATATATATATATATATATATATATATATATATATATATATATATATTAGAATAAAAGAATCTATTTGAACAGTTTCATTGTTGAGTAAAAAAAATTATTTTTGTCCAACCTTTCAACGCTAAAAAAAAAATTCAAAGGATTCTGAGAATTAAATAATCATGTAACGAGATTTAGAAAGTGACATATTTTCATAAAAAAAAATTAGTGGGAAATTTTTAAGCATAAATTTTTAGTGGAAAGTTTTTTAGCATATTTTTTTGTGGGAAATTTTAGATTGAAGTGTCAAGTGACATGAAAAAAAATTGATAAAATAGTAATGAATGATTAGAATAGAATATTAGTTGAAATGGTGTAATGGTTTAATACAATTATTTTTCTTATCGAACACATCCTTCGCAAATCCGCATTAGCGCATATCGTATCTTTTCAAGATTGAAGTAGTAAGCGCGGTTATTAAATCTGCATCTGCCTTGACATATAAGTTTAGAATTTATATAAAAAAGTTGGCATTTATTGAAAATTATTTGAATTTTATATACGGATATGATATGATTTTCTCTATCAAATAAACTTAAAACTTATAAAGCATTTTATTCTTATTTTTATTTTTTCCTGGTATAATAGCCAAAAATATTCTCAATTTTTTGTACAAAACATACATCAGCCCTCAACATTTTATTATACGAAAATCAGTACATAAATTTTTATTTTATTGTAAATAAATCCTAAATTTTTCTTTTTTTTTTAGTGTAAGTACATGTATCCTCGTCTGTTTTACGGTCTGAGATTAATCCTGTTCAGGTTAAGAGTGGTAAACGGTAAAGCCCTCCCAACAACGGAGACTCCAAGACTCGAACCCTAAATCCTAAACCTTTCAAAATCATTTAATTTAGTCCAAATGTATTAATTGAAATTGCCTTCTATTAATATTGTGCAGGTGACATGCCACATGGCAAGCAAATAAACTATTCACGCCTGCTTTCATGTAGGATATCCAAACGGTAATTAATATCATTTAATAGATCTGAACTTAATTACATAATTTTAAAAAGTTAAATATTTATTTATGCTAAAATAAAAATTTATGAACTATTTTTTTAACGATAAAATGTTAAAGGTTTATACCTATTTTACGTAAAACGTTGATTAAGCCTGTTTTTTCTTTGTGCTTTTGGAACTTAACGGGCTCAAGTTGCATTCTAGACATATAATTTTTGGATCGAACAATAAAAAACAAAACCAGCAAATCGGACGGTTCATGTGAGAGTACCTCACAGGACTACAGTGTGGACGCCACAAGTTTCTGCCATTCCTTGTTTGGATTGGACAGATTAGATACTAGCTTCGAGAATCAGTCTTAAAAGGAAAAGCGGAAAGAGCAAAACTTCAAAAGGCAAAAGGAAGGGCGTCCAAAATATATATTAAGCAGGTATCGTATTTTATTTATTTATTTATTTTATTAAATTCAATGAGCATTGCAAATTGCAATCCTACTTACAAACAATAATCAAAAATATTTTTTTTGTTTTCTTTTAAGGGCTAACTTGCAATCGACTAAGAAGAAAAGTTTTTGATTCTTTAATGCAAAATGGAAAACATGGGAAGCTTCAGATTACTTGTTTTAAAATCCTTGTAAAGGTCAAATGCTTAGTTGTGTCTGTTGCTTTTTCATTATTTTTCGCTTCTTAAAAGCTGTTGAAAAGCATTGTAATAATCGAAAAAATCGAACAAATAATTAAAAGTACCTGTTTTTCGTTTTAGCCTGCTTTAGTTGCCGGAGTTTGTGTTTGAATCATAAGCTAATGCTTTGTATTTGGATAAAATTTTAATAAGAGATAGGAATTAAAAAAAACCAATGAACAAAACCCCGAACACTAAACACAGCTTTGGGGAAGGGTGAAGAATTTTAACTGTGACTAAATCTCGAACATGATTAATCTCAGACCATTAAAACGGATGAAAATACTTGTGGTCTATACCAAAAAAAAAAATAAAACAATTAAAATAATTACAAGAAAATTACATCAAATAAAACAACAACAAACCCAAATATTTTAAGCAAATAATAATTAAAATACCCACCAAATTTTGAGCGTGATTTTATTAAAGCAAGCAACATCTACTATTTCAATGAGAAAAGAAAAAGGTAGTTTGAGTCGATAAGTGTAGAGGATTTGAAAAATGGAGAGTGGTTATTGGATTTTGCACCTTTTGCTGCTGGAAATAACGTTGAATCTGGAAAATGGTCCTTTGTGCAATAAAAGAATGAGGTAAGAATGGCGATGAAAAGCAGAGGTCAATTGATATTGGAGAGCCAAATTTGGCTTGTGGGTCGTTAGATCCATCACCAAGTTTTCTACTATACTAACAACAAGAGGTGTTGAAAAGCTCCATATTACTTGTCGACCACATATACTTACTCGTTAGATTACCATCTAATCACAACACGTTTACACTTATTAAACTCTTTGAATTTAATCCACTTAATTAAAATTTTTTAATTAAGCCCACCTACTAATTATAATTCCCTTAATAAAGTCAACATGAGAAATTACAAATTTCCCTAAACATTTCCAATCCATTTCATTCATTGGCGACTCTTACATGTGTGATCTATTAGGTTTTCAGCATGTTGGTAATTTTAAATTTCCATTTAAATTCAGAAATCATAATAGGTATCAAGTAATACATAATGACCACCCATATGTTAGAAAAGTCAAAATGGTTTAACTAACCTATTCACTTGCAGTATGTTTGAAATTAGATCCTTTCATTAAAATATCTCGAAAATGGATAAAGCATAGTGCAGTGTTTACTCTATGTGCATTTTCATATTTACCATTCAACTCTCAATATTAATTCCGTAACATTTCATACAAAGGCTTTCGAGTTAATATAAGAATAAATATGTGAGATATAGTCCCTTAAGTAACTTAGGGTGATGAATCCTCTTCTTGACTACACATCAAGTAACTTAGGGCCATGAGGGACATTGTGATGATGGTGTGATGTTAATGAAGGAAGAGTGCTTGAGGTATATGTTTAGTGAAGTGGGAATAATTATAAGTTAAATTGGAAGAAAATAAATGAAAACGTATTGAAGATAAAACTATAGGTGAAATTTAATTTAGCCAAATGGTTAGAGGAAAATAAATATAGACTAATAGATTTAATTGGTAAAATCTAAATTGAGGAAAAGATCACAATTTAAATATAGTGGTGTTATGGTATTAGTAGGAAAAATTTAATAGATGATAAATTGTTGAAATTAACAAATGGAAAATTAGAATTAAAAGAATAATTCATTAGAGTTGAACTATGGATTATTTGGTGAAATTGGGTTTAGGAGAGGAATATGATTGACTTGTAATTAAGTTTTGGGTATTTAATAAGAAATTAAATATAATTAATTGTTGAAATTAATAAAGTGAAGGTAAGAAATTATAAAAAAATTCATAATAGCTAAGATACAAAATTTTAAATATAATTTGGAAAATAATAGGTGAAATTTAAGAATGATCATTTGGCAATAATAAGAATTACTTAATATTGTTGGAATTGATATTAAAAAAATGAATAAAGATCATTTGTAAATTATGAATTAGGAAAAAATTAATAATAATAAATATAATGCAAGAAGAAATATTTTACTATAATAAATAATTAAAGATAATAGAAATTTAATGAAATTAAAATTAGGAAAATAAGTTAATTTGATTAGAGCTGACTTTTAATATTTAATAAGAAATAAAATAATATACTATAAAGGTGATAAATTGGAAAATATGGATTAATGAAATAATTATTAAAATTGAAATATGGATTCTTGGGAAAAAATTCAATTTAAACATAATTATATTAAAGCATTTAATAGGAAATTACATCAATAAAATTATTGGAATTGACAAAATGGAAAATGAGGATTTATAGAAATATTCATTTTATATTTTAATAGAAAATTGAAATTATTGGTGCTATGAAAGTTAAAGAAACAATGGGATTTAATTAGAATTATATTTTGATAATTAGTAGAAATGAAATAAATTAATTGTTGGGAATAACAAATAGAAAATAGAAAATTATAAAATGTTTATTAGAAACATAATTTAAAATTTTAAATATAACTTAGTATTATTGTGCAGTCTGAAGTATGAGAAATAAAGAGGCGAAATTGAGGCTACCGAATTTTATACTGCACAGAGATAGAGGTAAGGAACATGTATAGGAGTTGCATAGGAATTGCATTATTTATACTTGATAATTTTCGGCAACCAATCTTAATCGTTTTCTCACCAAATTTTCCCCAAATACAAGAAATAGAATTTACCTTAAATTCCTACAATTCTAAATATAGCATTACATGAGTCGTTTTACATGAATTAATTTAAATGAAATGGTTTACATGAACCTAATTGCAAGAAATGATTTATATGCATTGATTTATATGACATAATTGACATGCATTGATTTATATGAATTGAATTATATGAAATGATTCACATGAATTAAATTATATGACATGATTTATATGAATTAATTCACATGAAATGATTTAAATGAAATGATTTATACGAATTGATTTATATGAAATGATTTTATACAATTGATGTCTTCCTGATGACTGGGCATACGAGACAGTGATGATTAGGCTGGGAGACGTCCTAGACCTTCCCGTTTACATGATATGACTATGGGAATTATGGTAAAACCCACAGGTTTACCTAGTGAGCACTTGACCAATGCGAATTGTGAGTGATTGATGATTGCCATTCGTTACAATGTTTCGTAGGATTGGCTAAGAAGTTTCGGATCCCTGGCCTTCCTATATAGGTCACTTACGCGATATAATGCATGCATGAATCTCTGAGAGATTGTTTTTCTACCGATATGTGACATTTAACACATGATTGAATGATTTGGTTTACGAAGATAATACATGATTGAATTGAAAAATGACAAAAGAAGTGATATGAGTTTTACAGTATATGTTTTCCTGATACAAGTGCATTTATTATATTTTAATGATTTTAAATGAATAGCTTTACTACAGTGAACAAAACTCGTTGAGATTATTGCATTATCTTATGATTTTGAAATTGTTACCATACTATTTACTAAAATTGCATCATGGAATTGTTTAAAATAAAATTGTTTTATATATTGATATGCAATGGAAACTACATGAAATTATTAATGTTTTATACTACATAATTATTCCATCAACAACTGTTTATTCCCTATAGTCGCTTCTAGGGACTGGAACATGACAGGTACTTCAAAGTTCCTCTCATACTACATACGGTTACTTAGCCGACTATAGTATCCTTCCTATATTGTCCCCTAGTATGCCGTTAGGTAATAAATATTTTTATTTCATCTTAATATTTACATTTAATATGCCTTTTTCATAATATGCCTCTTTCATAATTAGTTTAAATTAATTATTTTTATTTAACTACATATAGTATATACTTTTATATATTTTCTTACTAGGCTTTCCCCAAAGCTCATCCCCCTTACTCATCATCCCAGATAGCTCGCTAGTGTACGTACTATCCGCTGTGATAGGATAATTGAAAAGAATTACTAGAAGTTTTAAAATGCTTAGTGACCAGGTATATGTAGAATTTTGCATTTATGTTCAGACTAGTATATGCACAACAGCAATAGATAAATATTGGTATGTAAATAGTGTAATGAATGATTTAAGAATATTTATGAATTTTGTGGTATGTAATTACATTGAATTGTTATAAGTAGAATTATAAATATTATATTATAGATTTTATTATGATTTCATATTTATTGTTTATGGATTAATTTATTTAATGGTATAAAGATATATTTCAAATGAGAATTGTATATTGAACTTACATCGATATCGCACGCAAACCAACTGATACCGAATAATTGAATGAGAAAGATAAAAGTGAAACGGAAAAAGTTAGTTCAAAATTTTCTAATTTCGAACATTACAAAAGTGGCATAAGAGCCAGGTTTGCCTAGTACGTGTCAGTGTAAGTAGGTTAGAATTGATTTACATCCCACCCTGCTGTGCGTAGTCTAAATATAAATTTTGAGGAATAGTTAATGAGACGAAATGTTGATCGATAGAGGGTTATTGATGGTTGATGGAAAGAACAAGAATAATAGTTATGGGATATAGTAGGGAAATATTGTGGAGATAGGTACTTAGTGATAAAAAATGATTGATAATGATTAATGGAATTAGATTTAGATAGAATGATCAGAAGTGATTGATGGGCTCTGTTTAATTGAACATGGTGGAGTGATTATAGTGGAGATGAATAGAAATGAGAATTGCTAGTGAATGATATAGATGTTATATGGAAATATGAGCATAAATGAATAAGATAGACATTGAAATGATGAGTCTCCAAGCACTAAATTGCCGAAGTACTTGTGTTGAATCTAGACGATCAAATTCTTTAAAGGACCCCAACTTTCTTAGATTTGATATAAGTTACAGGGTGTAGGAATTTAAAAAGGAAATATTAATTGTTAAAATATTTAAATAAAGGGCCTGTTCGATAAAGTTTAGGGAGGTACTCAGTGAGGACCCTACTAGGATTTTCTCTATCCAGATCGAAGTGAGACCCTAGAATGTTGATATTGGAGATGAAATATGAACATAGCAAGAATCTGTATCTCAAAATTACCTCGTTTGAGTATATTTTAAAAAGCGAGAAACAAATTCAAAAATGACAATCGTGTCCATACCCCGAATGAACTTCTTTGAATGACGATCAAACTAAATTGACTTTGAACGCACTGATTGTTATTAGATGATCCTTGTGTAAAGAAGTTTCACGTGGATCCAACTCATAAACTGAATTTTGCGAAACTGTAAAAAATAACGTGAATGAAATAAAAAAGCATCGTATAAGGGTAGTTTAGAAATTTCACCGTCCATATTTGGTCAAACCACTTTAAGAGTCAATCATTGATCATGTTTGACCTAAATACATGAGAAATAATAGAAATAAAATATTAAATCTGAATTTAAAAATATTAAAAAAATGTTAGGATATATTGGGAAATAATGAAATTTTATAAGGGTAAAATGGTCATTTAACATCGGGCTGGTGAAAATTAATGAAGGTTGACTAGAATTTGACTAAATAAATTAAATCTAATTAAAATGAAAATTAAAAATATGAAAATATGAAAATAAGATTTTTATAATGGTAAGAGTGTAAATTTTGGCAATTTAAAGGGGAAGTTTTGACTAGTTAGCTATGTGTCAAAATGTCATTGGATGGTATGAAAATAAATGAAGACAAATTGAAGTTACAACTCAGCATTTTCTTCTTCACGTTGTTGAGTTTGCCTTGTTGCACCGACTCAATTTGTTGTTCTGTTTCACGTTTTCAGCCTTTTTTTCTCCAAGAACCATTCACGTGTACCTTGCAAAACTCCATCCTTCATTAATCCATTCAACCTCCTTCACCAAATATGCTCTTCACGTCCAAACCCCTTTAAAACCAGAATTTGAGGACTAGAAGTAGAGCTGTTAGTGGGCTAGTCTAGTCCGGTTTCGAATCGGTTTCTACAAGTTCTAGCCCACTAATAATAGAAACCAGTCTAAACCGGTATGCGAACCGGTCCGAGCCGAGCCAGTTCGCATATTATATAGCTGCGAACCAGTTCATCGAATCGAGTTAAACCGATTTAGTCCGATTTTTTAAAATTTTAAATTTTTATTTTTAAAATTTATATTAATTCATTTTAATAACAATAAATATATATTAATATATTTTTATAATTTAATCTAATAAATTTATTTTTATAATAAATAATGTTAATAGTTTAATTTAAAAATAATTCATTATAAAATTATTATAATTGATTTAATTAATATAACAATAATGTAAAAATAAATTACTATAAAATTATCTAATAAAATTATTGTTATAATAAAATAAAGTTATATTATGAATATGATATTGTAATAAAGTTAGTATGATGAACTGATATTTGATTCAAAATATAAATTGTTGACTCTATAAGCTATACCAAGAGAGGGGTGAATCGGTTTTTACTAACCTTAGGTTCATTTTTTGGTTCCTCTAAATTCTCTGGCCTATATTGATATTTTCTAAGTTCTCTAGACTACTCAATTATGCAATATAAATTCAAAACAATAAACACAAATATAATTGCAAATAAGTAAAGAGAGTAAGGATAGAGAAATGTACTCAAGCGATTTATAGAGGTTCGGCAACCTTGCCTACGTCCTCTACCTTGAGACGCTCCCAAGGATTTTCCCAAATTCACTATCCTTGAATTTGTTACACTCCCTCTTTTCAAGGCTCAAGAGAAACCTCTCTCTTTTTCTAGGCTCAAGAGAAACCTCTTCTCCCTCTTTTTCTAAGGCCTCCCCTTTACAAGGAATGATGGGTTACAAATAATGTAATCAAAGAAAGGCCTCTAGGTAGGCAAGTGATTACAGAAATTAAGCATAATGAAAACCTATACAAGATATGTGCCAAGCACTAGAAGGAATAGGAGAGTGATAGATGATGAAGACTTTGTAGCTCTTGATTTGTTGTTTGAGGCTTGTAGATTTGAGGAATATGTGTTATGGAGTTGCTGAGTAGTTCCTCTTTCTTCCTTTAGCTTCTAAGCCTCTATTTATAGTCCCTTGGATGGTTTGTGGACGTTGGTTGGAGCCAAAACCGAAACTACCCGTTGTATCTCACAGAAAATAGCCGTTGGGGACTTTCTGGTGTAAAGGGATCAATCTTTTTCTTCATTCTAGGTCTGCCAAAAAGGGATCGATCCTGCTACAGTGGGGATCGATCCTTTTCTTCCAGAGGGCATTTTTCCTGCACTTTTGGGTTAGAAATAATATGACCTTTGATCCTAATTCAACCCAAAACATTTAGAAGCTTTAAGGGAGTTTTTCTTGACTTTCTCAAATGAAAATATTGTCCAAAAACTTATAAGTAATTTTCTAAACTTATATTCAATAATTCTTGAGAAAATTACTTAATATTCAAAACCATTTTATAAAGTATTAAGACCAATAAGAATGTATCATTAAATCATGGTCTTAATGTTTGATATGATCACTTGAAATGTATTGAGAAAATCATGTGTGATAAGTCAAATTTACAATATGAATTAAAACATTAAAGCTTATTTAAGTTTTTGTCATTTCAAAATATATATGGCAATTTAAAGCTAACAATCTCCCCCTTTTTGATATGACAAAACTTAATGTAAATTTGCTTTGAAAATTCTTTAATAAAATACTCCCCCTCAAATAAAGCAGGATTTTATAAAGCTCCCCCTTAGTATAAGCATGGGTTTTGAAAATGAATTTTCAAACTATTTCTCCCCCATTATCTCTCCCCCTTTATATCTCACCCTTTTAATATCTATCTCTCCCCTTTTTTGTCATAGCAAAAAGAAGGAAAAAATAAAAAAAATATATGCTCCCCCTAAAATTATGGCTATGTGAGAATAAATAAATATGCTCCATCCAACAAGAAATATGTTAGTACATGGGACTTATAGCACAAATAAATAAGCCAATTGTTCATAAATAGTATAAAATATTCATGCAAAGAACATAACTTATGATCCTATATCAATTGTTTATAAATAATTTTGCAAGAAGTTCACAATTGGTAAGAAATGAAGCAAGTTTAGTATAAATATCTACTAAGGTCTATGACTTGCTTATTTCAATCCTATTAAGTACTTAAGTGTATCAATTGTTCTTTCTAAAGTCCAACGAAGGTGCATGTCACTACATCATGATTATGAGCTAAAATTAGATGACATATCATATGCATGAGCTCATAAATCACGTTTAAGCAAGAGTGTGCATAGAATTAAGACATATAGCAATTAACTACAAGTTCTAGCACATAAGAGTTTCATGCAAAAATATCCTAAATGGATTCTTCTCTATTTGTCATTTCAAACTAAATAGCACAAGAAGAATTGTCAATTTAAAGCTCATACCAATTGGCAATTTAGTTTTGGCTTACCAATTATTGAAAATATGGTTGCCAATCATACTAATTGTTATTTCAATCTAAATGTCAATTGTTACTAATGGTTGACTTAGGCCTTTTGTATGAATCCAATATCTATGTGTAGTGTGTTCATGTCAAGAAAATAATCATTCTACATATGCAAGAATACAACACATATCATAAAATATGCATATAGATCAATTAATCATTAGTACACTATTATAAAATATTAATCCATATTCATATTCACAAATTTATACCATATGGAAGATTCATAAAATCAAGGTATTCAAGCAAACACATTTTCTTCCATGGTTTTAAGCACAAAAATCCTATGCTCATTTTCCAATTCAAGTCCTTAATCAATTATGAGCAAGAAAAGATTCAAAATTACCATTTTAATCAATTAATAGTCATATCCCTAGTTGTTATCATCATTTAACGTTCTAGAGGGTATATGCTATTTTAACTAAAATGACTTCACCTAAGTGAATCAATATTATCAAGCTAAAATATATTTTATCATTAAAATCCATAAACTATGAGTGAGGTTAAGCACATAATATCATGAAAACAACTATTCTCATCTCATAGGCATGATTATTGATTCAACTTAAGTAAAGATGCATGTTCAACATCAAAACAATCAAGATACAATGCATGTATATCAATAGTTGGTGTTGTCATTAAAGCTCAAGTTCTTTACTAATTTGGCCATAAGAAAAATTTAAGTACATGGATGATAAAGTTTTATGCATTTGAACATTTATGATCCATTTATCATCACACATTGTAGGCCAAGGAAAATTATGACCTTATACCAATTGTTGAATTTACATTTGAAATCAATCCTTAAGGTCAAGTTTTAATTATTCTTCCACTAGATGTATAATTATCATGAAACCTAGTGTGGAGTAGTTGAGTCAAGTTAAGAAACATAATCCTATAAGCATGCTTGACTAAGATGAACAAAAGGAATGAAGAATATTCATTATGCATAAGTTCATCAAATTCTCAAATATATCCATAAATTCTTGAAATAATTCTCAAAATTATGGTTAAGCATTCATTGAAAGTATGTTTCAAGATTATTTCAAGAGTTATGCAATTCATGAATGTTTTCAACAAGAAAAATGATTTTGTACTTGTGAGTTCAAGAAAAATGATATTGATTGTTGAAAGTGATACCATTTGTTGGAAATGATACAAATTGATGGAGTTGAGGCATGATATTAATCAATAATGGATTTTCATGTTATAAAGATCATAAAAAAGAAGTTAAAACAATGAATTTTAAGTTGAGAAGAGAGAAAGTATCAAAAAAATGAAAAGTTCTTCTCAATTTCGGTTGAAAACATGCAGGAGAGCCTTTTCTGGCCTGGGGGGATCGATCCCTTTAGGAGGGGGATCGATCCCTCATATGTTTCCTGTAGATTCTGCAGTTGTTTTGACAGAAAATTGAACTTGTGAGGTACCAAAACTCCGTTTTTGAGTAATTTAAGTCCAAGTAAGAGTTTAAACATTTGTAAAACATGATTTTGGACTTGTGTGAATGAAAAACATGAATGAAAAACCATTTTGTTAGCTTTAAATTGACATATATATTTTGAAATGACAAAAACTTAAGTAAGCTTTAATGTTTTAATTCATATTGTAAATTTGCCTTATCACACATGATTTTCTCAATCCATTTTCAAGTGATCATGTCAAACATTAAGACCATGATTTAATGATACATCCTTATTGGTCTTAATTCTTTATAAATATTTTGAATATTTTAGAAAATCACTTAATGAATTTTTGCACCATGTTTTTATCAGAGAAAGTCAAGAAAAACTCCCACAAAAGTGCCAATATATTTTGGGTTGAATTAGGATCAAAGACCACATCATTTCTAACCTAAAAATGCAGGAAAGACTCATTCTGGAAGCATGGGATCGATCCCCTAAGGAAAGAGATCGATCCTTTTTTGGCAGAATGCCCAGGAAGCCAAGATCAAAGCATGGGATCGATCCCTTTTGCAAAAGGATCGATCCCTTTATGTCAGAAAGTCCCCAACGGCTAGTTTCTGTGAGATACAACGACTAGTTTCTATTTTGGCTCCAACCAACGTCCACAAACCATCCAAGGGACTATAAATAGAGGCTTAAAAGCTAAAGGAAGAAAGGGGAACTACTCAATCAACTCCAATACTCATTTTCCTCAAATCCTCAAGCTTTAACAACAAATCAAGAGCTACAAAGTCTTCATCTTCCATCATTCACATATCTCTTGTATTGCTTAGCACAAATATTGTATAGGCTTTTCTTTGTGCCTAATTTCTGTAATCATTTGCCTAACTAGAGGCCTTTCCTTGATTACATTATTTGTAAATCAATCATTCCTTGTAAAGGGGAGGTTTCTCTTAAGCCTAGAAAAGAGGGAGGTTTCTCTTGAGCCTTAGAAAAAGAGGGAGGTTTCTCTTGAGCCTAGAAAAAGAGGGAAGTTTCTCTTGAGCCTAGAAAAAGAGGGAGGTTACTCTTGAGCCTAAGAAAAAGAGGGATTGTAATCACAAATTCAAGATAGTGGATTTGGAGAAAATCCTTGGGAGAGTCTCAAGGTAGAGGACGTAGGCAAGGTAGCCGAACATCTATAAATCGATTGTGTAAATCCTTCTCTCCCTACTCTTTATTTACTTGAAATTGTGTTGTGCTTTTTGAATTGAATTTATATTGCATTATTGAATAGCCTAGAGAACTTAGAAAATATTCATATAGGCTAGAGAATTTAGAAGAATCGCAAAACGAGCTTAAGGGTAGTTAAAAACCGATTCACCCCCCTCTCGGTATAGCATATAGAGCCAACAATTGGTATCAGAGCTTGGGCTCGAGATTAAATTAGACTAACCTCTATCGAGCAAAACAATCTTAAATGGCTCACTTGAATGTAGGCACACCCCTAGGAGAAGAGGGACAATCATTAGTTAGACCTCCGCTCTTCAATGGTGAGAATTATTCATATTGAAAAATTAGGATGATGTTCTTTGTACAATCTAATGATTATGAAGTGTGGAGAGTGATTGTTAATGGTCCCAAAATTCCAATGAAGAAAGTTGATGGAAAAGATGTCCCTAAAAGTGAGGATGAGTGGGACACAAATGATATGAGATTGGCACAATTGAATGCCAAGGCTATGCACACTCTCTTTTGTGCATTAGGTCCCAATGAATATAATATAGTCTCTCTATGTGAGAATGCTAAACAAATATGGGACAAATTGGCCATCACACATGAAGGGACCAATCAAATTAGGGAAACCAAAGTAGGAATGCTCACACATGATTATGAGCTTTTTAGGATGAAAGAAAATGAGTCCATTAGCGAAACGTTCACTAGGTTTAATGATATAATTAATGGACTTAAGGCTCTAGGCAAGGCTTATTCCAATGTTGAAATGGTAAATAAAATTTTGAATAGCTTGCCTAAGTCTTGGGAGGCAAAGGTAACCGCAATAGAAGAGTCTAAAGATCCAAATACCTTGTCTCCAGATGAACTTATGGGCTCCCTACTTACATATGAGATGAAATTGAAAAGAAATGAAGTGCCTTCAAAGAAAGTAGGGGTAGCACTTAAGTCTTCCACTCATGAGGTCATTGAAGATGATAGTGATGAGAGTGGAAATGAGGAAGAAAAAGAAATGGCAATGTTTGCCAAAAGATTTAATAGGTTCATGAGAATGAAAGAAAAAGAAAATAATAGGAGACATCAAAGAGGGGAGTCAAGTAGAAGAGAAAAGGACCCCTTAGTGTGTTATGAATGTAATGAACCGGGTCATACTAAGTTAGATTGCCCCTTACTTAGGAAAGAAAAGGATAGAAAATCTAAGAAGAAAGCATTTGTGGCTGCATGGAGTGATAGTGATAGCTCCGATGAGGAAAACATAGATGATGAGGTAGCCTACTCATGCTTTATGGCTGTTAGTGACGATGAGGCTAGCTCTAGTTCTAGTAAAAATAATGATTTTACATTTGATGAGTTACAAGATGCTTTTAATGATTTAGCAAATAAATTTCAATGCATGAACTCCAAATATAAGAAAATCATTACTAAATTAAAAATAGAAAATGAAGCCTTGACAAATGCTAATATAGAATTTGAAAAGAAATTAGAAGAGGCTAACTTAGAAATAAATGAGTTAAATAAAAGGAATACAAATTTGCATAACTCATTTACTAGGTTCTATATGGGTCAACAAAAATTAGATCACATGCTTGAGACCCAAAGAGCTTTCTTTGATAAAGATGGGTTAGGTTATAATGCAAATCAAAAAGAAACTCATCTTAGGAATTTCTTAGTGAGCAAAAATACTATGCATGATTTATCTCTCACATGCTCACTTTGCAATAGAATAGGACACTCTTCACAAGCATGCACTTATAGAAAAACAACATTTAGAGGAAGAGTGGTTAGAAAAATGTGGGTGCCAAAGCATGCAATAAACAATGATGATTTGAGCTTGAAATGGATCCCAAAAGGATCAAAAATTATTTGCACTAACTCACAAGGACCCAAGAAAATTTGGGTACCAAAGCATGCTTGAATGTGTTTGTTGTAGGAGTGTTAGAGCATGAGAATACAATGGAACAATGGAATTTAAATGCTCAACATATCCTCATGGAGTTTGCTTGTGCTAATAAGAAAAAGGAAAAGCTTGAGGATTTATCTTTGACAAGATCACAACAATTCTTCAAAGTATAGCTCAAGGTGGACTCAACAATCTAAGGCAAAGCATACTCAAGCAAACGAGTTTTGTAAGCTTATATTCTATCTTTTCAAAACTCATATGTATTAAAATTATTTGTTTGATTTAATGAGGTACTTGGTTGATGATTATTGGTGCATTGTGAGGCATGTTGAATGATTGTTGATTGGTTAATGGTTAATTCTTGAGGCATTGGATGATTGAATGAAAGGCATGATTTATGATTTTGAAAAGATTATTGAATTTCTATAGTTTGAGCAAGTTTGATATGTTTAGATAATATATTTAGTTGCTCAAAAGTTGTCAAATATGTCATTTAGGCAAAATGCCATGTCATGAGCAATAATGAAGAACTTGTATGTTGACAATCATGGCATGTTGTTCACAAGATGTATGCTTTAATGATATTTGTGCTTAAAACCTATGTGAACAAGTTTGTTTTGACATATTTATGTAATTTAATGCATTGGTTTGGCCAAAATATGCATAACTACCAAAATGACCCCCTTTGAGGCAAAAAATGCTTTTATTGGTGAAAATCCTTCCAAAATTGCAAAATCTATTGTTAAATGGTTTTTCATTCATGTTTTTCATTCATACAAGTCCAAAATCATGTTTTACAAATGTTTAAACCTTTACTTGGACTTAAAATACTCAAAACGAAGTTTTGACAACTCAAAGGTTGGATTTTCTGTCATAAAACTGCAGAAACAGGATGAGGGATCGATCCCCCATCAAGCAGGATCAATCCCCCTTGAGCAGAATGCAGGAAATCTACATTCTGGACTTAAGGGATCGATCCCCCTTCCAAAGGGATCGATCCCCTCAGGCCAAAAAGGGCTTTTCTGCACTTTTTCAACCGAATTTGAGAAGGATTTTTCACTTTCTTGATATCTTCTTTCTTCTCAACTTAAAATTCATTGTTTTAACTTCTTTTTGATGATCTTTAAACTATGAAAATTCATTTTCCATTGATATCATGCCTCAACTTCATCAATTAATATCATTTCCAACAAATGGTATCACTTTCAACAATCAATATCATTTTTCTTGAGCTCACAAGTGCAGAATCATTTTTCTTGTTGAAAACATTCATGATTTGCATAAATCTTGAAATAATCTTGAAACATACTTTCAATGAATGCTTAAAACATAATTTTGAGATTTATTTCAATGATTTATGGATATATTTGAGAATTTGATGAACTTGTGCATAATGAGTGTTTTTCATATCTTTTGTTCATCTTAGTCAAGCATGCTTATAGGATTATGTGTATTAGCTTGACTCAACTACTCCACTCTAGGTTTCATGATAATTATACATCTAGTGGAAGAATAATTAAAACTTGACCTTAAGGATTGACTTCAAATGTAAATTCAACAATTGGTATAAGGTCATACTTTTCCTTGGCTTATAATTAGTGATGATAAATGAATCATAAATGTTGAGTTACACGAAAATTTATCATCCATGAAATTAATTCTTTATAGCCAAATTATTATGGAACTTGGGCTTTAATGACAACACCAACAATTGGTATACATGCATTGTATCTTGATTGTTTTGATGTTGAACATGCATATTTACTTAAGTTGAATCAATAATCATGCTTATGAGATGAGAATACTTGTTTTCATGATATTATGTGCTTAACCTCACTCATAGTTTATGGATTTTAATGATAAAATATATTTTAGCTTGATAATATTGATTCACTTAGGTGAAGCCATTTTAGTTAAAATAGCATATACCCTCTAGAACTTTAAATGATGATAACAACTAGGGATATGGCTATTAATTGATTAAAATGGTAATGTTGAATCTTTCCTTGCTCATAATTGGTTAAGATCTTGAATGGAAAATTGAGCATAGGATTCTTTAGTTTCATGGAAGAAAATGTGTTTGCTTGAATACCTTATTGTTGAATCTTTCATATGGTATAACTTTGTGAATATGAATATGGATTAATACTTTATGATAGTATGCTTATGTTTAATTAATCCATATGCATATTTGATGATGTGTGATTGTGTTCTTGCATATTTAGAATGATTATTTTCTTGACATGATCACACTACACACAAATATTGGATTCATGCAAAATGACTAAGTCAACCATTAGTAACAATTGGTATTTAGGTTGAAATAACAATTAGTATCATTGGGAACCATATTTTCAGTAATTGGTAAACCAAATCTAAATTACCAATTGGTATGAGCTTTAAATTGACAATTCTTCTCATGCTCCTTAGATTGAAATGACAAATAGAGAAGAATTCTCTTAAGATATTTTTGCATGAAACTCTTGTGTGCTAGAATTTGTAGTTAATTGCTATATATCTTAATTCTAGGCACAATATTTCTTGAAAATGATTTATGAGCTCATGCATATGATATGTTATCTAATTTTAGCTCATAATCATGATGTATTACCATGCACCTTAGTTGGACCTTAGAGAACAATTGATATACTTAGGTGCTTGCTTAACTTCTTACCAATTGGAACCTTCTTGCAAAATTACTTATCAACAATTGGTATCAAAATTATTTATAAACAATTGGTATAGGATCATAAGTCATATTCATTGCATGAATATTTCATACTCTTTGTGAATATTGACTTATTTCTTTGTGCTATGAGTCCCATGTACTAACATGTTTCTTGTTGGATGGAGCATATTCTTTTATCGCTTCTCACATAGCCATAATTTTAGGGGGAGCATATTTTTTCTTAGTTTTCCTTCTTTTTGCTATGACAAAAAGGGGGAGAGATAGATATTAAAAGGGAAAGATATTGAGGGGGAGAGATAATGGGATAAATAGTTTGAAAATTCATTTTCAAAACCCATGCTTATATTAAGGGGGAGCTTTATAAAATCCTGCTTTATTTGAGGGGGAGTATTTTTATCAAAGAATTTTCAAAGCAAATTTACATTAAGTTTTGTCATATAAAAAAGGGGGAGATTGTTAGCTTGAAATTGACATATATATTTTGAAACGACAAAAACTTAAGTAAGCTTTAATGTTTTAATTCATATTGTAAGTTTGCCTTATCACACATGATTTTCTCAATCCATTTTCAAGTGATCATGTCAAACATTAAGACCATGATTTAATGATACATCCTTATTGGTCTTAATTCTTTATAAATATTTTGAATATTTTAGAAAATCACTTAATGAATTTTTGCACCATGTTTTTATCAGAGAAAGTCAAGAAAAACTCCCACAAAAGTGCCAATATGTTTTGGGTTGAATTAGGATCAAAGACCACATCATTTCTAACCCAAAAATGCAGGAAAAACTCATTCTGGAAGCATGGGATAGATCCCCTAAGGAAAGGGATCGATCCCTTTTTGGCAGAATGCCTAGGAAGCCAATCGATCCCTTTTGCAAAAGGATCGATCCCTTTATGTCAGAAAGTCCCCAATGGCTAGTTTCTGTGAGATACAACGGCTAGTTTCTATTTTGGCTCCAACCAACGTCCACAAACCATCCAAGGGACTATAAATAGAGGCTTAGAAGCTAAAGGAAGAAAGGGGAACTACTTAATCAACTCCAATACTCATTTTCCTCAAATCCTCAAGCCTCAACAACAAATCAAGAGCTACAAAGTCTTCATCTTCCATCATTCACATATCTCTTGTATTGCTTAGCACAAATATTGTATAGGCTTTTCTTTGTGCCTAATTTCTGTAATCATTTGCCTACCTAGAGGCCTTTCCTTGATTACATTATGTGTAAATCAATCATTCCTTGTAAAGGGAGGTTTCTCTTAAGCCTAGAAAAGAGGGAGGTTTCTCTTTAGCCTTAGAAAAAGAGGGAGGTTTCACTTGAGCCTAGAAAAAGAGGGAGGTTTCTCTTGAGCCTAAGAAAAAGAGGGATTGTAATCACAAATTCAAGATAGTGGATTTGGAGAAAATCCTTGGGAGAGTCTCAAAGTAGAGGACGTAGGCAAGGTAGCCGAACCTCTATAAATCGATTGTGTAAATCCTTCTCTCCCTACTCTTTATTTACTTGAAATTGTGTTGTGCTTTTTGAATTGAATTTATATTGCATTATTGAATAGCCTAGAGAACTTAGAAAATAGGCTTAATAGCCAAATAAGCCCTCAACCTTTAGCCCAAAATGGAATTCAGTCCTCAACGTTTTATCGCATGAAATTCAGTCCATAAACTTTTATTTCAATGGAAATAAACCCTCAACCTTTTACAATTATGCAATTAAGTCAAAATCTGTTAAATGACACTAACTGCCGTTAGTTTTGCATATGTGGCAGCTGACGTGGATAGCTTAGTTAGCTGCCACGTGGCATGCCACGTATGCAAAACTAACGGCAGTTAGGTCATTTAACAGATTTGGTTTATTTCCATTGAAATAAAAGTTTATGGACTGAATTTCATGCGATAAAACGTTGAGGGCTGAATTCCATTTTGGGCTAAAGGTTGTGGGCTTATTTGGCTATTAAGCCTAGAAAATATTCATATAGGCTAGAGAATTTAGAAGAATCGCAAAACGAGCTTAAGGGTAGTTAAAAACCGATTCACCCCCCTCTCGGTATAGCCTATAGAGCCAACAGATTTTACAAAAGATTTTACAATTTTGGAAGAATTTACACAGTGAAATGCATTTTTGGCCTCAAAGGAGGTTATTTCGAGATTTAAGTATATTTTGACCAAACCAATGCATTGAATTACATAAATATGTCAAAACAAACTTGTTCACATAGATTTTAAGCATATATATCATTAAAACATACATCTTGTGAACAACATGCCATGATTTCTAACATGCATATTCTTCATTAAGGCTCATGACAAGGCATTTTGCATATATGACATATTTGACAGCTTTTGAGCAACTAAATATATTATCTAGACATATCAAACTTGCTCAAGATGTAGAAAACCAAAAATCATTTCAAAGTCACTAAACATGCCTTTCATTCAATGTATCAAGCACTTAACAATCATGCCTTTTGCTCAATCACAATGCATCATTAATCATTAACCAATTTTCTCATCAAAGCACAAAAAGTTTAAGGAGTAAGGAATTAAGCTTACAATACTTCTTTGCTAGAGAATGCTTTACCTAGAATAGTTGAATCCACCTTGAGCCATTTTTTTTTGTAGAATTGTTGTGATGGATCCTCAAGCTTTTCCTTTTTCTCATTGGCACAAGCAATCTCCATAGAGGTGTGTAGAGCATTTGATCTCCATTTCTTCTTTGTATTCTCATGCTCTAACACTCTTACAACAAACAAGTTCAAACATGCTTTGGTACCCAAATTTTCTTGGGTCCATGAGAGTTAGTGCAAACAATTTTTGATCCTTTTGGGATCCATTTCAAACTCAATTCATCATTATTTATTGCATGCTTTGGCACCCATATTTTCCTAACAACTCTTCCTCTAAATGTAGTTTTTCTACATGTGCATGCTTGTGAAGAGTGTTCTAATCTATTGCATAGTGAGCATGTGAGAGATGTATCATGCATATAATTTTTGCTCACAAGAAAATTCTTTAGATGAGTTTCTTTATGTATTGCATTATAGCCTAACCCATCTTTATTAAAGAAAGCTCTTTGGGTCTCTAACATATGATCTAGCTTTTGTTGACCCATGTAGAGTCTAGAAAATGAATTATGCAAATTTAAGTTCTTTTTCTTTACTTCATCAATTTCTAGATTTGCTTCTTCTAATTTCTTTTCAAAATCAAGCTTGGCATTCAATAACTCATCATTTTCCATTTCTAGTTTTGTAATCATTTTCTTGTATTTTGAATTCATGCATTCAAATTCACTAGCTAGCTCATCAAAAGCAATTTGTAAATCATCATAAGAATGGTCATTGCATTCACTAGAGCTAGGTTTCTCCTTTTCATCCTCAATAGTCAAAGAGCTAGGATTTGCGAATTTATCTTTAATGTCTTCTAATTTCTTTTCTAGCTCTAATTTCACATTGGTGAGTTCATCATTCTTTGAGCCTAGATCTTTTATTTTCTCCTCCAACTCAACATTATTATTCATCAAAATTTCATTCTCTTTTCTAAATTTATTTAACTTTTTGTTATATTTTGCATGCATTGATTTATATTTATCACTTAGCTCATTAAATGCATCTTGAAGCTCATCAAATGAATATTCTTCTAAAGTTTGTGAACTAGTCTCAAAATCATCACCTAGAGCCATTTATGATCGTTTTGCTCGATAGAGGTTAGTCTAAATCAATCTCGAGCCCAAGCTCTGATACCAATTGTTGACTTATAGGCTATACCGAGAGGAGGGTGAATCGGTTTTTACTAACCTTAGGTTCGTTTTTCGGTTCCTCTAAATTTTCTAGCCTATATTGATATTTTCTAAGTTCTCTAGGCTACTCAATTATGCAATATAAATTCAAAACAATAAACACAAATATAATTGCAAATAAGTAAAGAGAGTAAGAATAGAGAAATGTACTCAAGTGATTTATAGAGGTTCGGCAACCTTGCCTACGTCCTCTACCTTGAGACGCTCCCAAGGATTTTCCAAATTCACTATCCTTGAATTTATTACACTCCCTCTTTTGAAGGCTCAAGAGAAACCTCTCTCTTTTTCTAGGCTCAAGAGAAACTTCTTCTCCCTCTTTTTCTAAGGCTCAAGAGAAACCTTCCTTTTACAAGGAATGATGGGTTACAAATAATGTAATCAAAGAAAGGCCTCTAGGTAGGTAAGTGATTACAGAAATTAAGCACAATGAAAACCTATACAAGATATGTGCCAAGCACTAGAAGGAATAAGAGAATGATAGATGATGAAGACTTTGTAGCTCTTGATTTGTTGTTTGAGGCTTGTAGATTTGAGGAACATGTGTTATGGAGTTGCTGAGTAGTTCCTCTTTCTTCCTTTAGCTTCTAAGCCTCTATTTATAGTCCCTTGGATGGTTTGTGGACGTTGGTTGGAGCCAAAACCGAAACTACCCGTTGTATCTCACAGAAAATAGCCGTTGGGGACTTTCTGGTGTAAAGGGATCGATCCTTTTCTTCATTCTAGGTCTGCCAAAAAGGGATCGATCCTGCTACAGTGGGGATCGATCCTTTTCTTCCAGAGGGCATTTTTCCTGCACTTTTGGGTTAGAAATGATATGACCTTTGATCCTAATTCAACCCAAAACATTTATAAGCTTTAAGGGAGTTTTTCTTGACTTTCTCAAATGAAAATATTGTCCAAAAACTTATAAGTAATTTTTTAAACTTATAGTCAATAATTCTTGAGAAAATTACTTAATATTCAAAACCATTTTATAAAGTATTAAGACCAATAAGAATGTATCATTAAATCATGGTCTTAATGTTTGATATGATCACTTGAAATGTATTGAGAAAATCATGTGTGATAAGGCAAATTTACAATATGAATTAAAAAATTAAAGCTTACTTAAGTTTTTGTCATTTCAAAATATATATGGCAATTTAAAGCTAACATAAATAATGATATTATGAACATTATTATTATATTCATTTTGTAATATCATTTTGCATATCAATATTTATATTCATTTATTATATTAATTTTGCATTTAAAATGATAAGTAAGCATATTGTTTTGCATTTAAAATAATTTATTATATTTGAAATATCGTTTATTTAATATTTATTCATTTATTTATATGTTTTTAAAATATTCATTCATTTTGTATTTTAAATATTTATTTATTTTAAACATAGATAAGTATAACATTAATTAATTTGGTATGTAAAAATAATAATAATAATAATAATAATAATAATAATAACAAAGGAGAAAAAGGAGAGAGTACGAGACTAAAGATTTTTTACGTGGAAAACCCCTTCAAAAGTTATAAGGGTAAAAACCACCGGACCGTAGTCCATAAAAATATTTACTATGACTAAACTTATTTACAATTTTACATACAATTTACAAAAAAAAATATTATTATCTATTCTTCATAATTTATACGGATTGCCTTGGAAATTTCTTCCTCTTCCTTTGAATTATTATCAGCAAATTCATTGGCCATTCCAAGTTTGACATTGCGCGATTCTGCATCAAACCAATCTTTAAGGCATGTTAACATGCACAATGAATCCGGATTAAGAGTGGTTGATGGTCTCCAATAATTCTTCCACATGTCGAAAATGCGGATTCTGAAGCAACAAAAGAAACTTGTACAACAAAAACATCTCAGGCCATGGAAGCTAAAATTGGAAATTGTTTTTGGTTTCCTTTTCACCATTGGAGAAAATCAAAGTTTTCATCTATAGAAAACTCCTGACTTAAGAAAAATCATATCTCATTGAAGTTAGAACTTCATCGAGTTGTTGATGATCCAAATTGACCGACTTTTCCTTTTAGCTTCATTCTCTTCTTTGCTGCTTCCTTAATTGTGTTCAAAATTCCTTTTCCTTTTCTATTGCTACTCTCAGTTCCTTCGTACGAATATTCTTCTCCTCGATTAAAGTTGAATTGCTTCCTTTTTACTTCATAAATATTAAACAATTCTCGAAAAAGATTGTTAATTGAGGACTTTTGATCCTCAATAGAATCAAGACCAAGAAATTTTTTATAACAATAAAAAAAATCTATATATTTACCTCACCTTGACTAAGATCTAGTAAAGTTGCAATACAATAAATAGGAGAAATTGTTTCCTAATATTTTTAAAATTTTTCCTCCATATCATATATAAAGGAACTTAAAGTTTCATGATCCCTAAATTTTACAATTTTTTCAAACATTGTATAGATAATAGGAACAAAATAAGGTGTAGTTGGATAAAATTGAGTTGAAAATCTTTCGGTTGCATCTTTAAAAGTGGATAATGAATCAACACAACATTCAATAAAAGTCCAATCTTCTTCATAAAATGCTAAATGCGCGCTACTTGTATAATTGCTATAAAAAGGAGTAATAAATTCTTTATAAGGTAAAACAGAAGAAAGCAAACGATGAAGTGAATTCTATCTTGTTTCCACGGGAAGTGAAAACGCTTTAACAGGTATATTATTTTCTATACAAACTTGCTTCCATTCACGTCTATTATTTAGCATGCGGATCCATTTTGCTAAAATTTTAATTTTTATCAATTGGACTTATGCCACTACTAGTATCAGTAGAATTAAAACCACTTTGGACACACAAATTATAATAAGGGATGCACATCTTGTATGAAAAAATACACATTGCATAACTGGGTTTAAACTTTTAATTAACGCAGGAATAGCTGCAGTATTACTCGAAGCATTACCAAAAGTAATAGCAAAAATTTTATTATTTTCGAGTCCATATAATTTACAAACTTTAGTAATATATTTATGAATAGTATATGAATTATGTGCTTCTTCTATTACATCTAAGTATAAAATTCATTTTTGCATGCATCAATCTTCATCTACCCAATGACAAGTTATAACAAGATAAGTTATACCGTTAGTACTAGTCCATATATCACTAGTTAAACTAACCCTAGATGAAAGATTACTAAGTTTATCAATTAAAGCTTGTCTATATTCTTTAAACATATCCATGCAATCTTTTTTTAATGTATGTCTAAAAACAGATTTATATGCCGATTGTAAATATTTACAAACAAATTCTAAATATCCTACTTTTTCACAAATTGTGAATGGTTGTTTAGTCCTAATTACAAATCTAACTAAATCACGTCTAGCTTGAACATTATCAAAATTAAATTTTTTGTCCATCATCATGTGTATTAATTTGAGATTGTTTGCCTTCAAAAATTTCATTTTCTTCGGCATCAGGATTAATTTTATGTGCAACAATTAAATGTCTTTTACACGTATCTGTACTGCCACCACTTCCACCGGAGCTATAAGCGTAAACGCCTTTACACAATTTACAGATAGCACAATATTTATCCCTTGTACCTTCTTTTATTATAATGTCGAAATACTCTCATACCCTGCTTATTCCTTTTTGGTTAAACTTCGATCTTGATGATGTAGCAGCAGTGGTGGCAGCTGATGATTGTGTTTGAGCACGACCTCCTCCACGACCATGAGCACCACAATGACTAGTACTACGACCAATCGATGGTGCCGAAGGAAGCTCCTCCTCCTCCGAATGAATATCGGTTCGATTTCATTAAATGATTCATCACCCAAACTAGGGATTTCAGTAGAACTAAAAGGTCGAGAAATAGAACATGAACAACGAAAGAAATATGACATTTTTATATTTTTTTGAAAATAAATATATGTTAAAATTTTTTTTAAAAAAAGATGTAGGACATATATATAAAATATATTGGAAGTTGGAACTTGAAAATTAAAAGTAAAATTTGTAAAATTATAAAAGAAAAAGAAAAACGAAATTTAGAGAGGAAAATGATGATATTATAAATTTGGAATAAGAGAATTTAAGTGAATTTGAGAGAGTATGAGTGAGTATTAAGAGAATAAGAGTGGATGAGTATTTAGATTTGAGAGAAAGTATGGAAGAAAATGTAAATAAAAATGAAAAGAAATGAATGGATATTTACAGATGAAAAAAATGAAATTTAAAAAAAATTAAAAAAAAAGGACACTCCTTTCCTCTAATGATAGATAGGCAACAGCCTAAATGGCAGTTGCCCATCAAGCAGCAGCAGTAGGCTGCTGCAAAACATGCCACTGTGCCCTGCACAGTGGCAGGTTGTTTTTCTTTTTTTTTTAAAAAAAAATTGAATCGGATCAGTTTAACCAGAAACCGATCTGCCAGTCCAGGTTCTTAATGGGCCCGCTTCAAAAAAAATGAAACCAGCCCAGCCCGGTATAATATCGGGCTGGGTCGATTCGAGATCGGTGATCACCGGTTTCGATTATCGGGCCGGATTGACCCGATCCGGTTTCGAACTGGGTCAGGCCAACTCTGCCTGATAACCACCTCTAGCTAAAAGGAAGTAAACCAAACTGAACTATGAGGGTTGGACTGTTCAATAATGGTTAAGGTAAGGGATTAGTGATGTTTCCCTTAAGTTTAGTTATAGTAATTGATTTACCCATGTATGAGAAATGTGTTTGGAACATTAGATTGAAATAAAAATATATCTAGGCTGCCATGAGGTAATCGGCCATGGAAGTAAATTTAAGAAATTGTTATGGTTTTAATGTTTGTTGGCTGGGAATTAGTAATGGATCATGAAAGAAACTTGATGGAAGCTTGCTTGAGTGATGATGTTGCAAAATCAGCAAAGTAACGTGAACATGGGTACCTCTAAGCCAGAACAGGGGATAAACGTGGGTGGTGAAATTGTGATGAGCTGAAGGTGTTTGATGATAATTCTAAATGAGTAAAACGTCATGAAACTAGAATTGGTTAAAGAATGAAAACCATAGGAATGGATATGGCAATTGGAGACTCTCGGCCATGAGGATCTTTATAATGATGGTGTGACGTTAATGAAGGAAGAGTGCTTGAGGTATATGTTTAGTGAAGTGGGAATAATTATAAGTTAAATTGGAAGAAAATAAATGAAAAAGTATTGAAGAAAAAACTATAGGTGAAATTTAATTTAGCCAAATCGTTAAAGGAAAATAAACATAGACTAATAGATTTAATTGGTGAAATCTAAATTGAGGAAAAGATCACAATTTAAATATAGTGGTGTTATGGTATTAGTAGGAAAAATTTAATAGATGATAAATTGTTGAAATTAACAAATGGAAAATTAGAATTAAAAAAATAATTCATTAGAGTTGAACTATGGATTATTTGGTGAAATTGGGTTTAGGAGAGGAATATGATTGACTTGTAATTCTGTTTTGGGTATTTAATAAGAAATTAAAAAGAATTAATTGTTGAAATGAATAAAGTTAAGGTAAGAAATTATAAAAAAAATCATAATAGTTAAGATACAAAATTTTAAATATAATTTGGAAAAAAATGGGTGAAATTTAAGAATGATCAATTGGGAATAATAAGAATTAGTTAATATTGGTGGAATTGATATTAAAAAAAATCAATAAAGATCATTTCTAAATTATGAATTAGGACAAAAAATAATAATAAATATAATGCAAGAAGAAATATTTGATTTTAATAAATAATGAAAGATAATAGAATTTTAATGAAATTAAAATTAGGAAAATAAGTTAATTTGATTGGAGCTGAATTTTAATATTTAATAAGATATAAAATCATTTACTATAAAGGTGATAAATTAGAAAATATGGATTAATGAAATAATTATTAAAATCGAAATATGGATTATTGGGAAAGATTTCAATTTAAACATAATTATATTAAAGCATTTAATAGGAAATTACATCAATAAAATTATTAGAATTGACAAAATGGAAAATGAGGATTTATAGAAATATTTATTTTATATTTTAATAGAAAATTGAAATTATTGGTTCTATGAAAGTTAAAGAAACAATGGGATTGAATTAGAATTATAATTTGATAATTAGTAGAAATTGAAATAAATTAAATGATGAGAATAACAAATAGAAAATAGAAAATTATAAAATGTTTATTAGAAACATAATATAGAATTTTAAATATAACTTTGTATTATTGTGCAGTGTGAAGTACGAGAAATAAATAGGCGAAAATGAGGCTACTAGATTTCATACTGCATGGAGATAAAGGTAAGGAACATGTATAAGAGTTCCATAGGAATTGCTTTATTTATACTAGGTATTTTTCAAAAGCCAATCTTAATCGTTTTCTCACCAAATTTTCCCCAAATACAAGAAAGAGAATTTATCTTAAATTCCTACAAGTCTAAATATAGCATTACATGATTCGTTTTATATGAATTAATTTAAATGAAATGATTTATATGAATTGCATTACATGGAATGATTTACATAAACTTAATTACGTGAAATGATTTATATGCATTGATTTATATGACATAATTGACATGCATTGATTTACATGAATTGAATTATTGAAATGATTTACATAACTTAAATTATATGTAAAGATTTACATAAACTTAATTACATGAAATGATTTATATGCATTGATTTATATGACATAATTGACATGCATTGATTTACATGAATTGAATTATTGAAATGATTTACATAACTTAAATTATATGACATGATTTATATAAATTAATTCACATGAAGTGATTTAAATGAAGTGATTTATATGAATTGATTTATATGAAATGATTTTATGAAATTGGTGTCTCCATGATGATCGTGCATATGAGACAGTGATGATTAGGCTAGGAGACGTCCTAGACCTTCCCCTTTATATGATATGACTATAAGAACTATGGTCAAACCCACAAGTTTATGCAGTGAGCACCTGACCAGTGCGAACTGTGAGTAATCGATGATGGACATTTGTTACACTGTTTCGTAGGATTTGCTAAGGAGTTCTGGAACCTTAGCTTTCCCATACAGGTCCCTTACGGGATATAATGTGTGCATGAATCTATGGGGGATTGTTTTTCTACTAATATGTGACATTTAACACATGATTGATTGATTGAATGATTTGGTTTATGAGGATAGTACATGATTGAATTGAAAAAAGACAAAAGAAGTGATACGAGTTTTACAGTATATGTTTTCTTGATACAAATGCATTTATTATATTTTAGTGATTTTCAATGAATCGCTTTACTGCAGTGAACAAAAATCACTGAGATTATTGCATTATTTTATGATTTTGAAATTGGTACCATATTGTTTACTAAAATTACATACTGAAATTGCATCATGGAATTGTTTAAAATAAAATTGTTTTATATATTGTTATGTAATGGCAAGTACATGAGATTATTAATGTTTTATATTGCATAATTATTCCATCAACAATTATTTATTCCCTATAGTCGCTTCTAGAGACCGAAACACGACAGGTACTTCAAAGTACCTCCTATACCCCATCTGGTTACCTAGCTAACTATAGTATTCTTCCTATACTCTCCTCTAGTCAATCATTAGGTAATAAATATTTTTATTTCATCTTAATATTTACATTTAATATGCCTCTTTCATAATTAGTCTAAATTAATTATTTTTATTTAACTGCATATAGTATATACTTTTATATATGTTTCTTATTTGGCTTTCCTCATAGTTTATCCCCCTTACTCACCATCCCAGATAGCTCGCCAGTGTAGCTACCACCCATTACGATAGATTAATTGTCACAACCCGAAGACCGCGACTTTCACTTGATTCTTATACTTTTCTTAGTCTACAAATTTATGGACTAAATTTTTCTTTTTCGTTTTAAGGTTTGTATTCAGTGTCAGTGTAGTCACTATACTCTTTAGGTGACCTATAGTCATTTCATTGAAATATTTAACAAACACGGAAACGGTTATTAGTTACATCTCGACTTGTTAAACAGAATATGTACTGTGTATCAATTTAAGTCTTACATGTAAACAAGTATTTTATAAGAAACATATACCTCGGAAGACTAGTACCAAGTCCATATACAGTCTCTGATGCCCACTGAGCAGCTCACATGGCAGATGTTAACTTCAATAATATGAAAGAGATGAAATTTAGTGGGGTGAGCAAAACCACGGCTCAGTAAGATACTAATATAAATACATGAGTAGGATCACACTGTCTTAAACTGCAATGCTTAAAACTTGTAAGGATGCAATTACAATTAATCCTTCCTCATCGATACATCTCATTATCACTTCTCATTTTCACTTTTCATTTCATAATCATACTTTGGTATGCTATCATCTCATATCAATTCTCATATTTATTTTCATTTCATAATCATATTTCTGTATTCTATCATCACTTATCGATTCTCATATCATCTCTTATCAATTCTCATATCATCTCTTATCCATTCTCATAATGTGGATCATGATCACGGTGGTACGAAGTCATAATTCTCTTCGTGTAATTCTATATTCATGTTTCATATCATATCATGACATCATATAGATAAAATATCGTCACCACCGAGTCATGGTACTCCTCATATATTCTTCATGTTTAATTGAGATATCCTATCGAGTCACTTTACATTTAACAATCATATTCCCGTCTTATATCAATTCATATCACTTATCGTATGGGAATTTACGATCACAATAGAGTAAGATCAAAATTCTTTTCATATCAATCTTATGTTCATATATCATATCATGTCATCATATAGATGAAACATCATTAACGTCGAGTCATGACATTTCTCATGTAATTCTCATATGCTAAGCATATTATCATATCTGGGTTTAATATGCAATTCATGTAATTTTTCTGTATAAACCGCTATCATTTCAAATCATATCATATATACTTTAGGACATGCTCAACATATGAATTTTCAATTCATTTCAAGTTTGCCTTTAAGGCATAATAGAAACATATTCAATTTCAATTCATGTATTCGTTTTCAAAGCATGTCTAAAACATGTGCGGTTTTAAAACATTTTTCATATGCTATAAATTATATCAGGTTTAGAGTTCATATCAAATCAATCTATACTCTAAACCGCATGTTGTTTCAAATTCGACACAAAATTGTATATAAATTATGTAAGTGTCGAAATCATTTATCATATACTTTTAAAACATTTATTGTAAATCATATCAGGTCTAGAGTTCATATCAAATCAAACTATACTCTAGGCCGCATATTATGTCTTGTTCAACACAAAATCACATATAAATCATTTAAGTGTTGAATTCATATCTCATTGACTTTTAAAACATGTTTAAAACATGTACTGTTTCAAAACATATTTCATTTCAAATCTGTTTCATGTGCAGTATAAATCATGTCAAGTCTAGAGTTCATATCAATAAAATCATACTCTAGACTTCATATCATATCGGTTAGAGACTAGGCTAAATCCCTATCATCTCTCTATCAATAAAGACTTAAATCACTGTAGCTAGCAGTGAAAATCATGTCATCGTCCCCTGGAAACCAACTAGGGCGCTATCTATGGCCATAGACCTCATCTCTCTCAGCCCCACTGATCAGGCGTGACTGAGACCTGTCCACGACTATTGTCGGACAAGCATATCTGCCTAATGAGCAAAGCTCCAATTAGGCGGTTTCCACTATGCTTTATTAAATTTAATTCTTTTAGGGCGCCTACAGTCTCATAAAACATTTAAATCTTTATCTTTTCTTTTCAATATCATATAAAGCATATGGTAAAATTCTGTATAAGACTTCATATATCAAAATATAAATATCTACCATATACTTTCATTTCAATTCAAATCAATACTTTACAGTATTCATATAAGCATTATTAAAATATTTCAAATTGTAAGAAGGCATGCTTAAATGCGATGCAGATTCAATCATGAGTTTCAAACAATGAACTATCATTTTCGTAAAACATATCATTTAGTCATTGTGTTAACTATAATCCAATTCCTCAATTCCATACTTTTGATTTCAATCAAATCATACCTAATAGGTAATTTCGATATTCATTGTAATTCCTCGATATTCAGTATCATTTCGTAGTAATTATCGACTATAAAAATCACCGGTACATTTATCATTCAATACTGGACCACCATTGTCAGTATGAGTCCTTTTTAGTATCTCTGGATATTTAAATATCATATTTCTATATAACCATTAAGATACTGGAATTATGTAATTATCGATATCATCACTCAAGACCTATTTCAGAGTCAACATCGAGGATATAAAATCACAAGATCAATAGTCGTCTATCAATCCATCTATAATTTGATCTATTGGTGCACCTTCATAATTTCCGTCTTGAGGTTCAATTTCATTCACTTAGGAGAATTTGCTAATTTCCACTATCAACAGCGTTTTCAACCATTTAAGTCGCCTTGCGACCATCTACGTTATTGTAGTAGTCTTAGTTCATGTCTATTTAATATCGATGTGTATAAATATATTTTTGTGTAGACGTGTGTTCTATCAATGCCCATACGGCATCACGATCTACTTTTTTTATTATCATCGTCTCAATCATATCACTAAGATGGACCGTTCATCGTGTTCTCCAATTTCTCCAAGTCACTCAAATACGAGAGGATATTTTTCAAAACCTATTCCCAAGGTTATAATCAATTTCGTATAATCACGTGTGTGACATCCATTTATCTAAATCAATTAATTTTTGAAATCATCTCTCGATCAATAATTCCGAAATTCAATCAATCGACCGTCTAAATTATGACTTCGATCTTTCTCTTTTAATTTTATATTATATAACCATCGTTACTCTTATCAGTTGATCCTCCAAATATCTATTTCATCTCAATCTCAGCCTGATAACCACTTTGAGATATTAAGATAATTTGATTTATCGACTCCAATATCAACCTTTTCCGGTAATACAATAAAATCCTTCACATGTTTAATTTCAATAATTATTTCTTAGATTCCATTTATGGGAGAAACTAAATCTTTTTCCTAAAAATTTCGGCAGCATAATGGCTTAATTTTCCCTAACCTCCTGCAAGGGAAACACAATTTATAATTGTAGTCGTTGATTCTCACCAATTTTTACCTCTTACTAAGACCCCCACCATCAATTGTGGGTCCTCTTAGCATTTTTAACATCAATTAAATCAATTCATCATATATAAAAAAAATCATAATTCTATTAAAAATTATTCCATCAGAGCATTATATAAGATCATAAATCCCACATACAATATAATGCTACTAATGCTTTATAAAAGTATCTTACCTATTCGCCAAGCTTAGCGCACTTTTTGATTTTCGAGCCTTGCCGAACTCCACCATTCGTCGCATTTCCGTTTTACTACAATTTCAATATCAATGCACTACATCAATATAACCATAAATTATTCAATAAATACCATCAATTTATTTTCTATATTTTCCTTACCACATTTTTTTTCTTTTTCTTCTCTTTCTTTTTCCTTTCCTTCTTCTTCTTCTTCCTTCTTTTCTTTCTCCTTTTCTTTTCTTTTCTTTCTCCTTTTCTTTTCTTTTTCTTTCCTTTTTCTTTTCTGTTCTGTTTTTTTTTCTGGCTTGAACCGGTTCGAACCGGTTCAGGCCGGTTCGGGCCGGTTCAGGCTGGTTCGGGCCGGTTCACTTCTGCTGGCCGGTTCGGCCTCTTCCCGCCGGCATCTCCGCCGGTTCGGACCTCCCTCAGCTGGCCACGATTGCGAGGATGCCGGATTTGCCCTCGGTTTCGCCCCATCACCGACGACGGCGCCAGATCTGTAACGGTGGCTCTCGATCCTTTTCTCCTCTATTTCTTCCTCCTCCCGCCGTCGTTTGCCTCACCGGTGACCCTCCTTTGTTTCCCCTCAGCTCCGCCGAGCTCGAGGTTGGGGTGGCGGTGCCTAGACCGGCCAGCACCGCCACTTCCTTCTTTTCTCTTTTCCTCTTTTTCCTTCGGTTTTCTCTTCTGTTTTCGCACCGCTTCTTTCTCTTTCCGCCTCGGTCTACCGTCATCGGCTTCTTCCCTTACCGGTGACGCCGCTCCCTCGTTCCTCTTCCTGCCGGTGGCTGGCGTCGTCCGGCATTCTCTCTTTAGTTTTTTCCTCTTCTGTTTTTCCTTCAACAGAAGGAAATAACAGGGGTCGGGTCCCGACCCCTGTTTCTATTCTTTTTTTTTCTATTATTATTTATTTCTTTTATATAATTATATACATATATAATTACTATACTCATATAATCATATTTGTAAAATTTTATCTATAATTATTGTATATATTATATATATATCTACACTTTAACTTTAAAATATATATATTTCATATATATTTATTTATATACATAAATACATATGTATTTATTTTATGATAAAAATAGTATATATATCTATCTATCATATATATATATATATATATATATATATACTATATTACATATATATATATATATTCATATACATATGTAAATATGTAAAGCATATAAAATATATTTAAAAAAATGTATTTATATAATCAAATTATATAAATATATGTAAATACTCACCTTTGTATTTATTATAATTTGGATTTCTCAATATCCAAATTATATTTCTCCATTTTCATTCTTATTTAATTTGGATTTCAATTTGTCCAAATTAAATTTTTCGGATACCTTATATTTATTTTTCGAAAATACTTGGTCTTCACATCCTCCCCACCTTAAGAAATTCGGTCCTCCGAATTCAACTTAAATTATTTGGTGGTGTGTATGCTTAAAGTTCCTGTCCTCTCAATCATCTTTTAAGTAATATTGCTAGCATACTTTTTACATCCGAATCGCCTTTTTAAACCATTACATATCATTTTTCACCATATATATATACTCCCTAAAATTTCTTATCATCTTGGAAGTTATCACTTTCATCTTTTTTCACATAATAACTTTTTCACACCATTTATCATTTGTTTCTCTCATTTGGTGCCAAGTCGATATAATTTGGTAACTATCATTTACCGATTTAATCAGTAGTATGTAATTGTCCCAGTAGCTTTTAATTCTCGTGCATCCGCTCTCTAAACATATCTTCGAGCGTTTCCACATTACGCTCAAATTTTCATATCAGTATGTAGCGATGCCGTCAATAAATTTGGAATCCCAAAGCCTTCTACTATTTTCCATAAACATATGGCAATCCAAGATTCCATCACATGTAATGCTCACTGGAACTTCAAATACATTCTCTCCGTTTCATATTTATATTTCGACTAAGGCATTAGAGAAATATAGAAGTCTGAAAATGGAAAAGTGAATCAATTTGATCAACCAGTCTATAATCACTTCCATAATGTCATATTTCTTTTGGGTTTCGTATTATCCCAACACTCATTGTCACATCGATAAATCAAGGCTGCACCTCATTGCAGACTTTACTGTTATTCATCTCTTGCCATAAATGCAACATTTATTAATCATTTTATCTCTATATCTCTTTTCATGTAGTATTCTTATTACATCTCGATGTGATAACCAAAGTGAAATCACTTTCAGTCTTAATTTCGAAAACTGCTTCATATTCGTGTTCCATTATAACTCGAAATCATAGTTTTCAATTTCCAATAGTCCTCATAATTAAGGTGGGATTGTACTTTCAATAGAGCCATATGTTTGGGTTCGATCATTTTTTGCTGGCTATCTCTTTACTTCTTTCAATCCTTTTCAATTCACATATCGATCATATTCTATACAATCATTCCATTATCTTCCAATACCAATTGCCTCAATCAATCATTCTTGATCATTCATATCCTATATCTTTAAGGTGATACACAATTCTTTTATACAGTATTGATGCCGTTCATTAACAGTTTCCAGTCCGTTTCAATAGGCCATCGATTGACATTTTTATGTCAAAGCCCAGCCTGTTTCAATAGGCCGTCGACTGGTATCACCCATACCAATAGCTGACAAATCTTGGTACAGATTGAAAATCAATAAGTTTACATGTAAACACTACACAGTACATGGGATGTAACACTATCACTGTCTAAACTACACCGACACGTACTAGACAAACCATGCTCTGATACCATTAAATCTATCGTGATCCGAAGACCTCGACTTTCACTTGATTCTTATACTTTTCTTAGTCTACAAATTTATGGACTAAATTTTACTTTTTCATTTTAAGGTTTGTATTCGGTGTCAGTATAGTCACTATACTATTTAGGTGACCTATAGTCATTTTATTTAAATATTTAACAAACACGGAAACGGTTCTTAGTTACATCCCGACTTGTTAAACAAAATATGTACTGTGTATCAATTTAAGTCTTACATGTAAACAAGTATTTTATAAGAAACATATACCTCGGAAGACTAATACCAAGTCCATATACAGTCTCTGATGCCTACTGAGCAGCTCACATGGCAGATGTTAACTTCAATAATTTGAAAGAGATGAAATTTAGTGGGGTGAGCAAAACCACGGCTCAGTAAGATATTAATATAAATACATGAGTAGGATTACACTGTCTTAAACTGCAATGCTTAAAACTTGTAAGGATGCAATTACAGTTAATCCTTCCTCATCGATACATCTCATTATCACTTCTCATTTTCACTTTTCATTTCATAATCATACTTTGGTATGCTATCATCTCATATCAATTCTCATATTTATTTTCATTTCATAATCATATTTCTGTATTCTGTCATCTCTTATCGATTCTCATATCATCTCTTATCAATTCTCATATCATCTCTTATCCATTCTCATATTGTGGATCATGATCACGGTGGTACAAAGTCATAATTCTCTTCGTGTAATTCTATATTCATGTTTCATATCATATCATGACATCATATAGATGAAACATCGTCACCACCGAGTCATGGTACTCCTCATATATTCTTCATGTTTAATTGAGATATCCTATCGAGTCACTTTACATTTAACAATCATATTCCCGTCTTATATCAATTCATATCACTTATTGTATGGGAATTTATGATCACGATAGAGTAAGATCAGAATTCTTTTCATATCAATCTTATGTTCATATATCATATCATATCATGTCATCATATAGATGAAACATCATTAACGTCGAGTCATGACATTTCTCATGGAATTCTCATATGCTAAGCATATTATCATATCAGGGTTTAATATGCAATTCATGTAAGTTTTCTGTATAAACCGCTATCATTTCAAATCATATCATATATACTTTAGGACATGCTTAACATATGAATTTTCAATTCATTTCAAGTTTGCCTTTAAGGCATAATAGAAACATATTCAATTTCAATTCATGTATTCGTTTTCAGAGCATGTCTAAAACATGTGCGGTTTTAAAACATTTTTCATATACTATAAATCATATCAGGTTTAGAGTTCATATCAAATCAATTTATACTCTAAACCGCATGTCGTTTCAAATTCGACACAAAATCGTATATAAATCATGTAAGTGTTGAAATCATTTATCATATACTTTTAAAACATTTACTGTAAATCATATCAGGTCTAGAGTTCATATCAAATCAAACTATACTCTAGACCGCATATTATGTCATGTTCGACACAAAATCACATATAAATCATTTAAGTGTTGAATTCATATCTCATGGACTTTTAAAACATGTTTAAAACATGTACTGTTTCAAAACATATTTCGTTTCAAATCTATTTCATGTACAGTATAAATCATGTCAAGTCTAGAGTTCATATCAATAAAATCATACTCTAGACTTCATATCATATCGGTTAGAGACTAGGCTAAATCCCTATCATCTCTCTATCAATAAAGACTTAAATCACTATAGCTAGCAGTGAAAATCATGTCATCGTCCCCTGGAAACCAACTAGGACGCTATCTATAGCCATAGACCTTATCTCTCTCAGCCCCACTGATTAGGCGTGACTGAGACCTGTCCACGACTATTGTCGGAGAAGCATATCTGCCTAATGAGCAAAGCTCCAATTAGGAGGTTTCCACTATGCTTTATTGAATTTAATTCTTTTAGGGTGCCTACAGTCTCATAAAACATTTAAATCTTTATCTTTTCTTTTCAATATCATATAAAGCATATGGTAAAATTCTGTATAAGACTTCATATATCAAAATATATATATCTACCATATACTTGCATTTCAATTCAAATCAATACTTTACAGTATTCATATAAACATTATTAAAATGTTTCAAATTGTAAGAAGGCATGCTTAAATGCGATGCAGATTCAATCATGAGTTTCAAACAATGAACTATCATTTTTGTAAAACATATCATTTAGTTATTGTGTTAACTATAATCCATTTCCTCAATTCCATACTTTTGATTTCAATCAAATCATACCTAATAGGTAATTTCTATATTCATTGTAGTTCCTCGATATTCAGTATCATTTCGTAGTAATTATCGACTATAAAAATCACCGGTACATTTATAATTCAATATTGGACCACCACTGTCAGTATGAGTCCTTTTTAGTATCTCTGAATATTTAAGTATCATATTTCTATATAACCATTAAGATACTGAAATTATGTAATTATCGATATCATCACTCAAGACCTATTTCAGAGTCAACATCAAGGATGTAAAATCACAAGATCAATATTCGTCTATCAATCCATCTATAATTTGATCTATTGGTGCACCTTCATAATTTCCGTCTTGAGGTTCAATTTCATTCACTTAGGAGGATTTGCTAATTTCCACTATCAACAGCGTTTTCAACCATTTAAGTCGCCTTGCGACCATCTACGTTATTGTAGTAGTCTTAGTTCACGTCTATTTAATATCGATGTGTACAAATATATTTTTGTGTAGACGTGTGTTCTATCAATACCCATACGGCATCACGATCTACTTTTCTTATTATCATCGTCTCAATCATATCACTAAGATGGACCGTTCATTGTGTTCTCCAATTTCTCCAAGTCACTCAAATACGAGAGGATATTTTTCAAAACCTATTCCCAAGGTTATAATCAATTTCTTATAATCACGTGTGTGACACCCATTTATCTAAATCAATTAATTTTTGAAATCATCTCTCGATCGATAATTCTGAAATTCAATCAATCGACCATCTAAATTATGACTTCGATCTTTCTCTTTTAATTTTATATTATATAACCATCGTTACTCTTATCAATTGATCCTCCAAATATCTATTTCATCTCAATCTTAGCCTGATAACCACTTTGAGATATTAAGATAATTTGATTTATCGACTCCAATATCAACCTTTTCCGGTAATACAATAAAGTCCTTCACATGTTTAATTTCAATAATTATTTCTCAGATTCCATTTATGGGAGAAACTAAATCTTTTTCCTAAAAATTTCGGCAGCATAACGACTTAATTTTCCCTAACCTCCTGCAAGGGAAACACAATTTATAATTGCAGCCGTTGATTCTCACCAATTTTTACCTCTTACTAAGACCCCCACCATCAATTGTGGGTCCTCTTAGCATTTTTAAAATCAATTAAATCAATTCATCATATATAAAAAAATCATAATTCCATTAAAAATTATTCCATCAGAGCATTATATAAGATCATAAATCCCACATACAATATAATGCTACTAATGCTTTATAAAAGTATCTTACCTATTCGCCAAGCTTAGCGCACTTTTTGATTTTCGAGCCTTGCCAAACTCCACCATTCGTCGCATTTCCATTTTACTACAATTTCAATATCAATGCACTACATCAATATAACCATAAACTATTCAATAAATACCATCAATTTATTTTCTATATTTTCCTTACCACATTTTTTTTCTTTTTCTTCTCTTTCTTTTTCCTTTCCTTCTTCTTCTTCTTCCTTCTTTTCTTTCTCCTTTTCTTTTCTTTTCTTCTTTCTTTTCTTTTTCTTTCCTTTTTCTTTTCTGTTCTGTTTTTTTTTCTGGCCTGAACCGGTTCGGACCGGTTCAAGCCGGTTCTGGCCGGTTCACTTCTGCTGGCCGGTTCGGCCTCTTCACGCCGGCATCTCCGCCGGTTCAGACCTCCCTCAGCTGGCCACGATTGCGAGGATGCCGGATCTGCACTCGGTTTCACCCCATCACCGGCGACGGCGCCGGATCTGGAACGGTGGCTCTCGAACCTTTTCTCCTCTGTTTCTTCCTCCTCCCGCCGTCGTTTGCCTCGCCGGTGACCCTCCTTTGTTTCCCCTCAGCTCTGCCGAGCTCGGCGTTGGGGTGGCGGTGCCTAGACCGGCCGGCACCGCCACTTCCTTCTTTTCTCTTTTCCTCTTTTTCCTTCGATTTTCTCTTCTGTTTTCGCACCGCTTCTTTCTCTTTCCGCCTCGATCTACCGTCATCGGCTTCTTCCCTTGCCGGCGATGCCGCTCCCTTGTTCCTCTTCCTTTCGGTGGCCGCCGTCGTCCGGCGTTCTCTCTTTAGTTTTTTCCTCTTCTGTTTTTCCTTCAACAGAAGGAAATAACAAGGGTCGGGTCCCGACCCCTGTTTCTATTCTTTTTTTTCTATTATTATTTATTTCTTTTATATAATTATATACATATATAATTACTATACTCATATAATCATATTTGTAAAATGTTATCTATAATTATTGTATATATATTATATATATATATATCTACACTTTAACTTTAAAATATATATATTTCATATATATTTATTTATATACATAAATACATATGTATTTATTTTATGATAAAAATAGTATATATATATATATCTATCATATATATATATATATATATATATATATATATATACACTATATTTCATATATATATATATATATATATTCATATACATATGTAAATATGTAAAGCATATAAAATATATTGAAAAAAATGTATTTATATAATCAAATTATAAAAATATATGTAAATACTCACCTTTGTATTTATTATAATTTGGATTTCTCAATATCCAAATTATATTTCTCCATTTTCATTCTTATTTAATTTGGATTTCAATTTGTCCAAATTAAATTTTTCAGATACCTTATATTTATTTTTAGAAAATTCTTGGTCTTCACATTAATTGAAGAGAATTACTAGAAGTTTTAAAATGCTCAGTAGCCAAGTATATGTAGAATTTTACATTTATGTTCAGACTAGTATATGCACATCAGCAATAGATTAATATTGGGATGTAAATAATGTAATGATTGATTAAAGAATGTATATGAATTTTGTGGTATGTAATTACATTGAATTGTTATAAGGAGAATGTATATGAATTTTGTGGTATGTAATTACATTGAATTGTTATAAGGAGAATGTATATGAATTTTGTGGTATGTAATTACATTGAATTGTTATAAGTGGAATTATAACTATTATATTACAGATTTTATTCTAATTTCATATTTATTATTTATGGATTAATTTATTTAATGGTATAAATATATATTTGAAATGAGAATTGTATATTGAACTTACATCGACTTTGAACGCAAACCATCTAATACTGAATAATTGAATGAGAATTAAGAAGTGAAACGGAAAAAGTTAGTTCGGAATATTCTAATTCTACACGTTACATAAAATGATTTGATATCTTAAGTCAAAAGATTATTTACACTACTAACACATGAGAGCACATCCCATAGAAACTCGAGTGACATTAACATCTAGTCATATTTAGTGAATTTATTCTCTAATAAGCACCCGCAAACTCTCTTAAAAGATACTTATATTTCAACCTATGAAACTGATTGCTTAAATCTTAAGTAAGGAGGCTTAGCAAGTGTTAGTTTTTAAGCATTGTCAATGCTTTATCTTAACGATAGAATGATTAGAAACTAAAGTTGTAACAAAGCTTTGATGGATGAAGATCCTCACAATTGTAACCTTTTATAACTCCCTTGCAATACTTATCTTGTTATATAAGCTTCACCTTATTTAATGACTAATAATCCCTATTATTGTATATCCAAATGGTGAAAAATATTTATGTTACTTAACATAATTGATCACGCATTATTATAGTACCATGCCTCATTCCAAGTAAATTAGCTTTAGAGCACACACTAACCTAATGAACTTATTCCCTAACAAGCACTTACATGTTATCCTTAAGTATCTCGTACACTTCAATCCAAGAGATCAATTTCTTATTGGATAAGTAAGAAGACTTAACATGTACTAGTCTCTAAGTATTTTGTAACAACCCAACCCACAAGTGATATTATCCGCTTTGGCCCATTAAGCCTTACGGTTTTAATAGGCCTTACTAGGGGTATGGAGTATGTTAACTTATATACCCAGTATCTCTCCCTTGCTTTGTTGATGTTGGATTTGCCTAGGGGTGTAACATTTCTACACCCTCTTTTCGGGACCTAGCATCCTTGTTGAGATTTGCTCTACCATTGTTTAAGAGGTCACGCAAAGCCCCTTTGAAACCATATGTAACACCCCAGCCCACTAGTGATATTATTCGCATTAGCCCATTCAGCCTCATTGTTATAAAAGGCCTCACTAGTGGTATGGAGCATGTTAACTTATATACCAAGCACTCTCCCGTGCTTTGTCGTTATGCTTCGTACCCCTAGTGAGGCATTTTAAATTGTGAGATCCAATGGGCTAAAGCGAACAATATCACTAGTGAGTTAGGCTCTTACATATAGTATTAGAGTGGCTTCACGTGATCTCTTAAATAATAATGGAGCAAACCTCAGCGAGGATGCTAAGTCCCAAAAAGGGTGTATATTACACTTTAAGGCAAATCCCATATCGACAAAGCAAGGGAGAGTGTAACGTCCAAATTAGCAAATATTCGATTCAAATTCGAACTAATTTTTTTTATTTTTCCTTCAATTGGTTAGGCTAGGCTTAGTGTCTCATATTTATTGTAAAGCTAAATTTACATTAGCTAAATCAATATCCATTAATTTGGTTGGTTCTAGTTCAAATATTCCTAAATAATGCAGAGTCTCATATAAGCTAATTAAAGTAGTAAGGTTCATAAATATAAAATTAATTTATAATACTTTGCATGCATCCATACAGATTGTAAATATAATTTCAATTTCCTTTAGTTACATCCTTTTTTCTACATAAATACTCTACTATAGAGTTTGAATACCAAAGAAATAGCTGTACATAGTATACCTTCAAGGTGGTTTCAAATAGCCATGAAGGAACAAATCAAGCCCCTTACT